>SJYO01016970.1:16975745-17445212 GCA_006410555.1 Capra ibex
TCCCTAACGTAACTTAAACATTTAACGAAACCCATCATATGAGTAAAAGTGATATAACTAAGAAGGCTAGGTACTTGTACCATATAAAGAGGTAGATAATCACAGGAGAAACTAAAGAAAGTAGTCACAAAATATCAAAAGATATATATCCAGAAATCAAAGAAATCCATCTATATAAGGATTCATAAAATAAGAAAAGCAACGTTACCACTTACCTTAACAAAGGAATTAAAGAAAAAGATGAAAGAGTAATAAGCACATATCCTTACGTTCCCTAAAGACACACAACTAAAATATAGGACGTTGAAATGATATAAGTAACTAATCGAGATCATTAAAAGACCACCTCAGAAATCCCAAAAGGTACATCTCCTAGTACAGTAGACGTTTGTCACTCTCAAAATGAAGAAGAAAAGGTTAAACCTAAGGAAAATAAACAAAAAGACGAGACTAACGACACCGGTTTTGAAGGTCTTGATACAACTTATCATCGCCACTTTCACCTGTGGGAACAGAACAAGGACTGAAATCCCCTTTACGAAAGTTAAAAAGTGGTAACTCCTATTACAAACGACACCCAAACAGTATATATCGAAAATAATACAACTCCATAGACAGTAGAAAATATTGACCAAGGTTCTGAAGGGATCACCGCGTCACCTATTCTTAGACGGACGGTTACCTCCCCTGTATCCAAGTTAGGGACCAGGTCTTTCTAAGGTGTACGGTGTCTCAGTGATTCGGGCACACGCATCTCGGACACGAGGGGTTCTCTTCGGTGACGTCACTCCTACGTGTGTGGAGTTACTTCGCATCGGAGGTAAACGGCATTAATCTCTTTCGGCCGTACGTCGTTACTTCTGCACCACGTTGGTTTTTAATTTAAATTTTTTATTATTGTCAAGGTTGTTATGTTTAAAAAAAGAAAATTAAAAAGTTGGAAATAAAGAAATGACCTTAACAAAGAAGTCAGATTTCAGTCCGTATTCGGAGAAAGTAGGATTATTTTTCGGTTTTAATGGAGTCACCAGGGTACTAGAGAACTAGAAACAGCTGAGGTCGTTCAAGACCTTTAAGACCAGAAATATAAGGTCTTATTATACTGAATTTTAATATTTTATCTGTACGTACTTGTCTTAACTCTCCTTCTAGAAAAGGTGGAACCTCCTCATTCCCACCCATCCTCTCGTCTTAAGTTCTCTTTTTAACATAGACTCCTTATATACTTCGTAACCTCCCCCCTTTTAGGATCGATCTCTATATCCTTCTCCTTAGAATCCCATTCATTTACCCATTGAATGAAAGGATAACTACCATTTAATGAATGGGTAAATGAATGTCGTAAAATACCATTTACGACATCTGACTTACAAACACAAGGGGGTTTTAAGTACAAAACTTTTAATTGGGGATTACACTATAATCCACCATTCAGTAGTTCCAGTAATCTAGTACTCCCATCTTGGGAGTAGTTCTGTAATCACGGGAATGTTTTCGTTTGGGTTTCCCGAGGGAACCGGGAAAACGGGACACTCCTGTGTCATTCTTTCTGTCCGTAGATACTTGGTCTTTCAAGACAACAAATGTTCGGTGACTGAGATATCATAAGAAAATATTGTCTGGTTTACCCGATTTTCTCATCCATTTCCACTTTAGTGTCTCTTTCCTTTCAGACCATATACTCTAGACCACTCATCAGATCAATTAGACCCCATAGTAGACGAGTCCGACGATATTGTTTTGTGACGACTGACCTATGAAAGTTGTTGTCTTTTAACAAAGAGTGTCAAGACCTCCGACCTTCAGGTTCTAGTCGAGATGTCTGTTTTTAGAAGGACGGTTCAGGAGCACACCAGAAATAGAAAAGTTGGTGTTGGAACCACAGAGAAATATATAGGTTTAAACGAGAAATCTGTGGTCAGTCTAACCTACTCCCTGTTAGGATTTCTAGAATTGAAGTAGTGGAGATATTTCTTAACCAGAGGTTCGTGTCAAAGTAAGATTAGTGTAAGACTTCATCTGATCCTGAAGTTTTATGTTTAAAACTCTCTTGTGTTAAGTCGGACCGTATATCCCCTCGTCCCTTCTAATCCGGTCTTTACATCCAATCCCGGTTGAGTATCTACGGAACTTTATATTCTTATTCTTTAGTCTTGAAGAAGAAATACGTACTTGAGATACTTACAGACTGTACTGTAAGGAATGGAGAAACCTGACAATTTATAACTTCCACTTTGGATTATACTGAATAAATGGCTTTAATAAAGATATATAATATTACATATAAAACGTTGTTGACTTAAGGGAGATTTTTCGGAACGAAACTCTATATATAAGTATATGAAGATAAATATAGGAGGAGGAAGTTTGGTTAGATTTTTCTAGGAGGTCTATAAATCTTATAACAGACTTTGTTGTAGAAATGTATCTTTGTTACGAATTTTGTGAAAGACTAATTGTGAACATCCGTAAGTGAGTTTACGAATTGTCAACTTCGATAAGATTTATATCCGGTGGACAAAAAGGGTTCCCTCAGTCGTTTTGGACTCACCGACTCTCTTCGTGTAAATGTGCCCTGTAGAGATGCACCGTTACACCCGTTTCTGGAAGTCTTTCCGTCTCCTCAACAGGAACGAGAGAGGTTCCTGTCAAGCACGTTCTAGGGAAAAAGTTGTGTCCTCAGTCGTGACTGAGGTAAGAGTTTCCTCTTTAACTTCCAGTTCCTGTGTCTAATTTATGGTTTATGTGGTGTTCGGAACCCGACCAAAAAGAGACAACACATAACAGAGTAAGTAAGATAATAACAGAAAGGTAAAATATCTATTCGTTTGTCTGAGTCTTTCCATTTTAATGAACGAGTATTCTTATCTTATTACTCAACTTGTGTCAGAATAAGGTTTCAGGTGACACAAACGGTATACGGTAGAATTCACCCAAAAGAGATGGTGTTAATACATCCAGTTTCTTAGTAGTCGGAAACAAACTTAGGGTAGTAGTCGAGAGACGTCCCCCTCCTGTGGTCCTACGTCATTAACAACACCCAGTGATAGTTCCTAGACAAACTCCTGTTTGAACTTCGTTTTGTCAGAGAGTTGGACGTGTACGAGTATATGTCGTTACATAATCCAACTTGGTGTACTTTTAAAAACATTTAGTTTTAGACAGTTTTAAAATATACTACGTTGGATTAACAAATAAGGACCATTATTGGGTTCTCCATTATCGACATCGACGATGAGATGAATTGTTACCTCTAAAAGATGGTATCTTCTCTTAACAAGGACAAGAAATCGGAGTCCGTGTGGATCTTTTGTTCAGAGGAGAACGGACCCCCCTTTTTTGGGTCACAGTAGGAGGTGAGGTCCTTATATGTGAGGGGACCCTTCTGTCCCCTTTTGGTGTACGTGTGCCTCGTCTTTAAGTCCGTAAGGGGGAACCTAACGAGAAAGGTATTAATTCCTACTCTCACACGGGATCTTTATGAACGTTTATTATTCCACATATTCTACTTCTTTTTATGATTTCGTCCTTGGTGTGGTGTTCTCTAAGGTTCCCCTAGTAATGTATACGCTACATTCGGACGTGGGTTTTATAATGTCCAGTTGTGAGACCTCCACGGTTTCCTTTCACACAGGCACTAGTGGGAATGACTTCTTCACGATCGAAGAAACTGACTAACTGTGACAACAAGTCAACGATTCAGTACAGACTGAGAAACACTGGGATACCTGACGTCGGTCGGTCCGAAGGGACAGGAAGTGGTAGAGGGTTTCGAACGAGTTTGAGTACAGGTAACTCAACCACTACGGTAGGTTGGTAGAGTAGGAGACAATAGGGGAAGAGGAGGACGGGAGTTAGAAAGGGTCGTAGTCCCAGAAAAGGTTACTCAGTCAAGAAGCGTAGTCCACCGGTTTCATAACCTCAAAGTCGTAGTCAAAAACTAACTGTGACACTCATTAATTTTGAGTTTAAATCCCCGTAAACAGTTAAAGAGGTTATACATCTTTAGTGACTTTAAAATTATCCGTGTAGTCTTGTGGGACCCCTTATAACGGTGGAAATTCTATAAAAATTCTTCATAAACTATTTAAGGGAGATTTTAAAGATTACTTTTGTAGAGAAGAGTTTTTGGTTCTCCTATTGAAGTTCTTCTTAAAACTTTAAAGTGAATGATCGTAAAAGAAGGAGAAGTCATCACTTAGGACACCGGTACTCCCGACCTACTCCGAAATGAATCTTCCAGTGTCGAAACGTTTTCCTCCTTTTATGACTTTGTGACTCGATTAATTCTCGGCATTAGTGATGTACACCTACTTAGACTTGGTTTTGAAATAAGAGTACGGAGTCAGGTATCCTTAAATACTCTCTACTTATGATTATGAACGACGTAAATAGAAATGAGGGATAGTCAAAGGATCCTCTTGTATCTAACCCTCCAAAACTTATAGATAACGTCTCTATAAGGTTTAGTATTATTTAAGTACTCTTTTTAGACGGAACTTATACACTTAAGAAAGAGACCAGAATTCAGGAAATTTAGGTTCGGTGACTTCGGAACATACGTTTATTATAATCGATAAATAATTAACTTATAAATACTGTATAGTTCGAGACAACGACAACAACAAGTCAACGATTTAGCACAGACTGAGACGTCGGAGTACCTGACGTCGTACGGTCCGAAACGACAGGAAGTCATAGAAGGACTCAAACGAGTCTAAGTACAGGTAACTCAGTTACTACGATAGGTCGGTAGAATAGGAGACGGTGGGCGAAGAGGAAAACGGAAGTTACAAAAGGTCGTAGTCCCAGAAAAGGTAACTCATCGAGAAGTGTAGTCCACCGGTTTCATAACCTCAAAATCGGAGTCGTAGTCAGGAAGGTCACTTATAAGTCCCAACTAAAGGAAATCCCAACTGACCAAAATAGAGGAACAGGTTCCCTGAGAGTTCAGAAGAGGTCGTGGTGTTAAGCTTTCGTAGTCAAGAAGTTGTGAGTCGGAAGAAATGTCAGGTTCAAAGTGTAAGTATGTACTGTTGACCTTTTTGGTATCGGAACTGACATCCCTGGAAACAACCGTCTCTACAGAGACACAAAATTATACGACAGATCCGATCAGTATCGAAAGGAAGGTTCAAGAAGTACATAGATAATTGAATAAATTAGGAGTGTTTGAGGGGTGTGTGATAATCGTCAGGGTAAAATATCTACTCTTTTGCCTCAGTTCCTCACAAACTTTAGAGTTCCAGGGTGTAGGTTCTACATAAACTCGTCCTATAATTTTGTCTGTAAAACTAACGTCATTTTCACTTTTGGCGTGTCAGTACAGGTTTAAAAACACTGGGGTACCTGATATATCAGGTACCGTAAGGGGTCCGGTCTTATGACCTCACCCATCGGAAAGGGAAGAGGTCCCCCAGAAGGGTTGGGTCCCTAGTTTGGGTCCAGAGGACGTAACGTCCGTTTAAGAAATGGTCGACTCGGTGTTCCCTTTGGGTTCTTATGACCTCCCCCATGGGATATGGAAGATTATAATAAACTAACGTCTCAGACGTAAAAATTAGTGGTTTTATGACAGTGAGAACTCTTTGACCGAGAGTACCGTCGACGGGGTGGTGATGGTAGTTTATTCTTGGAAGTACTGTCAAATTACCGGTGTTTCGTGGGTTCCGGAGATGTCTTTTAGGAGGTGGGTACTGTGACTCATTAGGAAGGAAGAAATTTTTACAGGAGTTTGACGAAAGAACAGGTAACATCGGTCACTTTCGGACGGTCTATATGGACCTTTGGTCAATCTTTCAGTGGGACTTCGACGGTGGAATTATTTCGTGGACAGTTAGTCTCTAATAGAGACATAAAGTAGAAAGACGAGATACTTTGACTGAGAGGAAACTTTGAACCTTGAGGACGACTTTACTTTCACTGTCGTCTACCAGAAGGAAATAATTATTTATCCGAGACAAGTAAAGCAGAGTCTTAAAACAACAGAAACTTTTAGTTTGTGTTTGGTCTAACTGGGAAAGCTAAATGTTAATGCAATTTTATTAATGTAAGTTTCATAGGTGTCAAGAACCCGAGAACTGGGTGACTTTAATGTTAGTTAAAATAATTTTGTATTTTTGACTAGTTCACAATGAACTAGGATTAACTTACAAACAAATGAACTATCTAATACAGTAATATTTTATTTATTAATCTTGTATCAAAGGTTATCTCCCTAGATATCTCTTGTTTATTTTGATAGAGAATAGGTGGAATCACCCACCACAAGAGTATTTATGTACCCTTTTGTAGAGATGTGACGTAGCCCAAATTACTCTATACAGTAAACGGGGTCTATACGGTTTTACCAGGATATGAAATTCGGTATGGTGTTAGACTCGTAACAATGTATCGAGGTACATGGAACTCGAAATTTCTTGGGTCTTATGTTTCAAATGAGAAATCTGAGAAGTAAACGTCGACATTCATTTCTTAAATAAACGGTTTTCTATTTGTGACGGTGGACGACTCTATTGTCTTATTTTAACTCATTCGAATGGATGAAAATTTTGTTATCAAAGATGAAAAGTAATCACTCTAGTCACTTTTCGTCCGAACAATAAGGAGTCATTTCATGTTTCTGTAGATTGAACACTAGTGAACTAATCTGGAGTGTCAGGGTTCTTTCATCATCGTTTCCGATGAAAACTAGTTTTTCAAAGTAGGTCGTAAAGGGTGTTTTATCTTATTTCTTCAGAAACACGAGTGACATAAATGTCGAAGATCTATTGAAAAGACCCTAAGAGTAGAGAACGTACTGGTGTCTCTCAGTATTTGAGTAAAAAGTCAAGATCCGTTAGCTTGGAGTTCGAGCTTTGAGTTCTCCTTATTTCTCTTTGTCGTATTTTAAGGATCTTCTCTCGTATCCGTTTTGTAAGAGACTGTATTTAACATGTGTAAATACATGTTTTAAGAGACTGTATTTACAAAAAAGTCCAGTCACAGGGTTCCGTTTTCTTTATTTTTGTTTTTATTTGTTTTCTCTGGATTAGTTTGAATCTTCTATAACGTGTCGTTTCCTTGGTAATTTTTTTTTTTTTCGGTTAGATGTCTTATCTTCTTTTATAAACGTTTACTACGTTATCCCGAATTAGAGGTTTTATATGTCTACATTGTACTTGATAAATTTTGACTCGTTAAGTAATGATGAACCATATAAGTCTCAAAACACGTTATTCGTAGAGATTAAGACTTTATAAGTAGTGAGGATTTCTTTTGTCGTGTGGGTACTTTGTCAACACGGGGTGGGATGAGGGTTAGCAACCGTTCGTTGTTAGATGTAAGATAGAGAAACCTAGATGGATAAAACCCATAAAGTATATTTCCTTTGGTGTGTTCTCCACTCGAAAACCAGAATGAAGGTGACTCGTATTATAAAAGTTCTAAGTGGATAGTGATAAAGTGAGTAAAAACACCTATTCATTTATGAGGTGACATATCTATATAGTGTTACATAGAGACGTCGTGACTAGCTGCAAATTCGATAACACTTATCACGGAATTACTTTTACGTGCACGTACAGGAATTCATGGTCAAAAGTTAAACCCCCCATAAATAAAGCTTCACTTTTACCATATACCCGGTATACCATTGAACTACAAATGGAAAAAGTCCTTACAGTTATGACTAAAAATTCAACTCTTATTATTGTTACGTTTTCAACTTCGAACGGTTCATCATCTCTCATCCAGTGCTATGGTGCTTAGTTCACTCCTATTTGGTATGATATGAGAGTGACCCTGGGTCCTTAGAGGTCCCACTCATGTCGACAAGAGTCCTACTCCCCTTTGAAAAGTCTTAGATATAAGAAAAAATGCTATACTTATCTGGTCTGGATATTATTCTCACTCTTTACACAAGATTATACTCCTTTCCTTTTTTCACTAGTATTAGACGGTGATTCGAATGACATGAGTATTCAGTTTTTAATGATGGAACCTACATTGTTTAATGTAAATAACATTATCCATTGTTGGTAATCTTGACACCACAACCTTTTCTGAAACTCTCAGGGAACCTGTCACTCCTCTGGTTTAGTCAGTTGTGTTTTCCGTTTAAATACTGGTTGGATCTGTCGTATAATTTTTCGTCTTTGTAATGAAACAGTTGTTTCCAGACAGATCAGTTTCGATACCAAAAAGGTCATCAGTACATACCTACACTCTCAACCTGATATTTCTTCCGACTCACGACTTCTTAACTACGAAAACTTGACACCACAACCTCTTCTGAGAACTCTCAGGGAACCTGACGTTTCTCTAGGTTAGTTAGGTAGGATTTACTTTAGTCAAGACCCACAAGTAGCCTTCCTGACTACAACTTCGACTTTGAGGTTATAAACAGGTGGACTACACTTCTCGACTGAGTAAACTTTTCTGGGACTACAACCCTTTCTAATTCCCACTCTTCTCTTCTCCCACTGTCCCCTACTCTACCAAGCTACCGTAGTGGTTGAGTTACCTGTACTCAAATTCATTTGAGTCCCTCAACCACTACCTGTCCCTTCGGACCGCACGACGTCAGGTACCCCAGCGTTTCTCAGCCTGTGCTGACTTGTTGACTTGACTTGACCTGAAATGTGTGAGTACCAAAACAGAAAAAAAGGTAACAGAATCTTCCTCACTAAAAACTGTGGGACATAAAAATTTTACTTGAGGTGTCATTATCTCCGAAGGGACCCACCGAGTCTTAGGTGGACGTTACGTCCTCTGGTTCCAATCTAGGGACCCAGTTCTTCTAGGGGACCTCCTCCCTTACCGATAGGTGAGGTCGTAAGAACGGACCTCTTAGGTATCTGTCTCCTCGGACCGTCCGATATCAGTCAGGTACCCCATCGTTTGGCAGTTTGTCCTGGCTTGTTTATTGTGAAAGTGAAAGTGCAAGGTGTCCTTATGATTCACCCCTGATGGAAATACCATTAATGACAAATGTCTCATGTCTTTGAAGATTAACTCTTACTTAATGAACTAAAGTGGTGAAGTGTGTTCGACAGATAACGATTTACCTGGAGAATGTAGTGACGGTATAGATGGAAAGTCGGAGATTCACACTTGTTAGTCTTAGAGTCGGAAACGAGAAATGTAAAGGTTTTCGACAATACTTATAAACGTAAATCAAAGACATTACAGACCTTTTTTCGTAAAGATTAGATAATGTTATATTAACGGTCCCCTTCACACTTAAGTCTTGATGGTCTAGTGTTCCTTAACTCTGAGACAATGATTTATTAACATACATATTATTTCCAGGTTTGACTTTGAATAATGAACCCTTTTTGTCGTGGTACAAAATATTTCACTCAAAACATTTTCAATGTGTCCCTTAAACTTGTTTTAGGTCTGGTTTTCTCTTTTTCTATACACATAGTGGTCGTGTACTTTACGTAAGAATTTTTTTTCTCACGGTGTAGCGATAAAGTATTGAAGAAAACCGATAAAGATTCTGGGTCGGAAAGTTCTAAACTCAGGTACAGATTGGTTGATAACCGGTCGACTAAAACCTCATTTGGTGGAGAAGGGAGAGGATGCATACACAATAGTCGAGGTTTAAGTCACAGATTAGTAAGGGTGAAACAAGGAGAAGTAATTCACTTAACTACATACGTTTTCAGAACATTTGACATTTTAGATATTTGTAAACCTCTAAAGAAGACAAATAAAATCTTTCCTTATTAGACTACCTTGATTTCCTTCGGTTTCATTAATTCATCTGCGACCAAAAGTCAAAGACCACTTCCCCATTACTCTACTATCTATGTCTAATTTTACCATTATTCTGACCTCTGGATCCCAAACAAAAACCTCCTTTCACGGACACTAAGCCACCTATCTACTTTATTTCCCCTCTTCACCCTCTCTTAAAGTAACAGTCGTACTTATCTTGACGATTCTTGTCGTTCGTCTTTATTTCTCTCTACATTCTTTGAGAGAAGACCTAAACTACTTTAATTTTCTCTATCGTTCTATGTATTTGATTCTTTTATCACAGTTGGGTAGATCGTCGATCCTTTCTATGTGTCCTGTCTTCGGTTGTTCCTACCATCTCCCCCCTCGGGGGTTGACGTCATAGGAAGACAGTGGTACGGTGACTTATCGGGCGATACCCTGATCGATTGGAACCAATTCCGTTAATTCATAAAGCAATGAATATCGGGTTTGGCTCTATTGTCTCTTCGATTTAATTTGTTTTGGACTCTATTAGAACCATTCTATTGATTTTGCTGTCGTCCATAAACCCCAATCGAATACTTAGAAAAAAACTTTTTCTCATACGGAAAGTAATATAAGTGTTAAAAAATTGAAGTTTAAAGTTTTGGGTTTTAACAAAATTCTCTTGGTCTTCGTTACCCTTTTGTATTATTTAAGGAAACATTAAATTTTCTAATGACTAAAAAAATTTACCGTTATCTTCTGAAGACACATATCTTTCGTGACAAATCAAGTTTATCGTAAATAAAACAGAAATTTAGTCTGTAATACGATTTAGCACTCGATGACGTCAAAATCTCTAATCAACAATCGTTTCTATGAAGTAAAAATACTCCTGTCAAGTGAGAGTATTTTAAGATATACTTTAGATTTACGTTTTCTTATCTAATCTGGTATTAGCAGATATAATTACTAGAGGAGTGTTGAGTCGAGGAGACTTTCTTTTGGAAATTTTCCTTCAATATTTTCTGAATTTAAAATTTAACTGTTTTTAAACTAAATGTTAGGAGGAATTCTACGAGAATTGTTTAATTTACTCAATATAATGTTGATAATAAAGTTTCTTTTGTGACATAAGAAGGGACCTTTTACACAAGTATATTCTTCACGTTAAACAAAACTTCTCCAGAGGATTCAATAACTAGTATTTATAATTGTCTTTTGTAATGGAAGTACGAACAATACATGGTACATGAGGATTAGGAGTTTTGTCCTTGAAAGTAACGGTGGTCAAAGGTCTACTCTTTGGAGTCTGTCTCACCATTCCATAGTATTGAACAGGTTCTTATTCTCAGACTTAGTCTTATGTATATCTCTCTTAGACTGAGGTCCGGGGGGTGTGTGAAGTGACATGGACTGTTATGAGGTCTACTTTTATTTCACACGTATGTATCACTTTCACGGACCGTTATTCGAAAACTGATGACTCCGTAGGTAAAGTTTCTATTTGTAGAGTTTACTCGCATAAATGTCGAGATACTACTGTGTGTGTGATCGATTTGTTAGTCTATTCCTCGGTCCGGTGGAGTGGATACTGCAAGGAGAAAATCTTTCGGGACCCACTGGATCTATTGAGGTGAACTCACTGGGACTAAGAAAAGAAGGGTTCGGGATTAAGGGTGAGAATACAAAATTTAAGTGGTGGCTTCACACTTGGACACTTTGGAGAAGAAAGTGGACCGGAGGAAACACTGGAACCCACACTGAACATGGGAGGGCCTTAACATAAATTATTTTGGAACAGAAAAAGTTTCAAGGGATTACCAACAACGACTTCACGGAGAATGTCAGTACAATGGTTCAGGTTCGAGTAAGACGAACGGTGTACTGTCCGGTTATTTAACCCTCTACTCCACAACCCCGTTCCTTCTTTCTAAAATAAACCTTCCAGCCCTCAGAGTCTTCTGATGTCAGGATCTCTTGACAGAATGGTCCCAGACCAACGATCAAAGAAAATATCCTTTCTCTCTCGCCCCTTCCGTCCTCCATTTCTCTTTCCGGGGTTTTAAAACGTTTATAAAGGACTAAACTGGTCTGAGAACCTCCCCTACACAAGGCGAAGAAGAAAGGACGTCGGTAAGTGTCCACTTGTCCCAGTCCTACAAAGAGACACTCGACTTGTTTCCATATAGTCAAATCGTAAGTCCGTCTTCCCCCTCCAAGGAATTATACCCGGTAATATAAACGAAGATTGACATCCGTAACAGGAAAATCACTAATTGAACATTTTTTTTTTTTTTTTCGTTGTCTCTTGTTTCCAATTTGATTTTCTTTGTAGATTATACCTCGATCTAAACAAGAAGGGATAATCTTGGTATATTTCTTGGTTCTCCCGGTTAGGTCGGTGTGACAAAAGTCCACCTACTAACAGATACTCCTGGGTGGTGTTCCTCATCCTCGAGTCCACTCGTAAAGTCCGTAACGATCGGTTATCGTAGTACTAGTCACCCGTCTCTGGTTGTGGGTCGTCATGTAATAACGAAAGGGATACTAGAATTCATTCGTGAAAAATTTCATCTAACCCTATAGACTTTCGGTAGTGTTCGTAAGATATTTCTTTGTTAAGGAGTTTTGTATTTTGAATTCTCCAATTCAGTAAAATGTCGGTTCTCAAAGTGAAACCAGACATCCTGTATCCTATTAGACATGTAAACATGTCGTCGTCCTGGTATACCTTGGAAGGACCCTGTCCAGAAGAGGGTACAGGAGATGAAACAAGAATAAGTCAACGAGTTGAGAAACACAGGTTGAGAAACGCTAGGGTACCTGACGTCGTACAGTCCGAAGGGACGGGAAGTGATAGAGGGTCTCAAACGAGTTTGAGTACAGGTAACTCAACCACTACGGTAGGTTGGTAGAGAGGGAGACAGTGGTGGAAAGGAGGACGGGAGTTAAAAAGGGGCGTAGTCCCATAAAAGGTTGCTTAACCGACAGATGTAGTTCCACCAGTTTCATGATCCCTAAGTCGAAGTCGTAGTCAGGAAGGTCACTTAAAGGTCCTAACTAAAGGAAATCACAACTCACAAAGTTGGAGGAACGACAGGTTCCTTGAGAGTTCTCAGAAAAGGTCGTGGTGTCAAACTTTCGTAGTAAAGAACCTACGAGTTGGAAGAAATGTCAGGTTGAGAGTGTAAGTATGTACTGATGACCTTTTTGTTATCGAAACTGATTTAGTTTGAAACAACCGTTTCACTATTGAGACGAAAAGTTATACGACAGATCCAAACAGTCTCGAAAAGAAGGTTCCCCGTTTACAGAAAATTAAAGTAGAAAACGAAATCGAGGAGAGATTTCATGGATAACTTATCTATTATCATAGACTCCATGTAAAGGACTCAACAAAACGTCTACACTTTTGCGGGGGGTTCTCCTTCTATATTGACGGACTTCTGACACTCGTATCGGAGGACCTCCGATTCCTGGCTATTTCAATTGCAGACACTGTGGTGGGAAAAGGTGCAGTAGTCGATTAGTCTCTTAACACGTTCTCTACTAGTGCATGGGATACGGAGGGGAAGAAGTGGACCGAAAAATTTTACAAAAAGGTTTTGGGAAGTTCATCGAACCCCGAAAAATCCCGTACTTAGGGTAGAGGAACGTACAGGGACGTTATTTTGAAAGAGACGAGATTTGAGACTGTGAAGTCAAACAAACCGGAGTGTCACGCAGTCCGTGTACTTGGATTCAATCGTGTAACGGACTCAGAAAATTTACTAAATCGTTTTATCATAATAGTGACACCTGACTTTCATACATAAGTGTCAGATGTTCAACTCGTAATACAGAATAAACCACCCTTAAAAATCCTGAAGTTCGGGTCCTCCGTCGTAGAGTTCATTGAGACTCTTGACGACGTTCCTCCGTTCGACTTTTGATCCTATATATTGTCAAAAGGTTGTTTTTCGTCCATCATCATTGTTTTCTAATGACAATTAATTTCTTTTGATTTTCGGAGTCCAAAAAGGACACCAGTACATACCTACACTCTCAACCTGACACTTCTTCCGACTCGCGACTTCTTAACTACGAAAACTTGACACCACAACCTTTTCTGAGACCTCTCAGGGAACCTGACGTTCCTCTAGGTTGGTCAGGTAAGACTTCCTCTAGTCGGGACCCTAAAGAAACCTTCCTTACTACGACTTCGACTTTGAGGTCATGAAACCGGTGGAGTACGCTTCTCAACTGAGTAACCTTTTCCGAAACTACGACCCTCCCTAACTTCCATCCTCCTCTTCCCCTGTTGTCTCCTACTCTACCGACCTACCGTAGTGACTGAGCTACCTACGTTCAGACTCACTTGAGGCCCTCAACCACTACCTGTCCCTCCGGACCGCACGACGCTAAGTACCCCAGCGTTTCTCAGCCTGTGCTGACTCTCCGACTTGACTTGACTTTTCGGAGTTCCTTAAATAGTGAAAAGATGAGAACCCCTCTACGTTCTCAGACCTGAGTGACTTTAGTAAGAAAACTATACGTGGAGTCCATAGACCCCGGTCATAGGACACAAGAGTGTAGTTCTCAAAGAAGTCCCGAGTGGAGCCTCTCACCGATGTCAGACTACTGATGATTTATCGTCGATAAGAAGAGGAACGACTCACGGGAATCCGGGGGGTCGAATGTTAACCGATACCGACGTTAACGACTACTGATGCTATAGGAAACCAATGACTATACCGTATTTTATAACAAATAGTGGTGGGAAGGGTTTCGATAGTTTCCCAATCTTCCTTTTGAGTTCCAGGTGACTAAGAAATCTTAAAAGTTTCGTCGTCGATTTAAAACCGGACTTTCGCTTTCAGTGACTCAATACAGGTTGAGAAACGTTGGGGTATCTGATGTGTCAGGTACCTTAAGAGGTCCGACCTTATGACCTCATCCATCGGAAAGGGTGAGATCCCCTAGAAGAGTTGGGTCCCTAGTTTGGGTCCAGAGGGCGTAACGTCCACCTAAGAAATGGTCGACTCGGTGTTCCCTTCGGGTTTAAAACCGGACCAAAAGAGATTAAGTTCGAGAGGAACCGACGAGGTAGAGATTTGAATAAATGAGAAAAGGTCGTGATTCTCCACTTCAGCGAGTCAACACAGGCTGAGAAACGCTGGGGCACCTGACATCGGATGGTCCGAGGAGGCAGGTACCCTAAGAGGACCGTTCTTATGACCTCACCCAACGGTAAAGGAAGAGGTCCCCTAGAAGAGTTGGGTCCCTAGCTTGGGTCCAGAGGGTGTAACCTCCGTCTACGAAATTGGAGACTCGGTGGTCCCTTCGGTTTCAAAATAAAAAAAGAAGAACTCCGTAGGTGTCTACTAGACTCTCCATTAAGAATGGGGTTTGGAAGGATGACCATGTAGACTATGGTAGACCGGTATTAATTCTGAAAAAGTGAATTCTTGCATTATATACTTTCACTTTCACAATCAGTGAGTCAGGACGGACTAAGAAACACTGGGGTAGCAGACATCCGACGGTCCGAGGAGACAGGTACATTAAGAGGTCCATTCTTATGACCTCACGCGACGCTAGGGGAAGTACCCTAGAAGGACTGGGTCCCTAGTTTGGACGTAAAGGACGTAACGTCCGTCTAAGAAATGGTAGACTTGGTAGTCCCTTCCGAAAGGACTGGTGGTCCCTCACAGTCTCTTGTATTATATTACCGCACATTAGGGACCCGAGATTTAGGGTGAAGTGATGGGTTATAAACTACAGAAATCATTTAGTGAAGTGAAGTGACACTATATGGAAAGAGTCACATTTTAGTCCTGACGATAGACGTAACGTTGTCTATTGTCAACACCTCTATTTAGAACACGAAATAGAAACTCGTAATTAAAAAATTTACGTAACACCGTGAAAATGTATCTTTTCAGAAAAATTTTGTAACAGATCATAAAGTCGTAGTCAGTCCAATCACAAACTACTAAGGAGACCATGGAGTTAACAAATTGTTGGTCTAACAATTCACGTTATCAGACTTAAATATAAGATAAATTGAAGAGGAGTCTCTTTTTATACAGACGTAAAAAATGTCAGGTCAGACGATACTTTAGACTTATGTAAACGATGATTCACTCTAGGTAAAATAAAAGGGATATACAAAAAGATATAAAGGGATATTAAATAAGTCACAGGAAAGAGTTGGAAAAGAGACCTCCTTCCTCCTCATCCACATAAGAACTTATACTCCCTTCCTTCTATTTTGAAGATTAGAATACACGGAAAAAGAAAGACTCAACTTTTTTCATTTTATCGATTTATTTATAATTTTGAACATTAGTTTAAGGTTTGAATGTATAGGAGAATTTTTTACGACCTTACATTTAACCATATCGGTTATGTCTTTCATCGTACCTTCCAAGAGTGTTTTTAATTTTTATATTATATTAGGTCGTTAAGGTGAAGACTAATATATAAACTTTTTTTGTTTTTGGGATTGACTTTTTCTATATAGGTAGGGATACAAGTGACGTTGTAATAAATGTTATCGGTTCCACCTTTTTACCTATTTCTTTTACGCACACACACACGCGTACGTGTGTGTGTGTGTCTGTATGTGTGTGTGTCACCTTGTGATATGTCGGTATTTTTTCTTTTTAGAAAAGTAAACGGTGTTGTGTCTACTTGGAATTCCCGTATTCTGATTTTACTTTATTCAGACTGTCTATTTACAGTACACTAGAATGAGTATACACCTTAAATTTGTTTTTTTTGTGACTTGAATATGTCTCTTGACTCGGTTTTTACCCACTTCCCCTAGTTTTCCATGTTTTAAGGTCAATATTTTATTCATTCAGTACCCCCACAGTACATGTAGTACCAAGGATATCAATTATTTAGACATGACGTATAAACTTTCGACGACTTTCTCAGTAATTTCAAGAGTAGGATTCTTTCTTTCGTATGTAGTATGTCTGTACGTTTAAGTGTCTTTAAAAGAGGTCTTTGAAATAAGCTGTCTTTAATATTATCGGACGTTTCATCTTACATCCTCTGTGTAACAATTTAGTAAGACCAAAGTAAACAGTCATACCTCTACGATAGTTCTTTATTTTCTTTTAACTTTGTTGGTTAACGGTTCGTCATACGAGTGAGGATAGTAGAGATAGTCTGTAGTTCCTTAATATAGAAGTAGTTGAAATTACCAGTATAGACACTTTGATTCCTGTCATATGTTTACCAACTGAACACCTGTTTCTCTTTTGTAAACTTTATAGTTTTGTCGAACGACCGACCGACACTGCGAGGTCGAAAACTAGTGGTTCCGACCGTTCAAAGAAACAACTGACTAAGAGAAGTTAGTGGCGGTATAGGATGTCCATAATAGGAATGACGGATTATTTTGTTTAAAGCGTTTCAATAAAAAGAAACAAAATGAGTAAATTGAGGTACAAACGTCCAACTGTAAAAGACCCAGTAACACCTACTAGTTACACGAGTTATACGATCGGGGACCCACAGGTCGAGTCTCGGGCAATCGTCAAGGTCACAAACACCTCTCCCCTAGACAAACAAACAGAACGGGCAACCAGTATTTAACCCGTTCAAGTGTAAGATGAGGGGATACATTCTAAGTACCGTAAAATCCTAATCTCTCCCGGACTCTTACGTCGGTGTAGTGGGTGGGGAGACGAATAGGGGCAGGGCGAAGTACGTAGCGGTGGTTCACCGTTTATACTACCGAAACTTGTAGAGGTCCAAACTCACTAGTCAAATACTCCTTCGTCGTGTAAGGTGAAACCTGACAAAGTTATAATGTCACCTAAAAAGAGGAGTAGTCAGTTTTACACTTTGAGGACGCGAGGGGCCCTGTCGCTATCTGTGAGAAGGTTTCGTCGGAACTATATGAGGAGGGGCTCCCTGGGGTAGGTGTCAGTCCGGGACCCTTACCGTCGGGGTCATACTTCGTGACGACCCGAGACGACCAAAAAAGGTGGAGTCCACGGTCCGTACATAGTAGTCATGTTCCTCACACCCCGACGTTTCGGACACGTTTGACGTGTAACGGGGGTTTCCATAGAGTAGAAAAACTTTCACAGGACTGGTGAGTCCTGTCAGACGAAGGTAAAACACTAAGATTTGGGAGTCCGTCGGGTGACCTTTACGTACGTCAATTGGTGTGGTCCCAGGTGGTCCTTTTGCCGTCTAAGTATAAGTTTCGCGAGACGACTACCGTTCCTTCTGTACAGTGAAGGGTAAGAGTATTTGCGACAGTAACTCACCTGGTCATAAATCGTATAACCACGAAAATAAATAAATAAATAAAAACCCTAATAAGTCAGTGATACAGCACAGATTGAGAAACGTTGGGGTAACTAATATCGTACGGTCCGAAGAAACAGGAAGTGATAGAGGTCCTCAAACAAAACCCTTTATGCTTTATTTGATTATTATAGAATTTTCTCGAGTCCGAAAGCTTCCGGTCGTAATTTTGTTCCGTGTTTGTTGATTATAAGGAAGGGATTTATGAGGTCCCGGAAGACACCTACTCCTTTCTCCATAACGTCCCGACCGGGCCGAATTGTGTTTGTCCCACCTGATCCTTTCCAACCAGGAGACTGTTTCGTCGGGGTTGAGGTCACAAGAGGCAGTGTTGGTGAGTGTAGGAAGTAGTAGTTCTCTTTCCTAAACTACGATAAATGATGCCATAACAGAATCCTTATGGATGTAATATCATTGTGAATGTTTAGTATCCGGGTTTCTTTCATTAGACACTAAAATCTTTAGTAGGTATTAATTCATCTTTCCTGACCTTAAAGTCCCGTTTCCGTCTCTAATAAGAGTCATGGAAACTTCAACAGACTAATTTTACTTTTAGTCGGTTGTATACTTCGGTTCAAACGTATACGCTGTAATTTGAGGAATCTGGTCAATTCTTTAAATTTTTAAAAGAGTCATGTTACTCTTAGTAACTCTCAATTCGTCTAAGTAAGAGGACACCCATAGGGGTGGGTTGTGATAGTAAATCGTGAGACGAGGAACGGTCCCAAAGGAGGTTTCCGTGGATGAGTGCAATACGGTATAAGAACCGTAAAAGAGGGAAAAGATGTTGGAGTCGATTGGACGAGAATTAGGTCAAGAATACTTTGTAACGACTATATTAAGTGAGTGTTATTTAACAATTACCAACTTTTTTGACAAGTTACACACGAGAAAAGGGGTATTTAATTGCCCAATGTTCCCCTGTAGGTTCCTCTTTTGTCAAAACGAGTTTCTTATTTAGAGATTACCCGACATTTAGAGTGGGACCTCTTAAGTCTAGGACTGAACAAAATCAATGATTCTGAATGACGGTAGTTGACTTATAATTGGTGACCTACCTACTACGGACCCCCATACATCAGTTGTCATTCCGTCCGATGATTTGAGAATGGGACAGACCCCGTTAACTTTAAGTCCTAAGTGTTTCGGAATTTCAACCACCGTCTCGGATAAGGACACCAGGACGTTTCGTCGATTTGGATTTATTACCTGGGGTCCACTCGATCCTTGGGACCTTCTTCCCACCCCTATCCTCACCCGAGGAAAACCATAAGTCGAGTCTTTGAGATTATTGGTTAAACTTTCCTTTCGACTCAACTACCCCAAATAAAGAGGGGATGGACATTACTAATACAGCGGAAATATCAACTTTCGTGTCCTCTTCTAGAGTAGGTACACAGGGAGTTCTTGGACCTCCGTGACTGGTCAGACTCGTAGGGTCTAAGACCGACAAAACAGTCTCGAGGGTCACTCTTCCGCCAACGGAACACCCAACTTTCTTTAGATGTTCGTTCGTTCCCCAGCCGCCCCTTCGCTAGTGTCCAACCACATTAAACTAAGGGTCATATAAAAAGTAGTCATTTTTCGCCTGTAGTGTTTCAATGGACAAGTGGAAGGGTCGGACCATGAATAAGAATGGATCTTGTCAAGGAAGTCCCATCCTTTTTTTGACGTCTCTGATTATGTACTTTTAATTTCAGATCTGTTACTACAGACTAACGGATGGGGAGTGTATGTTTATTCCTATTTCGAGGGAATATGAAACTCACAAGGGGTGGGTCGAAGAAAAGTAAAGTCCTCGTTTCCGACAACTGTGGTTAGAGAGGTGAGTTTGGTTCTCCGTCTCGGGACCACACCTACTCTTGTGTTCAGTCCGTAGAAGTGTGGGTTTGGAGCCACAGTGGAGATGTCTGGTTGAAAGACAGTAGTGCTTGCATTCCTACCAGGAAGTCAGATACCGCGTCTTACAGTCCCAGGTGTCCTCTCCTGACAGACACAACGACGAATTGCACGTCGTCAAAGGTAAGTGCACCCGAACTCTCGGGGTTGTCCGGTCCGTAACAGTGTACCATACACTCGTCGTCTCTTTTCACAGTCAGGAGTCAAAGAGATCTCCAGCACAAGTATTGGAAAAGATTTAGTAGTCTTCTACCACTACACCCAGTGAAGGAGACACTGATATCCAAACTACTCCCGTTCGGGGTTCTAACACCGAAAAAGTAGTGTCACAGTGGTCCCGGGTCGTACTATGGATCGTATCACCCTCGAGAGTTTTACTTACTTTCTTATGAAATCGAACCGTGGGGTATCTTTACGGTAATGACCTACCGTTAAGTTATTCCTTATATAGTCAATTGTTCGTATTTTACGTTATTACATCTCAGACTCTTGAGAAAGATGAGTATGTGTGTGTTTTTGTTCACACAAACAACTCACACGGTGTGGTCTGTGAGTCTTTGTGTCGAGTCAGAGAGAGACACCGGACATAGGGTACCGGTGTAGGGAGTAGGGTACATGATGGTTAGAGGGCCCGGAGGGTCGGATTGCGTCTCCTACACGAGACGTTACAGATTCTCTGGTTGGGACTACCGTCCTCCCGTTCCCGGTGGTTATCGTCCCCTCGGACGTCTCTGTACTTAGGTAACTCGACTATGTGATTTTTCTTACTTTTTAGAGTAGAATCCGTGCTCTGGTTCCTTGCCCCGACTCGACCCCCACTCTCAGTGACCAGGGTCGGCAGAGATGTTAAAAGACTCCTGTAGAGATTTGGAGTCTAGTGACTGATCTACCGGCATGACGTACCTATTCGAAAACCCTCCTCAAGTATACTTTAGGATTTGATGTCGAAAGTCCAAAGTTCTATCCAGTAAAAATTGAAAAAATTCGTCACTTATAAAGATCCGTTATGAAGGAGTAACCGTGCCCTAGATGTCCTGTGAACTGTAAACGACACGTCGGACAAGAAAACGTATTATATTTTCTCCACACAAATGATCTTGGTCCTTTTCGTGAAATGATCGAAGAATTATCAAAATTACTCATACGAAACGATTAACTTTGAAAAAAGTACCGATTCCTCTTACGACAAAACATGAAATAGTTTTCAAAATCTTTAGTAAAATAATGTGACTCAAACTCCTGTGTAAACTTTTCAATGAGAAGTCCATTGACTAAAGATGTTTCTTATTCTATTGACCCGTTTTGGAGTCATGATAGTCACTGTTATCTGGCTAAACATAATTCGGACTACGAATAAAAACTTTTATTTATTTAACGAGGTTTGTTCTTTTCTTTGAGTGGAAACTTTAAAGAGGAAGTACCGGAAGGTTAAACCATTGTGTCAAAGAACACCGGCGTGACTTTTAAGAACGACAAGGAAAAACTTTCCTCACCTCTATATATATTTAAGTAGTCTTTACGTCCTGAAACTTGGTGTACTGAACTTAATAGATTTATAGATAGGGAGACTGTGTATTCGAGACACGATTCAAACAGAAGAACGGACACCACTCTCGGTCTGTGAAATATGATATTTACGTTCGACTAGGGTGATGTCCTCTTCTTACCCCCTTTCTTCGTAGAGAGATCGGGGTCGAATAATCTTCTCTGTGATCCAAGGTTCTATCTACCTCCACGTTCCTGTCCTTTAGTTTTTCTTAGTTTAAAATTTCTCTTTTTTACCTCTTAGTGTTGTTCAAAACTACTAAGACTAATGGATGTCTTTATTTATCGTTCTGATTATAGTATGTGGTTTATACTCAGATTCTAATGTCTTCTGTGTTCTCCGGAAGACTCTCGCCAGTCGTCGGTGATGAATGTTTCTTACTTCTTATCCACGATCCTTTTGGAAAAGTTGTCTTTTCCGTTTATCTTACTAAACAAGGGACGACATATAGGTCACGGATCTTTACGGTTTGAGTATAATTTGTGAGTTATTTATCTACATCCTACCTACCTACCTACGTACCTACCTACCTACACATCTACCTACCTACCTTCCTTCCTACCTACCTATCTACCTACCTACCCATCCACCTACTTCCTATCTGTTTACCTACTTACCTACCTACCTACCTATCTATATTGTAAAGGAATCTTAATTCCTTATCTCAGTAATGGATTCGTATCTTCCTCTTTTTTGTCTTCATTACTTTAACGACGGTATTTTTTTAATTTTAAATAGACCGGTCCACTTCCTACGACAGAGTTGTGTCATATTTTAGTTCCATTTTGAGCGTTTCTATCCCTTAAAACGAATGAATTAAAGGTAAATCTCTATTCGTTTTATAGAATTAAAAATTGAAAGGAGAGACTGTTGAAGTCCTCCTTCATCTGTTTTTAACGATATCGTCTTAATTATACTAATTTTACATTATAACGATGAAGTAACATATAAAGTTTTCGAAATTTCCTTTCACTAGGTGAACAAAATTCTCAAACACTTATTCTGTTTTTATACGTCATATCTGATTATGTAGTTTAAAACGTGTTCATAAAAATTCAAAGTCTTTTGTGTTTTCACTATATCGGACTTTAACGTTAAAAATATTCCATCTTTATACTTATTCTGCAGTTTTTTTAAGTCGGAACTCTCATTGAGGTCACTTCCGCTTTCTCCGTTATTTATATTTCTGTGTCGAACATCGACGTGTCTGTTGATTGACAACTTACTCTAGTCTAAAATTCTCCCCTTACTCCTCGTTTCTGGTTTCCATTTATTTTTTACCGAGATTTGTAGTGCTGAAGAATCCTCCTTGTCTTACTTGTGTCCAAATGCTGTGTTTGGTTTTCTCTTTCTACAAAAAACCTTCAATATACGATAACTTCTCTCCTTTCTCGTCTTAGTGACGGTCTCTTTCGTCGTCGACTACCTTTCCTGTTTTGATTTTCTTGGCGCGAACATAAAATAAGAGGAGGTAGAGAGTCGTAGGACTAGTGAACCGGGACGAACAAAGAAGGGGATATAGTGACTGTTGAGGACTGTAAGATAAATTAGATTATAAGATATATTCTATGTACATATGATAACAGACACCAGAGGGGGAAGCTTTGTATCGAGATCCTCCCTTCTCTGCGGGTAGAGAAAAAAGGTAGCTATATAGGACACAAGGATTTCTTAAGGACCGTGTTTCATCCGTGAGGTACATATAAATTATTTGTCTAAGAAAACATATTTACTCTTACTATAAATTTTACTTTTCCCGTCTAAGTAATAAAAGTTCCCCACTAAAAATTTTCGGTTCTAGACACTCTTCTACTCTTTTATTCATCAATCAAATTTTTTATTTTAAGAGATGTAAGTCCCACAAACATAAGGTCCTACGTTTTTTCTACACACACATACTAGTTTCCTAGTGGAAACTTTTCAGGATTACTCATTCTCTTGTCGAACGTTTATATTAAAATTTCTCACTCTGTCATTATTTCTGACATTAATTTTACTTAGTGTCCGTTTTAAGATGTTGACTAATATTGTGTTTCATCGATGAATTTGTATACGATCAATGTCCCTCGTTCATATCCGTTTCTTTACTTGTCTTTGTCGGATCTTTGTCGTAAACTAAAAACGGTCTTAAAGAATTTTTCGATATTTCCTTAAATGTGTTCGTACTACATTAGTGTATACAAGTCATTCCCTTAATTTGTATACACATCGTAGTATGTACTGACAGTCTCTCCACTGAATCTCACTTTCGAAACGAATGTAACAGTCCGGTTACTGTGTCAGTATCTCATCGTCCTGTACGTGAGTCTCGCCAACTGTCCAAGTCTCAGTGGACACCAATAGTGTCTCTCCTACATCTGTATCTTACCGTAGTCCGTACTACCATAGTACTCCCTGTACCGTGTCCGTATCAAATCCTAGTTTACACTAGTCTTCCTACTGTGTCTATCTCACGTCGTAGTGTGTACAAGTAGTCCCTCTACCGGATCTGTGTCGTATCACAGCACCTAATGACTATTCTAGTGTTCCTATGTCAAATCTTAGCTCCGCTACTCTGTCTGCATCGCATCGTACTAGGTACTGGTAGTTATTCTACTATGTTCACACTACATCCCAGTATGTGCCGTCAGTCTTACAACTACGTCTGTGCGACACGTAACTCACACATCAATGGTATCTCTATTGTGTCGAAATCGTATCGTACTACACACGAAGAGTTCTACTACTTTTCTGTATCCCCTCGTAGTATGTTCGGTAGTTCGTCTATTACCTCTGTCTCCCATATCAGTAGACACGTGACATGCCTCTATTGTGTATATGTCGTATCGTTGTACACACCAATAGTCATCTACTGTGTCTATACAACGTCGTGGTATGTACCGGAAGGACCTATACTTCGTTTGACTCAGTAGTGTGTGTCAGCAGATCCTCTACTACGTTTTATCCCGTCGCGAGGTGTACTAACGCTTCCTTTACTAGTTTGTTCCATTTCGTAGTGTGACTCGAAAACTCCTCTCATGTACGTGTGTCTGTAAGTGGTACGCCTAATAGTTTCTCTTTTCGGAGTGAAATTTCTAGTATGTATCAATAGTTTCTCTATTATATCGTAGTGTGCACGAACGATTTGTCTGAAACGTGTGTATCGTGACGGAGTATATGCCAACAGTTCCACTGTTGTGTTTGTAGAATGCCGTGTCAGATCACAGTAGTCACTCTGTCGGTCGTCGTATCACCGTATGCGTTAATAAAAATTTCCTCACATCGATATCGTATTGAAGTAACAGGTTGTGAAAACGCTGGGGAACCTGACATCGGGTGGACCGAGGAGACAGGTACCCTAAAGGGTCCGTTCTATGACCTCATCCAACGATAAAGGAAGAGATCTCCTAGAAGGACCAGGTCCCTAGTTTGGCAGTAGAGGACGTAACCGTCCACCCAATAGTGACTCTGTGGTCCCTTCCGGGTTGTTATTGTTGTATGTTTTAATAAAATTTTCCTAAATATATATCGTATATACCCGAAGGGACCACCGAATCTCCAATTTCGCAGACGGACGTTACATCTTCCGGACCCAAGCTAGGGACCCATCCCCTCTAGGGGACCTCTTCCTTTACCGTTGGGTGAGGTCATAAGAACGGACCTCTTAGGGTACCTGCCTCCTCGGATCACCCGGTGTCAGGTACCCCAACGTTTCTCAGCCTGTGCTGACCCTTTGAAGTGATATATATCGTATTGAAGTAAACAATAACAGTTGTTTTACTATGTTTCTTATTTTGATATGTACGACAGTTCTACTAATCTGTCCCATCGTAGACTGACCAATAGTCATTCTACCGTATCCGTATCGTATCTGAGTATCCACCATGAGTTCTTCTACTCCCCATCGTGTCGTAATATATTCAAATTAGTACTTCTAAACGCTCTGTACCCTCTCGTCGTGTACACTAGTATTTCCTCTTTTACGTCTAAATAATACAGTGGTAACTATTACCAGTTCGACTACTCTTGTATCCCATCGTATTGCGTACCAGTAGTCCCTCTACTGGGCTCCACATGATTATATATTTCATGTACGTATATATATCAATAGTTCTTCTACTATCTCTATATCAGATTGTAGTATACACCAACAGTTCCTCCGCTATGTTTGGAAGATGTCGTAGCGTACGCTATAGTTCTTATACTATGTCTGTGTCACATCACTGTACGTACCCGTAGTCTCTCTACTCCGTGTACAACAAAGATAGTATCGACCAGTAGTTCCTCTACTGAACATCACGTCTGAGTGGATACAATTAATTTGTTTTGTATTTAGGGAGGTATTTAATTTACTTGTCCGTCTAATGGATGGCAGCCGACTTCGTCAACGTTATTCGAAAGGCCGTATTAGTTTTGTCGACAGATCATAAAGTAGTAGTACCGGGCAATTACAACGGTGCGTAAAAGGTAAATGTCGTAGGGTTTCGATGTTAAATTTTTTTACTACTTCTGATACTGAAGGAGAGATTGTGTGTTTCTACCGGTCATCAGAAATACTGTACAAATGTCGACTAATTTATTTGTCATGGTTTTAGTACACATATTAAAAGTGAAAAACAAGTAAAAGAAACTAAGTGTCGATCTCTGACATCGGTTGGTATATTGTTCCGTACGAAAACTGTGTCTCTTCTAGTTTCCGTCTGAAGTCTTATGTTTAGACAGTGATAAAATCCTTTTTTTTTTTTAGAGTTTCACGCACGAAGTGACTACCTCATCTTCGTTGGAGAAAAGTATACTTCCAGTAGTTCATTATTTCTCGAACTAGATTTTGATGTTACGATCCTTTATTTTTGATGTGAGTATAATATTATGTAAATTATATGTTAGATATATAGATTATTATCAAGATCTCGTATTCGAGAGTCGTTGTCTTTGTGTTTCCGTCCCTCTGCAGTACAACTCTGAAGAACTTCAAATACGATTACCTTCAAATTATTTCCTTATCTCTCTGTAATTTGTTTCTATTACACGGAAGTATTTTATTCTATAAAATCGTGTCCCTTGAGAGATGAGTCACGAGACACCACTAGATTTACCCTTCCTATGGGTTTTCTCTCCCCTATACACACATACAGACCCGCTAAGTGAACCGACATGTCGTCTTTGTTTGTGTGTGACTTCGTTTACAAGAGACTTTTTTTTCTAGAAAGTTATGTAAACTCAGTAGTTTCGATAAAATGTAGTATTTAGGAAGTTTGAACCTCCTAGTAGTTGAACTTTGAATTTTTAATGGTTAAAAACCTAGAATTAAAAGATCGTGGAAATTTTACACAATTACGACGTTCCTTATGAACTGTGTCATGTTTCGGGTCTGTGTTCTCAATATTTCGTTTCCATAAAGAGCTCGAATGGAACGTCCAAAACAGGTATCTCGGTCAATTATAGTCTCTCGTTAGGGTCAACTTGTTCCGCGACGACTAGAGTCGTGTTACAGGTTAATTCCATATGTGGAAGGATGTTTTGCTTTTACCAAGTCTGACCACTTTCTACGTAAGTAAGTCCTATACACCTGTTTCTTTCTACAGTTCGGTAGTCACATGTTCCACTTAAAGTCAAAAGTGTTTTATAGACACTACCGAATTGACATTGAGTATTTCTCAGTTGATCGGAGAATTAAAGTAGAATTGTTTTTATATGAATTTTAAAATCCGAATTCGTCCGAAGGAGCCTTTGAGTTCATCCGAAGGACCGATTGAGTTTGCCATTTCTTAGACGGGTGTTACGTTCTCTGGACCCAAGCTTGGGACCCAACCCTTCTAGGGGACCTCTTCCCGTACCGTTAGGTGAGGTCACAAGAACAGACCTCTTAGGGGTACC
The DNA here is from genome assembly GCA_006410555.1 of Capra ibex. NCBI lineage: Eukaryota > Metazoa > Chordata > Mammalia > Artiodactyla > Bovidae > Capra > Capra ibex. The sequence continues at coordinate 17,003,053 of SJYO01016970.1, forward strand.
TGTCTCCTCGGACCACCCGGTGTCAGGTACCTCAACGTTTCTGAACCTGTGCTGACTCGCGGAGTGTATTCGTGTATTAATTTTAAATTTGTTGGGTTTTATTGTTGTAATGAATTCTACTACGAAGACTTTCCGTACCTATTAGACTTAGGCCCTTGATTAAAATGTGGTCTACCCACCTGGGGAGACATCAAGTCTTTGATGGGTAGTCAACAGATTCTTGGGAAGGAAGAGTTACGTAGGTAGACTTAACCCTAGGGACTTTTGACTCACCTCAAAATTTGTGTTTATTCGATTAAATCAATTGAAGAATCGTTGTTATTAATCCCTCTTTTAATTTCAATAACCTGATTTAATTTAAACGTAGTAATCGGCACTAAAATAAATAAGTACTATAGGTGCGACTGGGATTTCTGTTCGGCGACTTTAGACTAATGTGTCATGTATCTTATTTATTATCAATATATTGGTCCGATAACGATTGTAAGAGGAAATACAACGAAAAACGGTAATAAACGAGTCTTAGGACTCCTTCGTATATATGGTTCATTCAGTCTTTCTCTTTTTGTTTAAAATATATAATTGTGTATATACACCTTAGATTTTTTACCATAGTTACTTAGATAAACTTCCCGTTCTTATCTCTACGTCTGTATTACTTCTCTAAAACCTGTGTCGTCCTCCTCTCTCACCCGGCTTAATTCTCTCATCGTAACTTTATATATGTAATGGTATACGTTTTATCTATCGGTCACCCTTCAACGACATAATTGTGTGTCCCGAGTTAAGTCAGGAGTCACTACTGGATCTCCTCACCCTACCCGACCCCCAACCCTCCCTCAGAGTTCCCCTTCCTCTATGTACGTACTTTCACTTTCACAATCAACGAGGCAGTCTAGGCCGAGAAACACTGGGGTGCCTAAAATCGGGCGGTCCGAGGAGACAGGTACCTTAAGAGGTCCGTTCTTATGACCTCACCCAACGGTAAGGGAAGAGGTCCCCTAGAACGGTTGGGCCCCTATCTTTGGTCCAGAGGACATGACGGTCATCTAAGAAATGGTAGACTCTGTGGTCCCTTCGGGATGCCGGCTAAGTACAACGACATTCCGTCTCCGGTTGTGTTATAACATTTTGTTAATAGGAGGTTAATTTTTATTTAATTTTATTTTTTCTTTATAGTAATTTCTTACTTGACTAAACGAAGGTTACACAGGATAAGGATACTTTAGGTTCCGTGTCAATTATCCAAATTATAATTCGTCATCGTTCAGAAAAGAATTAGAAGACTACGTCAAAATTTTTTTTGAATTTTTAGGTTCTATGGAAGGTCATAGTCGGAGGGTGTGACATTGACACACTAGCTTTCTCGGGCACTACTAGGACAAAGGACTGCACAATTTCCTGTTCCTCTACTAAAGTCGACTCACAGGGATCCTTTTCTCGTCTATAGGTGTATGTATGGATATCTACTTTGTTAAAGATGGGTACCTAGTGTATTGTCAGACTTTCTTTCGTGATGTGTTTCCGTTTCGAGATGTCCCTCTTCTCTCTAATCGTCAACCCCCACCCTTATCTCTTTCTGACATTTGGTGCCCGTGTTCCCAAAAAACCCCCCAGCCCCCACCCCTCATTACCTTTACCAGCTTACGATCACAGAACCACTACCAACACGTTAAGACATTTAAATGATTTTTAACTTCTCTAAGTTGGTCAGGTAGGATTTCCTTTAGTCAGAACTTATAAGTAACCTTCCTGACTTCGACTTCGACTTTGAGGTTATGAAACCGGTGGACTACGTTTCTCGACTGAGTAAACTTTTCTGGGACTACGACCCTTCCAACGTCCGCCCTCCTCTTCCCCTGTTGTCCCCTACTCTACTAACCTATCGTTGTGACTGACCTATCTGCACCCAAACTCATTTAAGGCCCTCAACCACTATCTGTCCCTCCGAACCACACGACGTCAGGTACCCCAGTGTTCCTCAGCCTGTACTAACTTGTCGACTTGACTTGACTTGACTTGACTTCGACAAAATGTTTTTTTTTTTTCTTTTTCTTTTCCTATCCACAACCCTTTAGTTTCCTGAAGTAAGTATGACAACACCTTTACGATTTTTCCAGACATACGAAATACCCGATTAAAACAAAAAAAAAAATTCAGAATGAGTCAGTAGAGGTCGACAAACGTTGGGGCACCTGACGTCAGGAGGTCCGAGGAGACGGGTACCTTAAAAGGTCCGTTCCTATGACCTCACCCAACGTCAAGGGAAGAGGTCCCCTAGAAGGGCTGGGTCTCTGACTTGGGTCCAGAGAACGTAACGTCCGCCTGAGAAATGGTAGACTCGGCGGTCCTTTCACGGGCCATACGAAATACTCGATTATTATCCACTGCCCGTTTTCTGTTTTTCGAACACTTTATTTCGATCACAAAATTTTTGATTTTAAGAATATCACTTAATTGTACTTTATCTAATTATTTATAGATCGGAAACCGGACTGAAAGTAGACCTACAGGAGACCCCACCTACTTAGTTTGACATACTCTGTCACCCTTCTTACCCGGGGGGAGACGACATCTAGGACGAACCTACATCGAGAGCAAAACGGATTGTTAAAGTCATTTAAGTGAATCAATGAAAGAAGTATTATTTTTTCAATTAGATGTTTAATTTAAAGACCAACCAAGGTTTACTGTTTCTAATTTACCTCGACTTGTAATTTTAAGACTCTTGTGTCTATATAAGGGACCACAGTCTGTCACACGTCTCGTCCTGTATACGGAAGGTTACGAGAATCCGTAAACGGACGTTCTTCTCCACTACTTCTTCGGGTTACGTGTCTTGACTACTTCCACTTCTACACTTTTTCTTACGGATACATTATCTTGTTCTGTGGGTAAATTATTTCTTTTTGAGAACGACAGTCAATTTTCGTGACAAAAAGGAGAAAAAAAGATCAGGAAAAAATTTGAAAGAATCTTTTTCGAGTGGATATTTTACCCAAGATAAAAATTTTAGGTAAATATTTAGTCTTTTTATCCTATTGCACTAAAGGGTAAGTTGACAAGGGTGGATAACGGTGACCCTTAGTGGGAAAAAACAAACCGATCCCGCCCTTCTTCACCTCCTGTCACGACTTACCTGGACACCACCTCTGTCTATCCTGGGAGTGACTCTATGTTGTAGTCGTAGGTGAGAAACCCGTCACGGGAAACTGGAACAGTGGAGGACGGCGAACGGGGAATATGAAGTCTGAAACACTATGTCCTTCGAAGACCCTGACCTCCAATCTCTTCTTCCCTCAATTGTCAGTAAGAAAATTCTGTAAAAGACCATCCAAGGAGGTCAAGACGGAGAAGGTTTTCCACGGTCGGAGGTGTAGGAAACGAAGATTGGTCCATCTACTGGTATCCAAAATTCGTTATCGGTGATGGAAAAAATCTGACTTCGATCAACTTTATTTTTCGGGTAGTCCGAACAAATACCCGAAAATTTTTCAGGTTTTCGGGTCCCACAGGTAAATTCAGAAACCCTTATCGGTCGTTTGGTTGACTTTGTGAAAAAATGACGTCAGACTTTTGGTTAACGAGTTTTTGTAGAAAATTGAATCTCAAGTCAAACATTATTTTCATGTTTAAATTTTTTTTTTCTTTTTTTTTTGGAGTCCATTTTTCGAATAGGTTTCCTTGTCGGTTACTTCTACACTTCGAAAATTTCAATAATTGTAATCGTTGTATGACAATTCCACTTTTGAAGGAGAGGTGAGACTTACAGGGTCTCGAACCGACAGCACAGGTACGAAGGTCAGCGGTGGTTACACGAAACTCCTAATTTACTATTTGTATGGACTTAATGTACTTTACCCTCTCTAAAATCTTTCTATCTCAAAGTCTAACAATTAGGATAATATGTCTTCGAACTTCGACGTTGAGGGAATCGTCTAAGTCGGATTACGAAACGTGTTTATTCATCCGTTTTATGGTCTATACTCATCGATAGTTAGACGTCCAACTGGACTTTCGTCAGAGACGAACTCGTCTCCGACGATAAGAGGTGCAGTGGGTCGAGTCCGAACCTCCCCGTGACCAAGGGGAGTCAGTGAAGATCTGGTGTCTTCTAGTTCTTGTTTTCGTTTCGGGTAAGGAAACTCTAAGTTCGACAGACCGAGGGAATGTAAAAACAAATAAACAAAATTGAAAAACCGGTACGGAGCCCCGTACACCCTAGAATCAAGGGGTTGGTCCCGGACTTGGGTGTGGTCGAGGTCACCTTCTCGTCACCTGGTAGTCTCTTCAGGGAGACCGAGGGTAGAAGGAGAGTTAGTGTAGGGGAGTGAACGAATCCTGAAACCAATAACCGAATGTCAGAGTCAAGGTTCAGGGGTCATGGGAAGGACACCCGGTAAGTAGGTTGTGGGAACCCGGGTGCCAGGGTCTGAGGAAAAATATTAGTGGGGGTACCGATGTTGTGGGACTGGAACCGCAGTGGAGGAGATCCTTTAAGTGGGGACTATGTGGTCAGAGATCAATGTTAAAGGGTCCTGAAGACGAAAAACAGAAGAAGTGGTTCGGGTCTGGGGAACGGGCGACGTCCTACTGAAGGTAGAGTACATTTGGGGAGAGAAAAGAGGACCAGGTAGTACGGGGTCAGTTGACTGTGGACCTCTTAGTGAGAACGGTCGTACGGGTTTTGAGGATGGGGGTAGAAGGTGGACGTGGGAAGTGTTTAGAGGATTGTTGAACATAATCGGACCCTAAAATAGGTGAGTAAACGGTCGGGATGGAGTAGTGAGTTGGTTCCATCAAATTCTTTTATCGTATCGTCTGTTACTCGCAACGAGTAAACACGGAAGGTAGGAGTCTACACTGGAGTCATGGTAACGGATGAAACGGGTTGTACGGAGACTGAGTCATGTAAGATGGTAAGGGATGAGAACTGAGGTGAGGGTAGAAATAAGGACGAGTAGTCTATTGAAACGGAGGATTGTGAAGGGACTTTTTCGGAATGGACAGACTACCCTTGAAGGAGGGGACTGGGAGTGAAAGGAGAGGGGGTCGGAGTCTAAGTCTCTCTAGCGACGGTAAAATTCTGTGACGTAAGGGACGCGAGGTGCCCCTCTACTAGAGTGGTTGAAAGGAAAGTGAGATTTGATCTAGGAAGGGTTATCGGATATTTGTACAAACTCAAGAAGGGTGTACTTTTGTTTAAGAGGGAACTGAGACAGACAGGGAAAAATTTGATTGAAATAAAGGGAAATGTTGGTTTAAGGAACCTTTGTATCAGAGGGTCGTGAGCGAAGGGTAGGACAGACGACCCTGGTGAGACCTATTTACAGGTCGACTCTCCGAACCAAACAGAACCAGTAGAGTGAATTGGACGGACTCCAAGGACTATAAAAGAAGGAAGAACTGAGAAAACTATTACGAGACGAAAAGGGGAGAATGAAGAATAGAGAAAACAACATAGATAAGTTTCAAAGAGAAGAGGTAGAAGGGTCCTAGGGCGGTCAAAAGAGGAGTCTCAGATGGAAAGGGTGACCCTTGAAAAGTCAACAAACCACCAAAGATGACGGTGGGTCTACGGTCACTGAGTGTGTAGGTACAGAAAGTGGGTCTGGAGTGACGAGTCGAGTCGGGGTTTCTTGGTTGACGGTTTACCTACGGAGAAAAACCTGTAGTGTGTCCCTCTAAAATAGTGGGACAGACGATGACGATGACGATTCAGTGAAGTCAGCACAGGCTGAGACACGGCGGCAGGGACCCTAAGAGGTCCGTTCTTGTGACCTCACCCAACGGTAACGGAAGAGGTTACGTACTTTCACTTTTCACTTTCACTTCAGCGAGTCAGTACAGACTGAGAATCGCTGGGGTACCTGACGTCGGATGGTCCGAGGAGGCAGGTACCCTAAAAGGTCCCTTCTCATGACCTCACCCCACGGTAACGGAAGAGATTCTGTACGTTTAGTTTACTTCTTTGGACAAAAAAGAGAATACGTGTCTGAACCACTTACCGTGACAGTCAACGGGTTCAGACTTTAGTCCTTTAGTAGGATTTATGAAAGAAGGAAGTACGGAGTATAGAGGGACCATTGGGTCAGGATGGGGAGGGTGGGGAATTGAAGAGAGTGTAAGAGGAGTACTGTCCCGAAACTATAGAAAGAAACGTATCAATGGTCTAGGGGTGACCGAGTATGAAGGGTATAATAGGAGGGGAGTACAGAGGAAGTGTTACCGTTTTCTTGGTAGAAGGGGTTTACGTTTTGGACTGGTACGGAAAGAGTCCACTTTTGAGAGTCGTCATACCGTTATAGAGGTCCTATTTCAGAGTTAAGGAATCGTACCGTAAATTCTGGGAGATATTTAGACGTCACATCGGAGAGGACGGAGGAGATGAAGGTAGTGCGTTTCTGACCCTAGATCGAAACACCCAGTTGTGTATTCGGTTCAGTAACTGTGGAAATCGGGTCTGTTGACCCGTTATGGACCCTAGGGACGGGTAGTGGAGACTGACACCCGTCCGTCACGAATGTTCACACACACAGAGGTATATTCGTGAAAGACACGTCACTTCGACCCTCTCACCACGAGACCTGTGAGTCGGTGAGTTCAAGAGTTCGTACACGGTACCAATATGTGGAGGAGACGCGTAAACAACCACGTCGAGTGAGACGGGTCTTACATGGACGGTGAAGAGACGTCTCAGAAGGGACTTATGGAGAGAACCGGTTCCTCAGAACCGATAAGGGAGACACGAGAGTGACTTGAAGTGTGGTTGAAGATCGGGTGGATGTTATGTAGAAACTTGAATTGGTACCTGTGGAGATGAGGGAGATCTTTTGATGTTTTAGAAACCCCCGGTTCTTCATGTTAAACCGGGGGTGTGTATCTGGTCCCGAAGTGTGTCAGTTATGAATCGTTTATAAGTAACCCAACTACAGCAACTAAGGTTTTATACTTACAGAAGGATCCTTGATATTTTTTTCTTTTGGAAGTTTTAAGGTTCTCTCACACCTTTGTGCCGGTGTGATACTTTTACTCCTAACACAGAAGAAATACTGGTACACGCTCAATGGAGTCGTAGGAGTTGACTTTTTACCTCTTTATCGATGGGGAATCCCAACAATACTCCTTGTTGATTCGATTATGTACATTTTTTTTTTTTTTGATATTAAAAAGTGACGTCGTAGGGGTCGTTTCATGGAACTTGTATCGAGAACAACCTACTTTTATATTATTTATACTTCTTACTGATACTTATTTAAAATGAGGATTTTATTCGTTTGAGAAATTTTCGATAGTCAACAAGGTGTCCCACGTTTACTAGAGTGATTGACAACATTCTGTAAATTATGTCTTACTCGATTCCTACTCCCGAAGGGTTATCACTTTCGTTAAATCTCACAGTTTGGTGAATACGTTTAGACTCAAGATTAAAATATATCCTTTGTTAGTCGAATCTATAAAATGTACCATATTTTTTCAATCAAATTTTCGATAAAATTCTTCAAGCGGTTGGGAGTTAGTTCAGTTAAGCGATTTCCGTTCAGTTACTTTTTCTGTAGTCTAACCGATAACATGAGTATGAAAAGGGTAATAAAAATCAGTTACGTCCTATACTCAGAAACTGTCATAGACGTTCTATAATTTCGATCTCATCAAACACTTTACTATATTTATGGTAGTATATATTATATCTCTTTAAATTTTATTGTCTAAAAATTTAATCAATATTTCCATATTGTTGATGAAAACGTTACCTTAGGATCTTTCTTTATTGTTGATACACTTTTCGGTCACATTTGAGTAGTGAACGTTATATACACGATGGGACCACCCTTACGACTGTTACCCCGTACGAAACCTCCTCTCCACCTCATTATATACCCTTTGAAAACGTGAAAAGTGAGTTAAAAAGACAGTTGGAGTTTGAAGAGATTTTTTATTCTAGATGACTTTTTCTATTTTTATTTTGTTTCGTTTTTGTTTTCCTTACTGTTGTATTTCTATATGAATTTTATATTATTTTATTTATATGAGTGATAAAGACGGCATACTGGGGATTTCCATACCATTGTAAAAGGTCAAAGATGTGAGGTATCAAATGTTCAGAATAGTTTCCTGGGTCACCGTTAAAACAGTGATTCTAAATTTTTTATATATATACCTTAAACTTTTGTTTCAGTTAGTGTCATAAACTATGTGACTTAATTCTGTTCTATAATTATGTACCTAGAGATAAATCTTTAGATGAAGTGAAAGATATGAAGTTATTTTTAATTAAAATTTTTTATTTATTCATTAAATAATAAGTCATTAAATAAAAGGGAGTCCTCAGGACTCCTACCCTTCACGGGGAGATGTGGGGTGGGGGTGTTTTTTAAAATAAAGTGAAAATTTTATTATTCGTTAGTCATTTAGTTGATATGAGGTTACATTTTATTTTTAAAAATTATTTGATTTTATTATTTGTTAGGACATAGACAACGTCACCTTTTGTTTTATAATAAGATTAAAAACTTATCATAGAGAAATACACAAGTTAAAATTTATAAAATGTAAAATTTATATTTAACACAAATTCTAACGTTATTAAAAAAGTAATTACTTATACCATTCCCTAAATCAAATCTTTTAATGATTGTTCACCTTTAATTATTACACATTATACCAATGTCCTTATACCTTTTTAATACAATCTATATGACTTCTGTCATTATAGTTTAAATTTCCTTCCTTTTACCTTTCTATATCTAGGTTAATTTGTACACCGATCTATTCCAAAACTCTTCAATCTGTCATTCACAGAGGAACCCTTTCATTTTAGACATAATAAGGTTAACATTCCAGAAATTTCTTCTTTCTCCTAAACCTCTCCTTTATACTATTTCTGAAGTCAAGGAAAGTTCGTTCTTCGAAGTGTGTAGATGACACCTAGTCCCGATGACTAGTTGTGAGTTGTTCATTCTCATTTAATCGGACAAGTTGGGAGTTAGTCCCTTGATTGTTTGTAGAAAAGGAAGTGGGACTTGGGACAGACAGAAAACATGATTATTGTTCAGTAGTTTTCAAGTGTGTCAGTCCGGTAGTGAACGTCACGTTCGAGTGACAAGTTTTCACATCCTTTCACAAGTAAAATGGGGTAGAAGTTGTTACGACAACAAGTCAAAGGGTCAGCACAGGTTGAGAAGCACTGGGGGTACCTACCGTCGTGCGGACCGGAGGGACAGAGTGTGGTAGAGGGTTTCACACGGGTTCAAGTACAGATAAAGTAGCTACTACGGTAGGTCGGTACAGTAGGAGACTAAGAGAGAAGAGGAAGATGAGAGTTAAAAAGGGTCGGAGTCCCCGAAAAAGTCCCTCAGTCGACAAATGTAGTCTACTAATTTTATAACCTCGAAGTCGAAGTCGTAGTCAGGAAGGTTACTCAAAAGACCCAACTAAAGGGAATACTAACTGACCAAACTAGAGGAACGACAGGTTCCCTGAAAGTCCTCAGAAGAGGTCGTGGTGTCAAACTTACGTAGTTAAGAAACCGTAAGACGCAGGAAATGTCAGGTCGAGAGTGTCGGTATGTACTGGTGACCCTTCTGGTATCGGAACTGATATACCTGGAAACAGTCGTCTCACTACAGAGACGAAAAGTTATGTGACAGATCCAAACATTAACGAAAGGACGGTTCTTCGTTTGTAGAAGACTAAAGTACCGACGTTAGTGACAGACGTCACTTAAATCTCAGGTTCTTCTCCTTTATACAATGGTGAAGGTGGAACAGGGGAAGATAAACGGTACTTCATTACCCCGGTCTACCGTACTAGAATCAAAAAAATTATAAATCAAAATTCGACCGAGAAAGTGAGAAGAGGAAGTGGGAGTAGTTTCCCCGAGAAATCAAGGAGAAGTTGTTGTACTGTGCATTAAATAATTGGAGAATTAAAAACGGTAAGTATACCGGTTTTGTATTTTTATTAAAATTTTAAGTATAAACGGATCAATTCATACGGATAAGTATAAAAAACTGATAAAGAGTTTCGTAACAAAGATAACTAAACATTTCCTCAAGAAATGTACAAGAGGTATTATTGAGAAACAACGTATACAATGTTTAAAAGAGTGTCACTAGTGAAAAGAAAATACATAATTAAAAAATTTGTACGTATACAACTCAACATACATGACTTCAGGTAGTCAGAAAAGGAAACATTTTGTTTTTACACTCCCCAGGATACCGGGTTTTATGTATAGGGTTTCTTTTGACATTCACGAGTCCTGTCGACGTCTGAAATATTAATAGGTCTGAGAGTGCGGAACTGAGAGAGGAGCCAAGAGTCACGGGGGTGTACCAGAGGACACCAGCGATTGTGACTTACTTTTCTCCCAGGAAAGACGTTACAGAAGAGATTAAAGATATTACCAGAGCAGATGTTGAAGTAAATCATTGTTGAAAAAGTTTATAAATGGAATAGACACAAAAGTATCCTCTGTTGTCGAAATTAAAGTGTGTAGCGTAAAGTGATCGAATTCGTTATAGATTAATTTAATCTAATAATGTCTAACTTTCGTGTTGGGGGATGTTCGTTCAAACACCTGTTTATGCTGATTGAGAACCATTCGACTTTTGCGGGGGTCACCTTTCTCTTCAATTCCCATGACCACCTATCTCATCAACGACGTCCGTAAGTCTGTCGATGTCCATATTCTTCACACAGTAAGTCTTCCTATCTCCTGGAACCCTTCTAGATGACTTACCCAACTGGTCTTCAATCGAATTTTTACCAAGACGGTGTAAAGCATGATAATAAATCGTACAGTGATATGTGCCAAAAGGTGGACTATTCTGATATGCAATTGAAGATGCGTTTTGTTTGGCACAGTACGTGCATGTCGATAAGAGAGCGCCAGGTCACGATCTTTGTAGTCGTCCTTGAAGGCCAGTCCCAAGTAGAAGGCCAGTCTCTTGAGGGTTCCCGTCTCTCAGTCGGGACGTAGTTGCCCTTAAGATCGAGTGGTGAGATGATGACACACTAGGACCCTCCCCGCGGACTTAAAATAGATACAATACACTCCGGTCATTATGGAGAGGGTTTCGATGAAACTTGTGACTCCTTCTATAAATTTAAATAAAAAAATAAAATAACAACCTCATATTAACGAAATGTTTCAACTTAATCAAAGACGACATGTTACTTCACTTAGTCGATATATATATGTGTATAGCGGAGGGAGAACTCGGAGGGAGGGTGACGGGGTAGGGTGGGGAGATCCAGTGGCCTCCGGTGGCTCGACTCGAGGAACACGATAGGTCGTGTGTTCAGTACATAAAATATGTGATTCATTCATTTCAGTGAGTCAGGACAGAGAAACACTGGGGCACCTGATGTCGGGTGGTCCGAGGAGTCAGGTACCCTAAGAGGTCCGTTCTTATGACCTCACCCAACGGTAAAGGAAGAGGTCCCCTAGAAGGGCTGGGTCCCTAGCTTGGGCCCAGAGGGCGTAACCTCCGTCTGCGAAATTGGAGACTCGGTGGTCCCTTCGGGGATAAAATATGTGATCGATAGATAAAATATGTGTGTGTATGTATATACACACAGTTACGATGAGAGGGTTAAGTAGGGTAGGAGAGGAACGGTGTCACAGGTATATGCAGACGTAAGAGATAAGGACGGGACGTTTATCCAAGTAAGTATGGTAAAAAGATCTAAAGTATATACACGGAATTATATGTTATAAACAAAAGGAGAGAGACTAAGTGGAGTGAGACATCCTGTCCGAGATCCAAGTAGACTTGGACGTTTGTAGGATTGAGTGAAGCAGCACAGACTGAGAAACGCTTGGATACCTGGTATCGGGTGGTCCGAGGAGACAGGTACTCTAAGAAGTTAATTCTTATGACCTCACCCAACGGTACGAGTAAGAGTCCCTAAAAGGACTGGGTCCCTAGCTTGGACTTAGAAAAGGTAGACGACGCAACTGTCCGCCCAAGAAATGGTGATCGCGGTGAACCCTTCTGGACCTAAGTAGGTGTAGTGATGTTTACTGGGTTAAAGTAAAGAAAGGTACCGACTCAACCCGAAGGGTCCACCACGATCACCATTTCTTGCGCGAACGGTCACGTTCTCTGTATTCTCTGTACCCAACCTAGGGACTCAACCGTTCTAGGGGACCTCCTCCCGTACCGTTGGGTGAGGTCATAAGGACCGACCTCTTAGGGTACCTTCCTCCTCGGACCGACCGACGTCAGACACCCCAGTGTATCTCACCTTGTACTGACTTCACTGAATCGTACGTGTGTGATATCGTATGTAGTCTGTGAGTTGTTGAAACCCAAGTAGAAGGTGAAAAGGAAGGGGTTATCTACCTCCTTCTCTACTTATTTTCTTGGTCACCCAATTATTCCTTAGTGACCTGCTCACCCACAGAAGAATGGGTATTCCCAACAACTTACGATACCGTATGTGGTGTAAGGACACTGGGAGGTCCCACACTTCGAGGAGAGGTCTCCGTCACAGGGTCTCGAACGTGCAGGCTAGTATCGAAGGACACTATTTCGATTGTGTTCGTCATCTTTATGTCGTGTTCCACTCTGGTCGTCGCACAATTATTTTTGGCGTACAAAAACGGACGTTTTGATATCGGAGCAAATAGAACGAAAAATGTCACTTTTAACACATACGTCTTGTTTCTCAATTCACTTTCACTTTCACTGAATCAGTACAGGTGAGAACCGCTGGGGTACCTGACATCGGACGGTCCTAAGAGACAGGTACCCCTAAGAGGTCCGTTCTTTTGACCTCACCCAACGATACGGGAGGAATGTAATACCCATCCGTTAAAAGTAAAATTTTTTCTAAACATAGGGAACCAACAACTTTTAATCTTTAATTTTTTTTTTTATCTGTATGTGTATCTTTATTTATTCGTTGCGTGTCTTCTAAAAGCCTGTCACTCTGACGAGACACACTATTGTATCGTGACATATCTACAGCAATATGTAAACGATCGGGTGCCTTACATGTTTTGGTCCTCACTTGGGATTACACATGGTACTTGAAAGTCACTATTACCACACAGTTATATCAAGTTGTCAACGTTGTCTACATCCAGAGACACCCTCTACCGCTATCCCTGTCTTCGACGACGCCCCACCCCTACGTTCCGTCTTCAATAGTGTCTCTCTTTTAGAGACGTGGAAGACGAGTTAAAACGACACTTGGATTACGACGAGATTCTTTTATTTCAGGTTATTAAAAAAAATTATTTGTTTCTTGGAATGGTACTCGGACTAAATAATTCACGTTGCAATCAGTCACCGTCATATACACGAGACTCTTGGAAGTTATTTTCTTTTGTGGTAAGTAAAGTTTGAGCTTGTTTTAATGAGTCGAGTAAGCAAAATTGAAGGTTGGTTACTTCTGTAAGTTTACGTAGAATTAATATATATTATTTACCTATCATAGGTTATAAACTTGTTTCCTCCTTTTGTGTATCCTGGAAGACAATAATTCTGGTTATTATGTCGACCTCCAATGTTTATTAATGTCTTCGTACTAGTTTAGATACAAAAGATAGTTACACGAAAATCTATCTAATATCGATACTGTATGTTTATCGACAGTAACAAGTCAACGAGTCAACACAGACTGAGAAACGCTGGGGTGCCTGATATCGTGTCGCCCAAAGGGACACAAAGTGATCGAGGGTCTCAAACGAACTTGACTATAGGTAGCTCAGTTACAACGGTAGGTTAGTAGGGCAGGAAACAACGGGAGAAGAGGAGGACGGGAGTGAGAAAGGGTCGTGGTCCCAGAAAAGTGATTAAATATAAGAGAAAGTGTATAACATGTACCAAACATATATACGTATTTGTTATATATATCCTTTATTTGGTATCTACAAAGTTTATGTCTAATTGTTACTTAATAATGAAAAACCTAGAATTTCGAAGAAATCTCAGCCTTATATAGTACCTTAAATATAAAGGTAGGCATACAACAGATCGTGTATCACCTACGAAATATAAATAACTTACTTATATGAATTTAACCTGGTAGACAAAAATCAATCCTACTGACCGGTCTGACTTTGTCAGGATTAATACAGATGATGGTGGTCTGACATTGATAATTATCACAGGAGGAAGTGATAGTTTTATAAGGAAACCTTCCATTTAATGTTCTAGTATATTCAATATCTCGAGTATAAACTTCATTTTATCACAGTGGACGACCTTTTTCTTAATAATGTTCTTACTGGTAGAAAGTCATTCAACTTTCTTCCTTATGTCTTTTAACAACTTATGAAGTGTAGTCTGTTTTATACGACTCATATATTTATTGTTCATTATATTCAGTGTTTTTCACTTTAGTCACATTATATTTAGTAAAGATATTATTTGGTAATTTACAACAATTTAGTATTTCTTTTTACTTTCGACAATAACTTCGTTATTTACTGTAAATAAAATTAAATCAACGGTTCTAATATCTACTTTTATTCGTAAAGAAATACCTTAATTTTAATAAATGTTAGGTATATTTATTTATTAAATGACTTTACGTCAAATCAAGTATACCTTCGTCTTTTAAACTTTACAACTATGTGGTACTTTATGTAGAATTATCATGAGGTTGACCTTTTTTTAAATTAATAAGTTATTGAATCTCGATGAAATTACTAATAACAAATCTCAATAGTAATATTTCTTTTCAATTTCAATGATTACGTTTAGAAATAACTTGGACAGTTCTTTGGTTAAAAACTTAAAATAAGTAAGTAAGTTGTTTGTAAATTCTAAATCAGAATCGTTTTTACACCTTCTGGACTTTCTTTTGTACTAAATATAAAATAAAATCTAATCATCTTAATTCATTAAGTAACTTCAAGAAGATGAACGATAGAAATTTGTACGTAATGGAATTTTTCTATCTTAAACACCAACGACACAACAGGTTCAAATAAAACATTAGAGACATAATTTTCAAATTGGACCAGACTAGCACTTCGACACTACTCTCCAAGACGAAAGACATAGAGAAGATGATTACGTGACTGTAGACATGACTTTAAGTGTGTGTGTTTTTTTCAATGAAAAAAGATACAGTCTTTAACGTATATGTAAGTGATGTACTTCCTAACGTGACGAAATACTTCAAGTTCTAAATATTTAACAGTTGTCGTAGTAGTACAAGTGGTTCTCTAAAGGTCCCCTTTTTTTTTAGTATCTTTAGTTATTTCTCGTAGAACCGTGCCTACTTTCGACGGACCCAAGAGAAGTTACGGAAAGGTAATGGACTCTGAAGCGAACTCCTTCCACACGTTTCTAAGACTAAACGAGTAGATTCTTCCGGTTCACGACGAAGACTTGTTCTCGAGAAAATAAAAAAAAAAGACAAAGAGAAAAAAATTTTTTATTTATATATAATTTCAACGGGTTAGGATGAAATGAAAGGTACAATGGATACTAGAGGGTAAATTAGGATATTGTTGAGAGATTTTACATTACGAAAAGTATTGATAAAACCCCTACTTCTGAGATTCCAAGTCTTTCAAAGTTAATCGACATAAAACCCCCTTTCTCATTCATGGAGTGATTTTGTCTGTAAGTTTCTTGATAGTACTAATAATTAAAGAATTACGATATTGTAACAGAGGGACTTTCACTTAGTCACACTTTTTATGTCTACGTTCAAAGGGGTCGTAAGTTTATTAGACGTCGTTAAGATCATTTAAAACGATCAAGTCTTATAATTAAGTTCTGTTTATAATTACAGACATATGGTGTTTTGTAGTTCTTATCCCAGTAAAACGTTTTGTGTGGAGGTCGACGTCGAGGAAGTCCTAAGTGTAGTCTCAGACTCGGGTCTCGAACGAGAAGAAACGTCGGGAGTCGGGGACCGATTCGTTCTCCCGGTGTGTTCTCGGACCGGTGAAGACGGGACACTCGAACCGGTAAAGGGGAAGACGGGTTGGGAGGGAGTAAGAGACTAGACAGGGCTCCAGTGGAGGGTTGTTGGAACATGAGCGAATGAAGACAGAGTCGTTTACGTAATTTTTACGTAACAAATTATCCGTAGGAAGAAAAGTATTTATTTGTACAGGACTCGAGGTCCAAACACGTTCCGCGACTTGATCCTCTGGGAAGTAAGTTGATTGTAACTAATGAACGGTATTCAATCCGGGTCCCTTACAGGTTCTATACCACGGTCGAGAGTTCGTTATGTCAGAAAGTCTTATTCTTACTTATAAACCTTACCTTTACTTAGTCTCCACCAAGGATTGTTACTGAAACTTTCTGAGTCCCCAGTTGTCTCAATCTGGACGTATTCTTAAGTTTTCTATTATTACCTTTCTAAAAGTTGTTTACAATACCTTTCTAAAAGTTGTTTACAATACTTAGTTTTGTCTAAAAGTTTGGTTTTCCAAATAAAAAAATTTTATTCCAACCAAACCCTTCTTCTTTTCCTGTCTGACTATTAGGAAAAGGGTGTGGGAGGAGTAAGGCGTTCTCGGCACAAACCAGTGAAGTCAGTACAAGTTGAAAACCCCTAGGACACCTGATATCAGACGGTCCGAGGAGACGGGTACCCTAAAGAGTCTGTTCTTATGACCCCACCTAACGATAAGGGAGGAGGTCCCCTAGAAGGATTGGGTCCCTAGCTTGTGTGCAAAGGACTCAGAGGATGTAATGTTCGTAAACGTAAGTGTAACGTAAATGGTGACTCGGTGGGGTCTCCGGGTGAGTCGTTCTGTGATTTTATTTTAAGTGACTTTGCTTGTCCTTTATTATGTGGGTCTTGTTAAAAAAATCATTACATAACAGACATCAAAAGACTCGAATAGATACGTGGTAGGATACAGTCCCAAAAGGTTATTACTAAAACCTGTACTTTATGTACGACGTAATATATCGAGGGAATGGACCCTAGTTCTAGTTCGTTCAGATACCTAAACCAGAAATTAACAGGTGAAAAAAGTATAAGGTCGTATTAAGGATTTTTTATTTGTTTATATTTTGTGAATACTACTGTCGGATCCGGTTTTCAATTGGATGAATCTATGTTAAAAAAGAAAAAAAAGGTAAAAACTTCTAAAAGTTGTATTTTGTATTCATTATAAGTTATTTATTAACTCATTTGTTTATTACATTGTAATTCATTATGTTAGTGAGTATTCAGTCTCTTTCCAACCCTTCTTGATCGTGAAGACTCGGGTGTGTCGTATTAGGTAAAAGGATTTGTCTACGTAAAAGTTTTAGATCGTTCGTTTAACCGTTTTAACAAAAGGAATAAGTGTTGATAGAATAAAAATTATTTTACTTTTTACAATTTGTAAACATACGGTTGATGATTTTTAATCAACCCAAATACGTTTTTACTTAGATCTTTTATTTGACATTTTAGACTTTGTACATTTAAATATACTGACGAAGTGACACTGTTCTGTAATTCCGTCATACGAGTGACTTGAGTTTATGTTCGTTCTCCGAGACTGTACGCGTTACTTTTCGTATTCGTCTTTTATCTATTTCTACGAAAGTCCTTAGTCCAACAAGCAGTCTCTAACAAAGAGTGTCATAGAATTATAAGAACTAGAAGAGGATCCAAACTTGATGTCCATTACACACTAATGGTTTTGTAAACCCATTCTTCTGTGAGTGGGGAGGGGTTTAAGACGTTACGTGGTTTTCCGTTTCGAAGTTTTCCATTTTATCATAACGAATGGGTCGAGTATAAGTTAATTGTCTTTGGAAATTTCACGTGTTTTACGGTTGGTCAAGTTGATTACGAGTAAATCTAGGACGAAGACCAGTTTCTTGTTCCCCGGGTGTACGTTATTTATTTGTTGTTTCTGACAGTATTGACTCAGTCGACCTTTCGTACATAAGTTGTGGATAGAAGTGTTTCGTTTCCCTAAGACTTCCTATTTTCCATTTTTCCCTTTCGGGGTTCAAACTAATGGGTATAATGACGATGTAAGGAAACCAGAAGCCCTTAGATCCAATCCCTCTCCTTAATAAGTCATCTACGGTTGTTTTCTTACGAGGACTGGATATACGATAAGTTTTCTCCCACCCTCCTGACTTTAATTTTCTATTCCTCCACTTTGTATTAACGAAATATGTGTCTTCCCTATTTCCATTGTACTTTTACTAAGTCACCACTCGGTATGAAAAGGATAAACTACAATAAATTGTGGGTGGACGATAAGTCAAGTCAAGTCAAGTCAGTGAGTCAGCACAGGCTGAGAAACGCTGGGGTACTCAGCGTCGTGCGGTCCGGAGGGACAGGTAGTGGTAGAGGGCCTCAAGTGAGTCTGAGTGCAGGTAGCTCAGGTACTACGGTAGGTCGGTAGAGTAGGACCCAGCAGGGGAAGAGGAGGACGGGGGTTAGGGAGAGTCGTAGTCTCAGAAAAGGTTACTCAGTTGAGAAGAGTACTCCACCGGTCTCATGACCTCAAAGTCGAAATCGTAGTAAGGAAGGTTTCTTTAGGGTCCCAACTAGAGGAAGTCTTACCTGACCAACCTAGAGGAACGTCAGGTTCCCTTGGAGTTCTCAGAAGGTTGTGGTGTCGAGTTTGCGTAGTTAAGAAGCCGCGAGTCGGAAGAAGTGTCAGGTTGAGAGTGTAGGTATGTACTGGTGTCCCTTTTGGCATCGGAACTGATCTNGTACTCCACCGGTCTCATGACCTCAAAGTCGAAATCGTAGTAAGGAAGGTTTCTTTAGGGTCCCAACTAGAGGAAGTCTTACCTGACCAACCTAGAGGAACGTCAGGTTCCCTTGGAGTTCTCAGAAGAGGTTGTGGTGTCGAGTTTGCGTAGTTAAGAAGCCACGAGTCGGAAGAAGTGTCAGGTAGAGAGTGTAGGTATGTACTGGTGTCCCTTTTGGCATCGGAACTGATCTACCTGGAATCAGTCGTTTCATTACAGAGACGAAAACTTATATGATAGATCCAACCAGTATTGAAAAGAAGGTTCCTCATGGAACCTTTGAACGTTATAGTACACCGAACGGTTTCTAGTCTTAAATTCATAGATTGTACGATTCACTCTACTAGAATAAATAATATTCTATTGGTAATTCCGTTATCAGTGTCGGTACTCAGATTTCGAAATGAACTCAAATGAACGAAAATCTTAAGACCTAAGTCTAGACTGGGTGAGTGTAAAGTTCCACCTAAGATGTGTAAGACGAATTGGGTGTAGTAGAGTAAATTTGGCAAGTAAATAAATTGTTTATACACTAGGGAGTAAATACGTGGGTATTACTCGGGATCTCCGAGTAAATCTCCAAGATGAGATCCTCGATGTCTATGGTAACATTCACTTTAATCGTTTCAGGAACGGGAGTCCTTCGACTATAAGATCAGTCCCTCTGATTTGTTCTATTTATTCATTTTAAATAAAACCAACTTAACTCTATTACGATTCTTTTCTGTTTCGTTCCTTCCCCCAAGACTTTATAGTACTCCTCTTCAACGTTTAAGATCCTTCCTCCCCCGAAGTGAAATAAGTGAAATGAATGCAAAATAAATTTTTTTTTTTTGATTTCTTCGATGTTCGTTGTTATAGGTCCCCTTCTAATAAGGTTCGTTTTTTAGTCGTTGACGTCTCTGGGACTGACCCCCATACGGAGCGGGTGGACTCCTTGTGTTTCGTGTCTTCACGACGACCTCCCCCTCACTTCAGTCTCTCCGGTTTCCACCACCTAGACTATACCAGAACCCGTAGTACCGGGAAAGTGAAATTTTCTTTACTTTCGGTGACTTCCCGACCTCTTCTTACCACTGTATTAGTGTAAATACGAAATTGTCTGAGTGGAGGTGTCTTCACCCCGTTCGTATCTCGGAGATCGTTATCTCTCTTACCACCGGTACTAAGACCTCTTTTCAACAACTTGAGACACATATAAAACTTCCACTTAACCGTCACAAACAGGGACCTGGTTTGTACCTCACTCGTTCTTTCCTCTTTTTCTGTTCAGATTCCAAAACCGTCTTCAATTCACCTCCTTACCTCGAAGGTAACTGACTGTCCTCCATCTGGTAGTCTCCGGGGTACACTCTACATACAACTACAACACTCTACATACAACTACAACACTCTACATACAAGAAGTAGACTTACTTCTTGGTCCGTCCGTCCGTCCACGAATCCTGATGAGTCCTACTAAAAATTCGGAACTCTTTATCTACTCTGGTAGGTCGTTTACTCCTCTCAATCTCTTCAGGGACTACCGAGTCGTCTATTTCTTAGATGGACTTCACGCCCTCTGTGTCCTCTACACCCAAGTCAGAGATCCGACTCTTCCAAAGGGACCTCCTCCTTTACGGCGGGTGAGGTCATAAGGACGGACCCTTTAAGGTACGTGTCCTCTCGGACCACCCGATGTCAGCCTTGTCAGTGTTTCTCAGACTGTACTGACTCGTACTGGTACCTGCCTACCTCTCTTCAGGTTTCTGTCTTGAGCCCCGTGAGGTTGTAACTCTGGTCTTTCTTCTCCTATTCAATTGTTCTACCTGGTTCCTCACTGTTGTTCCGTCTTCTTTTGTACCTTACACACAGGACCTTAAGTGTCCTCCCGTCTCACTCGGTCACCTAGTTCACGACGACGGACCAGTTTTTTCTGTTTCCGACTCTACTCTACACCGGTCACCTAAGTCACAATAACCTCCGTCAGTAACTTCTAGAACTTGTCAAAGTCACCTAGTCACTCCCACTTTGGTACTGTCCTCACTCAAGTTCTGTTTTCCCTCTTCTCTTTGACCCCTGTTGTAAGAAAAGTTCCTCCAAGTGAGGGTTCTCTCTAAACTCTCTGGTCGATTTCCCTCAGTTATCTGTATACCCTATTCATAATAATGGTGGTGGACTGACTACGGAATTGTTTAGTTTTGGTTTTTTTTTAGGAATTCGAGGTGTAAAAGTGTACGACTATAGGTCAATAAGAAAATTGATTAAAATTAGCCTTTGAGTTCTTCCTTTTTTTGGACTCACAGGAATGATGTTTGAACGATGATCGAAGTACAGCTTCAACGTGAGTACGTCCCTCCGTCTTCCTCCTAGAGGACACAGAAATTTGTAAATAAAATTTTAATGTCCAAGATACAGACCTAGTTGGAGTAAATAGTGTGTGTAAGTAAATGATTATTTGAGTGAGTCATTTGTGACTTCCGGAGGACATACGGTCTCAGAGAAAATGTCGACTTCTTCTCTACTCTAGAGTCAAGAGTACCTCGAATGTAAAATACCCTTTCTCCCTCAGTAAGTTTCGTGTCTGTTCTTTACATGAAACTATTTATATTATTTTCTGTTATTTTGTTTTACCAACGCTCATTCTAGTTACTCCCCTTCACGAAGAAACTTATCACTATTACCTTCCAGAGACTCCTCCACTGCGACTGGTTCTGGTTTACTTCTTTTCACCGGTTTCAGACCCCTACAGACTCAGGTCTTTCTCTCTGTCTACTCACTTTACGGAAGGTACTGCAGAACCTTCTCGTAAATTTCTTTAGACTTCACATCACTCACTTTCGATTTAGGATGTCTCATACCTAGAATAAGACTTGTACTACTTTTTGATGACCTCTCCGACTCAGGTCTAAGATGACCGACAATCACTGTATGTCTGACATCTCCTACCTCAATTCGGTCCTTAGGTCAACTGTTCGGGTCCCTACCGCCTTCATCTTCGCTACCACCCACTCTACCTCTATCCCTATCTCCACTTTCGTCCTTCCACACACCCCAGTTCCCTGAACACGGTTCCCTTCCTCTTCTACACTGCTCGAGTGCTTTGTGAAACTTTCATCTCGCTGTCGTAAGCAATTACTTGACCTGTGCCCTCACGTCTCTCCCAGTCACTTAGTGTTCTCTCTTTATTTCCTACCAACTCCAAGACGGTCTTTTTCACCTGCCCCACTACTACGGTAGGTACCTGACCCGGGTCGGACTTTCTCGGTATGCTGATCCTCCCCTGACCCCTTTTACTGGGTACTCCAGACACGGATAGTCTGTAGAAGTACCTCTAACACTCATTCGTCAACCTACGTAATGACACTTGTCACTCTATAAGTCACGCTTTAAGAAGTTCAGGGTGGTGAGGGTTTCAATATGATTTAGTTTGGTCAGGTTTCACTATAGTGGCGGGTAAACTGTAAAATTTCTATCAAAAACAAGTCTGAAAAGTAATTCGTACACATAAAACAGAAGATGACGGAACACCGTTCAAAACTCCTGCAAAATGAAATATAAAAATCAAAGTTACACTCAAGGTTTAATCTTCGGTTCTTAAGACGAGGATAAAGATAGGAACAGTTAAACATACTACTCACCTGAAGTGAATACGAGATTTCCAGTTCTCCTGATCCGCTCTCACAGGATGAGATGTGAACTAAAATCGGCTTTCTGGTTCTTCGTTACGGGATGAGATTTTGATCTCGTAAGATCGTAAGAGACCCAAATAAGGCATCAAGGACTCGAGTGACCTTGAAAAATTTCGGGGCACAACGTTCTCGTGTTTAGCATGTGTCATTTCCCTTTCGGAATCAGTAAGTCAGGACAGGCTGGGGACGGACGGTACCTTAAGGGGTCCGTTCTTAGGACCTCATCCAACGGTAAGGGAAGAGGTCCCTTATAAGGGCTGGGTCCCTAGTTTGGGTCCAGAGGATGTGACGTGCGTCTAAGAAATGATAGACTCGGTTGTCCGTCCCGAAGTCATTTGCACAGCTACCTAACTATACATGTCAAACCTTAAACCAGTGATTCCATTATACGAAAAATTCATACGTAAAAAGAAGGGTATGAGTTGTTTGGAAATGAACTAGTAAGACCACGGAAATTTTATTTTTTGTTACACTGGGAACAGTCGCAGAAGGGAAAGTCTTTGTTATAAGGTGTTGTAGTGATTAGCGGGGGAGAGGGAGGGGAAGGTGAAGCAAAGATTCATTGGTCTTTCGTAATGTTCAATCGGTAAATTTTCAAATTCCTGAAAAAAGTTTTTTTTTTTTTAAAGAAAAAAAGAAAATTCAAAAATTTCAAAACGCTTGGGCTCATGTCGTAGATTTTGTCACTTCTCGCGTTCAATCCTTCGTGGTTCGAAGGGATCCCTAGTGGGCGAGACCTGTGGTGGCAAGCCCGGGGTCGTGAAAAGGAGACGGGGTCTGGGAGGGCCACGTCTGGAGGTGCACTTTCGTCTCACCCGGGCCGGGCATGGACCGCCCATTATGGCCTCGTCCTCCGAGAACTCGAAGTAAAAGAGCGATTCCCTGGTGGTCGGTTGGCTGAACCAGTGGTACCTTTGCAGGTTTGTCGCCTGTCGAGGTCCCGCGTACGCGCCCCCGGTGACGTTCGAGGACCCTTCGCCCCGAACCTCGAGATCGACAACCCCGAGTAGGACGGCGAGTCCGCAGGCCCCAACCCGACCCTCCAGGGCCTGTACCCGCCCACGTCTCGCGTGGGACGGGGGAGGCGGCGGGCGTAGACGGACCGCCAAGGGCCCCGCCCTGTCCCCCAAGTCCCACGGCGCGTCACTCTTGTGAGGGCGGGCGCGGCGGAAGCGGACTTAGACGTCCACGTCCACATGCCCCACCCACCTGCTCGAGGGGGCCACAGAGGTCAGTCCCACTAGAGTGTTCCCCGCTCCGCGCCGGCCCCTGGTGCCCGGAGTCAACGTCGGACCCGGTGTGCTCGAAATTGGGTGACCGAAAGATTAGGCCTCCCACCCTCATTTGAGGGCGAGCGCCAATGGTAAGGACCGGGGAGTACAGGGACGGGGGTGTTTTCTTTCTACTGGAGTCACACTAGCAGATGTATAGCCCAGCGACACGGTGTTTGACGCGATTGAGTATCAGGAGTCAAGTCAAGTCAGCGAGTCAAAACAGGCTGAGAAACGGTGGGGTACTTAACGTCGTGCGGTCCGGAGGGATAGGTAGTGGTTGAGGACCTCAAGTGAGTCTGAGTGCAGGTACCTCAGCCACTACGGTAGGTCGGTAGAGTAGGAGACAGCAGGGGAAAAGAAGGACGGGGGTTAGGGAGGGTCGTAGTCTCAGAAAAGGTTACTCAGTTGAGAAGCGTACTCCACCGGTTTCATGACCTCAGAGTCGAAATCGTAGTAAGGAAGGTTTCTTTACGGTCCCGACTAGAGGAAGTCCTACCTGACCAACCTAGAGGAACGTCAGGTTCCCTGAGAGTTCTCAGAAGAGGTTGTGGTGTCAAGTTTTCGTAGTTAAGAAACCGCGAGTGGAAAGAAGTGTCAGGTTGAGAGTGTAGATATGTACTGATGACCTTTTTCGTATAGGAACTGATCTGCCTAGAAACAACCGTTTCATTACAGAGACGAAAACTTATACGATAGATCCAACCAGTATTGAAAGGAAGGTTACTTATTCGCAGAAAATTAAAGTACCGACGTTAGTGGTAGACGTCACTAAAACCTCGGGGGGTTTTATTTCAGACTCAGGATCTCTTCCATAATTTTTCGTCTCTGTAGTGAAACGGCTGTCTGCAGGCACATCGGTTTCGATACCAAAAAGGTCATGAGTACATACCTACACTCTCGACCTGGTATCTCTTTCGACTCGTACCTTCTTAACTACGAAAACTTGACACCACGACCTCTTCTGAGAACTCTCAGGGAACCTGAAGTTCCTGTAGTTTGGTCAGTTAGGATTTCCAGTGGAGATCTAGTCTGAATAACCAACACTCACTACATGTCTTTAAATGTAATTATTTTTGGGATGTAACAGGACCACTACTACTACTCACGAGTAGAGTCATACGTCTCTTGGAGTATTCCGAGATTGTCCCGAAATCGACGACGACGACGATTCAGTAAGTCAGTACAGACTAAGACACGCTGGGGTATATCCCGTCGGGTGGTCCGAGGTGGCAGGGACCCTAAAAGGTTCGTTCTCGTGACCTCACCCAACCGTAAAGGAAGAGCTTACGAAATCTCCGGAGGGATTTTCAACCACCCGAAGAGACTACGAACTACCATTTCTTAGACGGACGGTTACGTCCTCTACGTCCAAACTAGGGACTAGGTCCTTCTAGGGAACCTCTGTCTTTACCGTTGGGTGAGGTCATAAGAACGGACTTCTTGGGGTACCTGTTTTCTTGGAACTCCCAACAAAGGGACCCCAACGTTTCCTGAACCGTTGACTTTTTATTGGTACTTTTCAACATCTTGTGAAAAGTAGTTAAGTACCGTAGGACACGACTAGACTGGTGACTGGGAGATCTAGTCATTAGCGGTGTGTATACCTAAACATGTATATTTACATTATAAGTTGAGACCCAAAGAAGGGTGACTGTCGACGGAACTTGCTAGTCTTTGACTTTTCAATTACTCTTGTTAAAATAAAGGTGTTTGGTGAAGTCAGGTTGCGTAACTTCGGTGGGACTTTAAGTCAAGAGTGTCATACAGGGACCTGATCACCGTCGTAGTCGTAATGGACCCTTGGACAATCTTTACGTGTAAAGACGGGATGGACTGTGGTGGATGTGTCAGTCTTCAGGATCACCACTCCGGGTCGTCAAACACAAATCTAATCGAAAGGACCACTACGACTACTTACTACTTCAGACTTTCGGTGACGTGATCACATCGTCCACTGTAACCGAACCGGTCCAGACTCACTTTAACCTGTAGGAGGGGGACGGTAGACCGGACAAAACATAAGATTTGGTAGAAGGGACCAACAGTCCCTGTCATTTGACCAACGAGGCTTCTACACTTATTCTGGGTCTTTGTTGTACCCTTCTCTCCCTTACGAAACGTATGAACCCAAAGTCTACGGGGTTCTGGGACTCTCCCCACCTACCTGTAGTATGTCTCCCGACCTCTTCTTCAGGGGACCCTTCCTTCCACCCCTCGTCCCGTTAGGGATGTCTACCCTCTCCCCCTCTTCCTACTTCCCTCCCTCCGTCCTCTGCCAGATCCCCTAGGTCTAAGTCGTGACTACTCCCTGTCTACCCCGTCCTTCCCAAGGACGATGTTACCACGAACCACCAAAGGTAAACTGACGTAAATAGAACCTCTCAGTACCGTAGTCACTTTTTGATGTAGTGATCAGGAGTAACTCTCACCATCCAATTTTTCTCTTCACGTCAAGGGAAGACCTCTCTTTCTGTTAGGGAAGTCTTCTAGTCTCGGACTGTCATCTCCAGTCGACACGTCGGACAATTGTCGCCAGACGGGGTCGTCTGGGGGTTCGTTCCTTGACGTAATCCCATGTCTGTGTGACTATTGTGTAGGGAAAAATGAAAAAAGGGTAGGTCGGAGGTAGGGTGACTTCCTGATAGTTTCGTGGACTAGAAAGGATTCTGGTCTTTTGACGACCCCGGCTCCAGACGATTCAAATAGTAAGTTAGTCACACATAACTCCTGGACACTCAAGGTCCGTATAAGGTTAATGTTTCCCTAGATTAAGACTTTTTTTATGAAGTCCCCTGAGTAAGTATCTTTCTGAGTCTGGAGTTTACCCAAACTTTAATAACGTAAATACCTCTCCCCGTGTAGAGATCCACTCTGGCGTGACTGTAAGTGTCTACCCGATGATGACTCTTCACGTCCGTATGGTCGTCCCGGCTAGTTGTTTCGAAACGTCGATCAACATTAAGGAATCACACCTGACGAACTGACCTTCGGAGAAAGACGGTAGATGGTCGACACACGAGAACCCGTACCGCGTATTAGGGATACCGAAGTCAAAGGAGTGACCTTACTGTCCTTACTAGTATCCAAGACTTATTGTTTCAACAAGAGCGACTCAGACCGAGTTAGTCTTTGTAAGACATTGATGGTTCCTACCATTACTATTGTTATTCGTAAATAATAGGATACTAACACACAAAGTTTAACCCCTTTCTTACACAGGTATAACAAGGACAACTTTGACTAGCAGATCTAGTTTTTAATGAGACCGTTAGTGAATGTAAGTTAAACCTCACAAAACATACTATAAATTGTTATCTATACGAAATGATAAATACTATAAAACGTAATAATATTGTCCACCGAGTCACCATTTCATAGGTGGACGGTTACGTCCTCTGTGCCCTCTACCCTCAAGTTAGGGACCTAGACCTTCTAGGGGTCTTCCTCCTTTACCGTTGGACGACGTCTTAAGAACGGACCTTTTAGGGTACCTGTCTCCTCGGACCGTCCAATGTCAGGTATCCTGACGTTTGTCAGCCTGTGTTGACTCACCGACTCGTTAATCACATTTATAATTTTGATCGAATGTAAAGAATTCTTTATTGATGAAAGAGACATCTAGGTTTATCTAAACAGAAAAATTTCTTTACCGACCACTCTTAAATCTTCATACCTCTCACAAGATACGGACTACTTCAGGTCACTATCAGGTCCTTTCTTGTTCTTCCATAACATTCTCCTGGACTTTTACAAACCTTGTACTTGTTCCTATAGACCCCACCCGGACTACGATGGAAGGTACAGACCATGTATCATCCAGAAGGTAACTGAGAACTACGAGTTCTCACACCTCCTACGTAACCGTTCTGCTTCCTCGACTAATACACGTCTCTATCCCGTCCCATTTCTTTCGGTCTATGGACCTCCGTCTCAAGTCGAGTTTTATTTCTTAAAACACGGTCACACAGGTCATTACGGACTTTTTCACGACTCTTAAAGGGTAGTGTCCTTCACAAGATCGACTCCGTCAAACGGGTCCACGGTTCTAATGACGTCTTACGTCACGATTTAACCGACTCTTGTCCCGATCTTTTCTCTCCAGATCAAAGGGGAAACTACGGTACTAAGGTACTAAAACACGACGAGTACACAAAAATATTCTCTTACGTACACCTTTCCACTTGGTGCCACCCAGTGATCAACCTTCTGTCTTCAAGGTTGGAACCGGAAGAGTAATCGCTGGAAATTCTTTCAGTAAACAGTGTAAGGTTGGGAACCAATGAGTAGACATTTAGTGAGAGAAAGTAAGGTACGTTGAAGTCGTAGGTGCTGAACGAATAAGTACGAGACCCTGAAATAAGAACAGTAAGGAAGGTGGACTATTCGGAGGGTGAAGTGTACAAGATTTCAGAATGGTCCGATATAGTGGAAGACGTGTCTGAATAAAGTAAAGTTGTCATTCACCATCCGTACCCAAAGTGTAGTGTCAAAGACTTAATGATGGAGGTCCGTTAAGGACGGAGTTCGGGGGTAAACCTTTCGACGTAGACGGTGAGAGTTCATTTGAGTACTCTTTGGTGACTAAGGAGTCAGTAAAGTACAAATTTTGGTGTAATGGGAGTCTTAACAACAAAAAAGGAAGGAGGTTGTCTCAAAAAAAAAAATTATATATATATATAATTACACCTGGTAAAAATTTCGGAAAGATAACTTAAACAACGTTATAACGAAGACCAAAAGTACAAACCCCAAAAACCGGGACTCTGGACACCCTAGGATCGAGGGACTTGTCCTTAAGATTGGACATGGGGGACCTAACCTTCCGTTTCAGAATTGTAACCTGGAGGTCTCTTCAGAGGTCACCTCACATAAGATTTAAGGACTCCTCAGAATGTTGTATCGGTGAAGAATGTTTAACTACCTCTTTTCCAGATTTTAAGAGTCAGAACTAATAGGAACCGAAGGCCGAGGATGAGTGTACATATTGGGAGGGGGACGAACAGTCTCATGAGGGAGGGTGGAACAACGTCAGTCAATGACTCTACATTGATACAGGACGAAAGCCAGGGTCGACCTGAGGTGATTTGTAGTGGAGAATTAACGAAGGAGATCCTCTCTCTGGCCCTCTTCCGTTACCGTGGAGTGAGATCATGAGAACGGACCTTTTAGGGTACCTAAAAGGGACCATCCGACATCAGGTACCCCAGCAATTCTCAGTCCGTGCTGATTCGCTGAAGGGAAAGTGAAAAGTGAAAGTACGGAACCTCTTCCTTTACCGTTGGTTGAGGTCAAAAAAACCGACCTCTTAGGGTCCCTGCCCCCTCGGACCACCCGAAGGCAGATACCCCAGTGTATCTCAGCCTGTGCTGACTTCGCTGAATCGTCGTCATCGTCGTCGTCCTCTCTCTGGATCCTCCGGGAGACACACACACACACACACACACACACACACACACACACACACACACGCGTGTACGATTCAGAGAAGTTATCATAGACTGGGAAACTCTGGGATACCCGACATCGGGTGGTTCGAGGGGAGAGGGACCCTAAGAGGTCCGTTCTTGTGACCTCACCCGACGGTACGGGAGGAGGTCTCTTAGAAGGGTTGGGTCCCTAGTTTGGGTATAGAGAATACAGAGGACGTAACCGTCCGTCCAAGAAATGGTACCACGGTGGATCCTTCGGGAATCGAGAAACAATTAAAGGTGCGGAATGATCCCTCAGGTCGTTTACGACCTGAGTGGTCTAACTGGTCCTTTTAGATCCCCCGAAAGACGTCAAATGTGACTCTCCGGTAAAGATGGGTTAAAGGTAGGTAAGGTAACTAAGTAATTTCGAGGAAACCCTCCAAACGACTTAAGGTTATAGTAGAGTCCTTCGACCATAGAAAGAAGTAAGACGAACCTAGGGGTTTGAGGTTTCTACGAGAGGGGATGGGAGGGTGGTGAGTGGTATTATTTGAGAGGTAGGAAGAAAGAAATGGGTCTACTTTCCTAACAAAGTATTTATCCGTAAACTAACACCACGACCCGGACCCCTACCCTAACCAAATTCTAGTGAAACGGTTACGAGAGACGGACGGACTCTTTTTCCAGGGAGAAACAGAACACTTATTACTCGTTCGTTCATTTGTGTAGGTAGTCCCGACAAAAAATCACGGTGGTAGTCGGTTTCAGTACGGAAACCCGTTTAACATTTTTATACAGCACTGAAGAGACTACCAGGTCACCAAGTCTTAGGTGGACTGTTAAGTCCCTTGTACCCAAACTAGGGACCATACCCTTATAGGGTATACGGTACCCCGTCGATTTGGGTCCGTGGTGTTAATGACTCGGGTGTGTGACGTTGATCTCTTCGGACACTTGGATCTCAGACATGAGACGTTGCTCTCTTCGGTGGCCTTACTCTTCGGGAGCGTAACGTTGATCTCTCATCGGGGACGAGTGGTGTTCATCTTTTAGGGCTACATGTTGTTACTTCTGAGTGGTACCAGTTTTTATTTTATTTATTTATAAAAAAATTTTTATCTACAGTGGATACCCATCTCCTAATGGTTCCATAGAGAAGTGAGGAGGACCTGAAGGTCCCGGTCCGAAGTTCCTTTGTGAGGGTGTCGACCGACTGGGTTCTCTTCGTACCTGCTTAAATGGGGGTTGAGTAGGAGGGACGGTCCAGAAGTATCCGACGGGTCCGACGGACGTCTTGGGTAGTCGGTCCCGTTGGGAGGTAGACACGCCTCTCCTACCGACTAAGAATGTTGGACGGGTTCCGAGTATCGGAACTGAGGAGATTTGGAGGGATGAACCACACATCAGACGACTCACGTAAACGAACGTTCGAGGAAAAGTTACGTTTTCTTTCACCCCCCTTTATCGTGTGGTACGGCAAACCAATCTGAACGGTTCCCAGTGTGAAAGCTACTTGTATCAACCAGATTTTAAGAGAAGTCCCTCTAAACTAAATCTTTTCCAAGTTTCTTCTCAGTCTCCTCAACTTCCGACTTACCGTCAAGACGGTGAATGATAGACTCATGCAAAAGTTTGAAGTCAAAGGAGACGAATGTCTTCCCTATCATTATAATTATGATGGGTGGGCACCCTAAGAACATCTCTAACAACAACGACAAGTCAGCGGTTCAACACAGGTTGTGACACTGGGGCACCTGACGTCGTGCGGTCCGGAGGGACAGGGAGTGGTAGAGGACCTCAAACGGGTCCAAACACAGGTAACTTAGCCACTACGGTATGTTTGTAGAGTAGGAGAGAGTGGGAGAAGAGGAAGACGGATTTACTACATTTATATACGTAACGTCACACATGGGGAAAGTTAAACATCCGTGGATTAAAAAAAGAGAAATTTGGAATGGTACTATGTCAATAGACAGAGATATTGCCTTAATGGAGTGAGACCTTATGTATGTATGTGTTATATAAGTTGGTAGACAAGTCTTATTTTATAGAGAAACTCCCTAAAAAAAAATTACTAGAACAATGAATCGACAATTCGTTCGGTAACCGCCGTCTCCCGTCGTCACATGTATACCATATCTACTCGTCATTGTGAACAAAGGAAAGGTTCAGGTCTCGGTCCCAAGTTGTTTTTTCACATTCGCCACACGGTTCTTGTGTGAAAAGAAGACGGAAGAACTTTTGATAGAAATTTTCAGTAAGAGACCTAAATGGTCTTGTCAAGTCTTCTGTCTAATAATAAAGAGAATAGAAAAATATTAAAACATAAATAAACAACTCCGAAGTATTAAACTTTCACAAGAACAGAACTTTCTTATAAGTTTTAACCACGTTATCTGCAAACAACAAAAGATAACGTGAATTGAAAGGATTATTCAATGACGACATAAGAACAGTGAATTATATAAACTCTCACTGTTTTTTCTAGTTAAAAACTTACATATTATTTTATTATCACTATTTATATGCACCGTACACATACACGAGTCGACACAGACTGAGAAACGCTAGGGCACCTGACATCATACGGTCCGAGGAGATAGGTACCTTGTAAGGTCCGTTCTTATGACCTCACCCAACGGTAAAGTAAGAGGTACCCTAGAAGGGTGAGGGTTGGGTCGTTAGCTAGGACGTAACCGTCCACTTAAGAAATAGTGACACGGTGGATCCTTTGGGGTATCTACGTATTGATATTCTTTAGTTTTGTACACTCTATTACGATACGTTACAATTACTATTCGTTTATACGATCGTTACCTTGTTATTGTCAATTGTAAATGACTCACGGACGAAACACGGTGTGACCCAATTCACGTAACGTGTTTAATAATGAACTAAATTAGAAGTGTTTTGGAGGTACTACCTTTGCTAGGGGTAAAATGTCTATTCTTTGACTCCAAGACTCTACCATTCTATCAAACTCGAAGAAAGAGAGACAAATATCGGAAAATTTTATCAGGAAAATGAATTGGTTGAAAAAAACGAACGGAAAATCAGATTTTAAAATTAAAAATTTTTTAGGATTTAAAGATAAAAGAGGACAGAGAGAGAGAGAGAGAAAAATTTCTTACATCATTGTGTAAGTGGTGTTTACTTCTGGACGAGTATTATGATGAAAGGACTCGACTCAGACACGGTTGCGTTCTCGATACCAGGGACGTCCCGAGTGACATAGTATAGATTTTTTTGACGTTCTGGTACTCCCGAACGGATGGAGAGTCGGTCCTAAAGACTGAAATGGACACGGATGACTTCACTTACGTATCAACTATTTTTCATTACAAAATTTTGTCCTTCTCTTAGGTAGAAGAGAATACAACAAAGTAAAAGGTAACCTCATATATGTTTTTATGAAAAGTTTTGTTTTTGAAACCTTGAGATACCACGATAATAATAACGAGAGTAAAGATAATATTGGATTTCACCCCAAGCCGACAAGTACCGAGTTTTCGGTGGGTTCTCCGGTCAAACTACCTTTCCTTTCAAACGAAGTGAAACCTACGATCGTTGGTCCCACCTCCCGTCTACAGACAGACTTCCGACTGTTAGTCACCCGTTCTCAAAAATATCCGACTCCCTCCTCCGATGTACGTCTGTGTCGTGTCAGTCAAGACTGGTAGTAGAATTTTGACCGACAGTCATAAGACGGGTCTCAGTAGAACTAACAAAATCCATGTCAATTAGAAACCGAGTCTACCATTTCGCAGACGGATGTCACGTCCTCTGGACCCAAGCTAGGGACCCAGACCTTCTAGGAGACCTCTTCCGTTACCGTTGGGTGAGGTCATGAGAACGGACCTTTTAGGGTACCTACCTCCTCGCATCATCCGATGTCAGGTACCCCAGCGTTTCTCAGCCTGTGTTGACTCGCTGAAGTGAAGTGAAGTTAAAAGTTAGGGTCCCAATCAAGCAAGGGTAAAGAACTCTGGTCAAGAGTCTTAACACCGTCGAATACGGTACCAATGTCAGGTCAGTAGTACATCAATTGAAGAAAGTGGACCACCCCCCCAAAGTCATAGATATTTTACCGAGTGTCCTATACCGAGTCTTATAACAGATATAGGTATAAGACTCGGTATAGAGAATACCGTCTTTCACTTCTCCTTGATTTCTCGGAGAACTACTTTCACTTTCTCCTCTCGCTTTTTCGACCGAATTTTGAGTTATAAGTTTTTGGATTCTAGTACCTTAAGTCAGAGTCACCTACTGAAATAAACGAACCCGAAGTTTCAGTAACGTCTACCACTGACGTCGGTGCTTTAATTTTCTACGAACGAGGAGTCTTTTTTTCGATACTGGTTGGATCTGTCGTACAATTTTTCGTCTCTGTAATGAAACGGTTGTTTCCAAACAGATCAGTTTCGAAACCAAAAAGGTCATCAGTATATACCTACACTCTCAACTTGATATTTCTTTCGACCCGTGGTTTCTTAACTACGAAAACTTGACACTACAACCTCTTCTAAGGACTCTCAGGGAACCTGACGTTCCTCTTGGTTGGTCAGGTAGGATTTACTTTAGTCAGGACTTATAAGTAACCTTCCTGACTACGACTTCGACTTTGAGGTTTTGAAACCGGTGGACTACGCTTCTTGGCTGAGTAACCTTTTCCGAGACTACGACCCTTTCTAACTTCCGTCCTCCTCTTCCCCTACTGTCTCCTACTCTACCAACCTTCCGTCGTGGTTGATCTATCTGCACTCAAACTCGTTCGAGGTCCTCAACCACTACCTGTCTCTTCGGACCACACGACGTCAGGTGCCCCAGTGTTTCTCAGCCTGTCCTGACTCGTTGACTTGACTTGACTTGACTAACAGATATCCGGAACCATTTCTTGATTTTCATGAACTGAAACGAATCACTGATGTATTAATAATAAACCAGAGGGACCTGACAAAAGGAAAGAAGGACGTAAAAGAGTCATGAGACTAATTTGAATGAGAAACCGATTTAAGGCGTCTGCTTTCCGTCTGTCTTCTGTACCACCCGTTCCTTGTATCCCACGACGAGACAAAGTGACAACAAGAAAAAAGAGTCCGGAATGTAGGGGAGGGGTCGTAGAGTCTTGTCGTGATTATCCACCCATTAAGACCCTTTTACATCGACTGAGAGTCGACTAGGCCGTATCCACTCAAAGGTGTAGAAAGGGGGAAGAGAAAGAGACTGGAGTGACCGCGAAGGAAGAGTTTTGAAGAAACCGAAGGAGGACGGAAAGACTAGATAAAGAGAGAAAGACCACAAAGTGAAAGTGCAACGGTAGCAAAGGTTGAGTCAAATGCATTACCGTAGTAAAAGGGTTTGGTCGAGGAGAAGTTTCTGAAAGGTCTGAAAGGCAAGAGAAAAAAAGAGTATGAATTAGTCGACTATTCATGAAAACAAGGACTTTGAGAATGGACCGGTGAGACCGTCTCGACTGTCGAGCCGAGTGAGTCAAGACAAAAAGGAATGACCATCCTACCTGTCCTGTCTTTCAACGGGAGTCACCTTATTTGCGACTACGACCCATTCTTAAAAGGGAGAGACGGGTTGGTACGAGGGAGGACGACCTGTTGGACGGAGTACGTAAAGACATCAAATAATACATCAAAGTTTTACGTACACAACTTTATAATTACGGTCCACACTATAATCTGTCACCCTTGAAACCCTCGACTAATCCAGTACTATCACTCGGGAATACTTACTCTAATTAAGAGAAATGCTTCTTCAGTCTTTCCCCACCCTATCCCCACCCTCCTTCCGAGTTCTCCCTCCTCTATATACATATCGACAAAGTGTAACAACATGTCGTCTTTGATTGTGTCGTAACACTTCGTTAATAGGAAGTTAATTTTAAATTTTTGATTTATTTTTATTTTTTATCTCTCGAGGGTTCGGAGAAGAAGGTACGTAGCAACAACAAGTCTACGAGTCAACACAGGTCGAGAAACACTGGGGTACCTGACGTCGTACGGTCTGAAGGAACGGGAAGTGACAGAGAACTTCAAACGGGTTTGAATACAGATAACTCAACCACTCCGGTAAGTTGGTAGAATAGGAGACAATAGGGGAAGAGGACGGAAGTTTGAAAGAGGTCGTACTCCTGTATCGATATTCGACCTTCTCCCGGGAGTAAGTTGGTACGACCACGGATCAGAGTCTGCAGGGCCGAGATCGAGATATTCTGTATTTAAAGACAACTAATATTCGACGGATCAGTCACCATAAAACAATATCGTCGTACTTGTCTTATTTGATACATAGAATCACTATAGGTTTGTTACAACGATGACTCGTGTCGTGGTACATGGACGAGTTCTTAATTTCATCGGTCTCCTGAGGGACGAGAATATGGTCGGAGTGGTGGACCTTCGTTGACCGCTTGTCTCCTGAATCAAGGTCCTGGTCCCCTTTCGTTATGAACCAATCGAACTCCCTAAACAAGGACTAAACCAACAGACAGGACTTGGTCGTTGGTATTTCCCACGACTGAAAGGGTATCTTAGGTAACAAGACCGTATGTTTCCTACCCTTTAATCTCGTCGTAGAGAGTTATAAGGTGGATTATTAAGTGGACGTTTTCAGACTAATAATGTGAAAAGTTCACACACCAAAACGATCGAATCTTCAGACTCAAGACCCTTGTTTTAATGATTTAATCTGTGTTAGTATAAGGGTCTCGATTCTCGACGGGAAGCCGGTAAAGTCCGGGGACACAGGGACCTATTTGATCATTCTTTTCTCCCACCGGTGTAAGTGACCCCTCTCATCTAACCAATAGTTCCCCTTTGTTTTAAGGATAATTTAATACTTTTGTTACCTTTTTATAAGGAGTTTGGTTCTTTAAGACGTCCCTGGGGTAAAGTACGGGACAGTTCACTATTTTTAGTTACCTTCTGACGCTCTTGGTTACATTGTTCCTGGAAGGATTCTAAGTTTGGGAAATCCTCATTTCCAAACCCAATGTGAGACTTGTTTCTTAGGATTGGACTACTACCATGAAACCGGTGGAGTACGCTTCTCAACTGAGTAACCTTTTCTGAAACTACGACTCTCCCTAACCCCCGTCCTCTTCTTCCCCTGCTGTCTCCTACTCTACCGACCTATCGTAGTGACTGAGCTACCTGCGTTCAGACTCACTTGAGGTCCTCAACCACTACCTGTCCCTCCGGACCACACGACGCTAAGTACCCCAGCGTTTCTCAGCCTGTGCTGACTCGCTGACTTGACTTGACTTGACTTGGACTACTACCCGACCGACTTCTGTTTCGGTTGTGTCTTACCCACCACCTCATTGTTTCTATGTTCTTTGTTTGTTTTTTTTTTCACCACGTCTTTACTTGTGACAACACGAATTGTATCAGGAAGAGAGGTAAAATTCAACATAAAAATGAAAAAGAGAGGAAAAAGAGAGGATGAAATGTACCCCGAATTAAAAGAGGTGTACAATATCATATTGTTAGTTCTGATACTAATTTGATTTCCCCCTTTATAGTTACGGGTCTCCCCTCACGACGTTGACTTCTGTAAACCCCAGAGACAAAACCCGCCCTTTAACATAAGAATAACCGTACTCGCTTCCAAAGTAACGTTATTACCCACGAAAAAAACAACGACAACGATACTAAACTCTCAAAGACTCACTTCTTCCTTTAAGAACCCACAGGTCATTAGTTTCGACAACAACGACCGTTCTTGGCCTATAACTAAGGTCGTTCCCGAAAGATTCGGGGAACACAACTAACATAGTCCGAAACAACGTTCGACTCCCGACTCTGTGGGTGCTGATGTGAAGGGTCTGTAGGAAGATCGAATCCAAAGGGTGCACTGGAATGGTGAACTCGGGAGACAAATTTTTTTTCCTCCCCCTCCCATCCTTCTTCACGAGTTTGGGTCCAGACCCGATATAAGAGTCGATGTCACCTTTCAAGTCTCTCTACTTTCAGTCTTTCTACCCTCGAACTTAGGAAAGAGACGATGTTTTACGATACTCTTACAGCCGTTAGAGGACTGGAAGAGTTGTAGGTTACGCATATTACTATTGGGGAGGGACCCTTTTAATGACACTCTTTATTCTGTCTAGCACACACATTTGGTGGATCATATCATGGACCGTGTGTAGTGGTTTCCGACCAAGGAGTAGACGATTGTTAACTGTCTAGACAAACGGTCAAACCGTTGACCAGTATAGAAAAGGGGTCTATGTTCTTCACTTTTTACACGCTATAGCGCCCTTCCTTTTCGTTGATACTATAATAGGTTGACCCGTATTGTGGTCCCCTTTATAGAGAGGTCGATCCTAGACTAAAGAAAAATCTTCATCTTCGAATAGACCTGTTTTCGGGGGTAATCCTACATCCCGGTTATAGCGTAATTTTGCAACCTGGTGTAGTGAGTGTCAATACATCAAAAGTCTACCATCTTGACATGAAAACACGTCGGGGGTTGGGGACACGGGACTAAGGAGATTGCAGAATCAAGAGAGTACCTTGTCCTTCACAGTAAATTATGAATCGTTAACGGATCTCACAACAAAAAAAAAATTAAAATCATGAAAGGTTCAATTTCAAGGATTTTATACAACAATGTACGACAACTGAAAGTACGATTTCGTCTTGACAAACTTAACGAACAAGAGTCTTAAGTGGGTACCGAACTTGGACGTCTCCACTTTTCTTATTTTTAAGACGGACACAAAGAAGTGTCACCTTTGGTGGTGAAAACTTTGTTGTTTCACTTCAATGGAGAGTCCCGACGGACAGAACGACTCCGATAACAAGACAGTTATAGACCAGAGACTATTAGGTCTCGTCTTGTTCTTTCGATAAGTGAGAATTCATTGTTCTATACGTTATGTACTACTTAAAAGACAAGATTTGACAAGTCATGAAAGGTCTGGGTTCCACTCCACGCCTTCAAGTGGAAACTCTTACCGAAACCTCCTCGCTTCTTTAAATAAAAGAGAAAATAATTTCATAAAGTCCTCGGATTTCTCTCAACGCACAGATGAAAAAAAAAAAGGGTCTAATATAAGTAAACTACGAGGATTGTATTGGTCCTTACCATTTTGTTACTTAACTGTAAATCCATATATGGAGATATACATATCATGAATCTGTAACAAATTATTTACATAATTAAGGTGGATAAATAATTACTCCTATTCTTCTTCATTTCCCCTTTTATTCCTTATTTTCTCTCTTTTTCTGTCTACCAATACCCCCTCCTTTTCTCTGTAATTTTTATCTGTTTCTTCTCTTTTTATATCCCGTATACTTGTTTGGTTCTCTCTATTACAGATTTTCTATTTTATATTATTTGCCACTCAGATTTTATTCTATATTTGTGTGACGATTTATTAGACTTAAGGTTAAGTCCAAAAATCCCGTTCACTAGTATTCACATCCTTACTTCGACAAATAAAAAGAAAGGAGAGACGAACGGTTCAGACACAAATGGTGACATAAGGAACACGGATCATGTTCCTGTTATTCGGGACAAGTTGGTGACTTACTCCTACCCTTAGAAGTGTCTTAGTGTCCAGTTAAGGTTTCTATAACTGTCCATGATTGGTGGCGAGGGGCGGGGGTGTGAGTTGTTAACAAGTCGAATAGAACTCACTCACTCACTTCAGCGAGTCAGTACAGACTGAGAAACGCTGGGGTACCTGACATCGGATGGTTCGAGGAGACAAATACCCTAAAAGGTCCGTTATCATGACCTCACCTAACGGTAAAGGAAGAGGTCCCCTAGAAGGGCTGGGTCCCTAGCTTGGACCCAGAGGACGTAACATCTGTCTACGTAAAGAGTCCCGTCAATCCCTCTTGAAAGAAGATTATCCTATTTAAGAGTCGACTGTAGGTGATGGTCAAGTCGGGAACTCTGACCTGGGTCGTATAGTTTAGGTAGAAGACGTTCTCTCGGGTCACCTTCGACCGACATTCACAGGAAATTCTGGTGGAACTTTAGGGTGACAGGTCCGGAAAGAAGGACTATTGAGACGGAACTCTAGTGAACACACCTATGTACGTATAACAATAACTACAAGTCAGTAATTCATCACAGACTAAGAAACGATAGGTACCTGACGTCGTGTGGTCCGAGGGAACAGGAAGTGATAGAGGACCGACGACGACGGCGACGATTCAACGAAGTCAGCACAGGTTGAGACACGCTGGGGTACCTACCGTCGGGTGGTCCGAAGCGATAGGGACCCTAAGTCGTCCGTTCTTGTGACCTCACCCAACGACAAAGGAAACGGTTACGTACTTTCACTTTTCACTTTCACTTCAGCGAGTTAGTACGGACTGAGAATCGCTGGGGTACCTGACGTCGGATGGTCCGAGGAGGTAGGTACCCTAAAAGGTCCGTTCTCATGAGTTCACCCAACGGTAATAGAGGACCTCAAACGAGTTTAAGTACGGGTAACTCAGTCGCTACGGTAGGTTGGTAGAGTAGGAGACAGCAGGGGAAGAGAAGGACAGGAGTTAGAAAGGGTGGTAGTCCCAGAAAAGGTCATTCCACAGTAGTCCACCGGTTTCATAACCGCGAAGTCGAAGTCGTAGTCAGGAAGGTCACTTATAAGTCCCTACTGAAGGAAATCCTACATGACCAACCTAGAGGAACTACAGGTTCCCTGAGACTAGGGTGTTAAGACTTCACTCTGGTTCCTGGAGATGTAAAGATTTCGATACACCCACTAAGGTTACTCGAAACCCTTTGGTGACCGGTCGTTTAAAAGTAGTGACAAGGTTTCCACTACTACTTTTCAAACAAGGGGGTTTTCATCAGACTCTATGTCATAGACAGTCCCTACTACAAAAGGGGTCAGGTCTGAGGAGAGTAGACCAGGGTCCACGAGTTCGAGTCGAGGGGAGTTCCCCTTGGTCGGGACCCCCTTCACGATGGTCCTTCCGTCCCTCGAGACTTTGGAGACCGAGAAAGGAAGAGTTAGTCTTTTTAGTGGTTGATCTCGTCGAAGACAGTGACTCTTACTCTTTCGGTCCTCTTTACTGACCTCGGTACTTCAGGGAAGAAATATTAAAAGGACTTATGAAATCTAACTCATTTTATCGGAATTCTTTCAACGTAGATAAAGACAGTTATATACGTACACTCTTGTCTAAAAGTTGTTATTGACTATTTCTAATTTAGGTCCTTCTTCATCCTATAACAGTGAAGTACAGTGTGGTATGGTTTTTATCTACACGTTTAACTGTTCGAACATATTTTGTTTCACATGAGTTTATTTCATTCTTTTTGTCAGCGCAACGATAAATAAAATTAGATATGTTTAATAAATTATATAAGAAAATTTTTTTAAAATCTATAGTCGTATTGAACTGAAGGATACGAAGAATTCTACCTAAAGGGTCATAAGACTTTAACAAGAAGGGTATGAATACCACACCTTTGTAGGAAGGAAATTATTTTAATGTCACATAAACAAGTAGACAAACAAAAACTACTGAAACGGAACTTTTTATTTCCTAACCATTGAGACAAGTAGTTGGAGGGAAGTAACACTTGCGGAGTAAAGAAAAAATTTTGACTAGATCCATTCCCTATTTATCCTTCTATCCCCAACTGTATATATACACCGATGTACATTTATCTATCGATTATTCGTTGATGATACATTGTGTCCCTTGATAGAGTCATGAGACATTTCTGGAGATACCCTTTCTTAGAATTTTTTTTTCTCAGTCATAAACATATTCATACCCTCTTCCGTTACCGTGGGGTGAGGTCATGAGAACGGACCTTTTAGGGTACCACATCCGACGTCAGGTACCCCAGAGATTCTCAGCCTATGCTGACTCTCTGAAGTGAAAGTGAAAAGTGAAAGTACGTAACCTCTTCCTTTACCGATGGGTGAGGTCACAAGAACGGACCTCTTAGGGTCCCTGCCCCCTCGGACCACCCGACGGCAGATACCCCAGTGTGTCTCAGCCTGTGCTGACTTCGCTGAATCGTCGTCGTCGTCGTCGTAACAACAATAAACCTCTTCCTTTACCGTTGGGTGAGGTCATAAGAAGGGACCCTTTAGAGTACCTGTCTCCTCGGACTGTCCGATGTCAGGCACCCCGGCGTTCTTCAGCCTGTACTTACTCGCTGGCTCGTATAGATATATATATTGACTAAGTGAAACGACAGGTAGACTTTGATTGTGTATTGTTTAGTCAATATGAGGTTATTTTTAAAAATTTTTGACTAAAGACTTTGAGGTCTCAGACCTTTTTTCCGTCGGATACCTTTTACGGAAAGTTTCATGTTTGACAGGAGTTGAATACTCCCTCAATACAGGGTTATTTGGGTACCATTCAATTTTATTGTCTTCAGGTTTACGAAAATAATTGTGTAGATTGGATGACTTGTATCGAATCTGAACGGATAGAATTTGTTCGAGTTTTGTGACTGTTATCGGATGTTGACCCGCTTTAACAGGTTGTGTTTCGGGCAAAATACTTTTTTTATAACTTACAGAGCACATCAAATACCTTGGGTGTGACTTTCCCTTTTCGTCTAGCCATCAGACCTAGGTCTCTCCGACATTCAGACAACCAACAAAGGGGAGTACTGACACACCAACTACCCCTCGACTCCAGTGAGGAAGACGGTTTGTAGTATTCTCTCCCAACATGGTGTGTGAAGTGATCGCGTCCTTTTTTGGTTTTAAGTGAAACTTCATGTCAGAGATTATTCACATATAGTGTGGTAGCATTTCAGTTTTTTTAGAGTTCAGTTCGGTAACAATTCAGTACCTGAGAGATATAAATTTGTCATACGTTTATCTGTTACATATAATGTGCATATAATTCGTTATATACTTATATACGTATGTGCGTACTCAAAGAGGTTTTATTAACGTAGAATTCTTCACGGTGTCTACCAAGAACGTATACTTTTGACCCGTTTCTATATGTAAGAATTATTTAAAAACAAACTCACATTAACGAAATACCACATAATGAAAGACGACATATCGTTTCCCCTATTCGATGTACAAATGTATATAAGAGAGAAAAAACCTAAAGGAAGGATAAATCTAGTGGTGTCTCATGACTCGTCTCAAGGGACGCGAAATGTCATCTGAGAGTAATCAATGGATAAAAATATATGTCA
Source organism: Capra ibex (assembly GCA_006410555.1). Lineage (NCBI taxonomy): Eukaryota > Metazoa > Chordata > Mammalia > Artiodactyla > Bovidae > Capra > Capra ibex. Next base: position 17,045,274 of record SJYO01016970.1, read on the forward strand.
TAGTTATCACATATATACGGTTGGGGTTAGAGTGTTAAGTAGGGTAGGTGAGGAATTCTATGACGTAAAAAAATTTCCTTCAAAGAAACGAGTTTACCTAGATATTGATCATTGTGTAGTTTTACTGATGACTCTCCTTCGTCCCTAAGTACTTAAACTTTTTTACGAAGAGACTTTATTACTTGTTTCGTCCCTTTTCTTACAACCTATCTACCTACCTCGGACCTATTGACTTCCTCCTTTCCTTTCTCCTACTTTTATCTTTCTGATCTTCTTTAACCCTTCTCCTCTATTAATCTACTTCCCCTCTTTTTCCTTCACTTTATCTTCTCTGACGTATCCATCGTCCCTCCCCTTTTTAACGACTCTCAATGAGACGTTCACTTAATTTACCACTAAAACAGGAGTCAAAGAAGGAGACTTTTGTTCGTTTAACAAAAAAATACTAACGGTTACAGGAAAAGTCGAGACCGTAAGAAACACATAGACCTTGTGTGTTTCTTTCTCTTTTTCTTTATTTTCTCTACTTTTCTCCAAGTCATTAAGGTCTCATAATCTAGTACACAAAAGAGTGATACCAGTAACATTGTTTAATGGTACTGGAAGGACCGAATTTTGTACTAAAAAAAGAGAATATCAAGACCTCCAACCTTCAGGATTTTAGATCCGACAGGAGGACACATAAGTAGTGCGTCGGAAACTAAGTCTCTGGGTCTGAGAAAGGTCGAAGGAGGGGTGGGGGCCTTGAGATATAAATAAAAAATTTACAAATTTTCGTAAAAAACAATACCATTTTCAGTGTATTATATTTATTTTGTATGATAAAATTAGTTCCTTGAAGAGATCTTCCTTTTGTTTACTCTTCTTTTTCTGGATGGTTTTGTTTGAGTCTTGTCAATTCTTTTACCATCATCCTTATACATATATAACTATTAATGGACTTTACATTTACCTAATTTATGAGGTAGGGTTTGTGTGTCTGACAGACTTACCTATGTTTTGGTTCTGGGTAAATATATGACAGATGTCTTCTGGATGAAGTCTGGATCTCTGTGTATGTCTGACTTTCAGTCCCCTACCTTTTTCATAAGGTACGTTTACCTTTAAGTAGAAAACTGATATAGAAGATGACGAAAGTCGAAGGATCTGAAGGAACTACTATGTTAACAGTCTAAATCGGATACTTTCTTTCACTTTCAACGAGTCAGCACAGACTGAAACGTTGGGGTATCTGAAATGTCAGTTACCTTAAGAGATCCATTAAAACTTATAGTCTATTTACCGTGCATTATGAAAATCATAGTTATACGAAGTTTAAAACGTCTTCTGTACTATTACGGTTTCTTCATACAACGAATAGACTTTAAGTTTTAATTGACCCATAGGGGATAAAATAGACCGTTTGAAGGAACGCCTAGTCTAGTATAGGTAAGGTTGGTCGGTCTATCCCTTTTCTCGTATCTGTTCGTAAGAGTTTCCCCGTAAATACCAGGTCCGTAAATACTTTCAGACGAGTGACTACTTGTCGTATAATGATCGAGCTGGAAGTCCTTTTAAAGAAGGTGTAGTGAAACGTCGGTGAGATCGAGGAAAGACTAGACGTAGGTTTACGATTAGACATGTATCATGGTGAGAAAAATATTAGGAGAGTTTGTATAAATACAACGGATCCTTAGGGACGGGGATTGAATAAAGACGTCGAAGTAAATACTGAGTGAAACGTGAAAAGTCGAAGAAGGTGTGACAGAAGGAAGTCGTGGAGTATATTTAGAGACTCGGTTTTACCTTAATTATCTGGAGACATTAACGAGTCTTTTAAACCCTGGTTTTCTACTCGATTCACATTGTATTTAATTATGGGTCCCGATAGGTTCCTCCCCGACACTCATTCATAGGATGATAGAACATTTTAGGGTATAAAGAAAAGTCAAGAAATATGTAAATCTCTGGTCCAGAAGTCGACCGAGTTTGTTGAAAACAATTGTAGAGGTTTTTCTACTTTTCTTTGACTTGTATCTTATGTCAAGTCTTATACTTAAACAAATTTCTTCCCACCAAAAATCCGAAGGCAACTTCCTTTTTTACCAGACTGGGTCAAAAGTTGATCCAGTACTACACCATCAGACTCAATTTAGTACTTTCCGTGTTTAACGGGGTCTCCTCTCCTTCCGAAAGTACTTCAGTCAAGGATCGACGAGGGAATCGAACTCACTTTGAACTGAAAGGTCAACTCCCTCACAGTGTGGGGGTTCCTTTTCATTTGAGTACTAAAACTGTAGAGAGACGAAAATAAAAGGGTAGGAGGAGGGTTGAAAGTGGTCCAAGGGTAAGGAAGGACGTTACCAACCAAAAGGGGACAAAATTACTGAACCTCACTGAGTTTTACCTACCGAAACACCACAAAAAGTAGAAAGGGGAGGTAATAAGAAAATGAAAATCATCTCATTCTACGTTTCTCAGGACTTTAAATCTGTCAACTTGTCAAAAACGGGAAAAAGAAACAGATATTGAAGTGGACGGCGTATTGTGTTTACTAAAAAAAAAAAAAACGAGGAAAGCGGAATAATAAAGGGAATAGTAAATTTGCTAATTTCATAATCCTAAAAAGAGAATACGGTAAGACCAAAGAAAACATTTCCAAAAAGGTGATGAACCAAAACAGCTAGAAACTTTAAACTCGGAGGAACCAAGAGATATTTACAAACAAGAAGATTTTTATTCGGAGTAAAATAAAAACGGAACGTTTGAAAATGGAAAGTGTAAGGGTAGTCTGTAAAGACTAGTTAAAGAGAGAAAAAAAGACAATTTTGAGACAAACTCCCTCAACCCCTACCTGTACATGTGTCGTGTTGGTTGTTCCTGATTGACATATCGTGTCCCTTGAGTTGAGTTCCAATACACCGGCGGACCCATCACCTCAGACCCCCTCTTACCTATGTACAGGTGCATATCAACTCAGCGAGACGACACGAAGACTTTGATAGGGTTGTAACAATTGGTCGATATACGGTTATATTTTAATTTTGAAATTATTTGTTTTTAATTTTAAAAAAAGGATTAAAGAGAGAAAATAAAAAGGGAAGGAAGTGGACTCTCCCTTTACCAGAAGTGTTGAGTCACAGAACCTAGACGAGACGGAGGAAGAAGGGAAAAAAGTGAGAGCGAGAACGGGTGCAAAAATCTAAAATACAGAAATTATAGAAAGGAGAGATTGAGGGAGGATTGAGTAGGCGAGATGACCGAAGAGGAAAGACAGATACGAAGTCAAAAGATTCAAAAGGAATCAAAGAAGAAGAAAAGAATTCCCAGAAGGATAAAAACGAAGGATCGTTTTTACAGGAGTGATCGTAGTTTTGTTTGTTGGGTGAGTTTTTTACCCGTCTTCCGAACTTATCTGTAAAGAGGTTGCTCCTGTGTGTCTACCGGTCATCTGGGTACTCTTCTATCTACAAGTCGTAGTGACCAATAACCCCTTTATGTCCACTCTACAACGGAGTATGACCAGTCTTGTTCATAGTAGTTTTTTAGGTGTTTGTTTACGACCTCTTCCACACTTCCCTCTCACCCCCCGGGAGGACATGACAACCACTTTTACGCCTAACCACGCCGGTGACACCTCTTGTCATACCTCCAAGAAATTTTCTGATCTTCACCTCGAAAGGGACGTCAGGACGTGGATCCGCATATAGGTCTCTTTTTGTACAAGGCCTTTCTATGTACGTGGGCCCACAGGTAACGTTGGGACAAACGTCACCGGTTCTGTACCTCCGGTGGATCTACAGATGTCTGTCTCCTTACCTACTCGTTCTACACCAGGGATATATGTCACCTTACAATGAGTCGGTAATCTTTCTTACTTTATTACGGTAAACGTCGTTACACCTACCTGGATCTCTTACAGTACGACTCACTTCATTCAGTCCGTCTCTTCCTCTTTGTAGGAAACTGTGGGGAATTTACACCTTAGATCTTTCTTTACTATGTTTACCTGAATGAATGTTTTGTCTTTCTTTAAGTCTGAATATTTTGCTTGAATACCAACGGGACCCCTCTTCCTTATCAATCCCTCAAACCCTTCCTGTACATGTGTGACGATATAAAATTTACCTATTGGTTGTTTCTGGGTAACGTGTCGTGTACCTTGAGACGAGTTACAACGCACCGTCGGACCTACCCTCCCGTCAAACCCCCTCTTATCTATGTACATTTACATACCGACTCCAGGAAGTGACAAGTAGACTTTGATGGTGTTGTAACAATTAACAGTATGGGGTTATGTTTTATGTTTCAAATTTCAAACCTCCTTTTTGTTTGTTTGTTTGTTTGTTTTTGGGAGGTCATTTAGATCTGTACTTGTCCTGAAGAGGACCGGAGACTCTGGACGGAGTGGTCGGGTAAGAAGTGTCGAAGTGTGTCTTTGGACCGTAGACCGGTGGTTCTGGTGTGCGAGTGAGAGGACTCGGCCAGAGTGAGTCGGATTTTGCGAAAGGACGAAAAACACGAATCGGAGGTCGTAAGTAGGTTCTAAAAAGACAGCGGAAGGGGGACTGGAAGGATCTGGTCAGTCAGTGTACAGAAGATACGAAGATAGTGAAGTAGCCAAATGGAGGACCAGTTAGTTTTAAGCCGGTAAACTTAAAACCAAGTCAAATCAAGTTAACGAGTCAACACAGGTTGAGAAACGCTGGGGTACCTGACGTCGTGTGGTCCGAAGGGACAGGTAGTGGTTGAGGACCTTGAATGAGTTTGAGTACAGGTAGCTCAGTCACTACGGTAGGTTGGTAGAGTAGGAGACAGCAGGGGAAGAGGAGGGTGGAAGTTAGCAAGGGTCCCAGTCTCAGAAAAGTTTACTCAGTCAAGTAGTGTAGTCCACCGGTTTCATTACCTCAAAGTCGAAGTCGTAGTCAGGAAGGTTACTTATCAGTCCTGACTAAAGGAAATTCTACCTGACCAACCTAGAGGAACGGTAGGTTCCCTAAGAGTTCTCAGAAGAGGTTGTGGTGTCAAGTTTTCGTAGTCAAGAAGTCACGAGTCGAAAGAAATACCAGGTTGAGAGTATAGGTATATACTGATAACCTTTTTGGTATCGAAACTGATCTGTCTGGAGACAACCGTTTCATTACAGAGACGAAAAGTTATACGATAGATCCAACCAGTATTGAACTTAAAGTCATCAATTTCTACTTAAATTGGAAATTTTTAAGCGTATATTGCTGTATGCTTTCCCTACGTATTTTGTTTGTATGTCACAGGACTTGTTAATAAAAATTATTAAGTTCAGGAAGGGACCACCAGGTCACCTATTCTGAAACGAAAGAGTACGTCCTCCGTACTCAAACTAGGGACAAACCCCTTGATCCCAGGGTGTACGGAGCCCACGCCGGTTTTTAATTTTTTATTTTTAAGTATCTTTGAGGTGGGTCCAATCGTAATGGATTTTGGGGTGTCATAGGACAAAACCAGTGTAAGAGCAATGAGAGAAACGGAAACACGATTAGTGAAAGAGTAAAAAAAAAAAAATTCTAAATGACGAAAACATACGAAAGAATGTGTTACTTCAAATTAATAAAAGGACAAAAACTCAAAATATTTTTACCCTAGTAGACATCTATCTAGAATATATAACGAGAGAGAGCACGAAAAATAAAGTGAGTTACGATACAAACTCAGGTCCAATAAGGTATTTTTCCTTACTTTGTTACGGTAAACGTCGTTGTACCTACCTGGATCTAATAGTATGATTCACTTCATTCAATCTGATTCTGTTTATAGCATACTACGACAAAGTACACCTTAGAATTTTTTTTTTAATATGTTTACTCGAGTAAATGTTTCGTCTTTGTCTGTGTCTGAATCTTTTTTTTTTAAATACCCAAGGTTTCCCCTTTCCACCCCCTCCCACTATTTAATCTTTCAAACCCTAATTGTCTATGTCTGATGATATAAATTTTATCTATTAGTTATTCCTGGATGACAAGGGATATCCCTTTAAATGGGTTATAAGACATTATTGGATTTACCCTTTTCTTAGACTTTTTCGTATCTATATACACATACATATTGACTTAGTGAAACGACATGTGGACTTTAGGTGTGTTGTAACATTTAGTGGAAATGAGGTTATGTTGTACTTTAAAATTTTCTTTTAAGATCCGATGACAACGTAAACCTAGAGGTGACGTGTGCTATAAGGTGTCAAATGAAAAGGTGAGATTTCAACTACTTGGTCAAACCGCGATGATAATAGTCACGAGGACTCTTATAAGAACCCGTTCTGAAATCTGTGTGCACACGCGTGTACGGAGGTCCCATACTTACCCCGTCGTAACGACTCAGTGTCGTACACGAATACTGACACGAAACATTTTTTAACGGTTTGACAAAGGGTTTCTCCACCATCGTTAAAGGTAAGGGTGAGTGGTCAGATACCCTTAAGGAAAACGAAGTGTCGGAACGGTTTGAACCGAGTAGACCCCGTCCCTACCCGTAAAAGTAGAAACATACGGGCCTCGAGGGTTCTTGAACAATTAAGGATTTTAAAGGAAGACAAATACTTAGTATGTCTAAATAAGGTACGGACTTTTGAAAGGTTCCTAGATGGAACCCTCCTGACACCAGTTGATATTTACCGTAGATGAGACTTTTAAAGAAATTATACCTTTTTCTAAATCAGGTGATCACGACAACCTGATATCCCGTTTCAAACATACCTCGTCTCACTCCCTCTGACGTCAGGTAGTGGACCGGTCTGAAGTTGGGATTCTACCTCTACTTCCTACGGGTGGATCAGAAGGTAAGGACTCTAGTCTTCCCCTGAAAGGCAGAGACATAGTGTTTTGTCAAGACCTAAGTTCTCTGAACTTACATGATCCTTAGAAACACCTTAAGAGGACGGAGGCCTCCGTCCTATGTCCGTCACGTAGGGATGGATAGAGTCCTTCGGGGACGGGGAAATTGAGGGTGGTGACTCACAATTATGTACGGGTGATCATTTAAAAAGATTTTACTGTTAGAAAGTCTAATTAAAAAGACCCCGATACGGAAGACCGTACTCCCTAGAATCAAGGGATTGGTCCCTACCTCGGGTGTGGGGACACACCTTCGACCCTCAGAATTGGGAACCTGACGGACCCTTCAGGGATATCTAACTGAAAGAATGTAATTTTCTTCACTAGAAATATGAAGAGGCCTTAGTAAATGCTCTCACCATCATTTTCACTATACCTTATTTCAATGTTTTGTATTTTATTGACAGTGAATATTTGAGTACAAGTTCCTAAAAAAAATTACGGTCACTTCATAACGATTATTTTTAAAGGGGTGGATGCTTGTTTACAAAGGGAATTAAGTTTACAATTGACTCACATACTCAATTGTCAGATGTTTACAAAGAACCAATCTCGGAGACACGATTCACCCAAATTTTAAGAGTAGATATTTCAAAAAAAAAAGTAAAAATTATGAAGGAGAAAACCTATTACAGTTAATTTTCACAAGAAGTTTAACTTATAATGCACGTACGGATAGTCTCTTCGGTAAGGTGAATTCTTCTTTAAGGAGTTTCGGACTCTCCTTTTCTCTTATGAACGGTAATCTCTTTAAAACATCTAACAACATCGTGAGATTTTTTCACTACAAACTCTATACTTTTTCTCTCTACGAGGTGTGAAGTTAGACAGATCGATAGTCGGAAATGTTTGGAGTAGTTCAAGAAAGGATTAATTGTTTACTTAAGAAGAATCACTTAATATCAAAACTTAGTTACCTCGTTTTTCTCAAAATTTTGTAGTGAGTCTTACTTGTGTAAACGGGTCGACCAGTCGGTACGATAATAAATTTACAGTTCTTATTCGTTGAAAAACGTTCTTCTCTTACAGTAGTGATTTCTCCTTTTTTGTACTAGTTTACCGTCTCTGAAACGTCTTGTTTTTCTCGTGTCCCGGTTCCCGAAACTACCGCGAGCGGGATCTGTCACACTTTTCTATTCTCTAATTTCGATTTTAGGCTCTCCGACTCACTTTGGAGTTACTATAGTGTAAAATTAACTTTAGTAGTTATACCTGAGTGTGTAAAAATCTTTACGTAAAGGGTCGAGAAGAAGGGACCTTCCATAATCTTCGTCGCGTAAATCAATGTTAGTTATAGAATATATAACGTCTAGAACCAAACATACATTTTAAAAACGGGGGTGGGGTGGGGTGGGGTGGGGTCTGTATTGACACCGAAGAACTTCTTTATAGATTAAGGTTCGGACTCCATCTCTTTCTCGTTCTGCTCGGACCCTATAGAACAATGTCTTTCGTTCTTTACGAGTGTTTACCTGCCCGTGCACAGTTTAAAATCCTGTGACCCCGAGGTGTTTTTCACCACACTGTGTGACTTATTTATTTTTAGGTATGATGAGTTTTTTCCTTTTTCCTCTGTAAACAATAGTAACCGTCACAACTAATACAGTTTAGGAAGGAACTTTTCGTCATTGAAATCCCCTTCTTGATATATCGTTCGGTCTATGACCCTCTTTCGAAAAATGTCGTCTTAAGGTCGATTATTGTAACTTTCTCCTCTATGAAGGGACCACCGAGTTACCATTTGTTAAACGGACGTTACGTCCTCTAGGTCCAAACTATGGAACCAGTCTTTCTCGAGGACCTCCTCCCGTACCGTTGGGTGAGGTCATAAGAACGGACCTCTTAAGTGACCTGTCTTTTCGGACCGTCCGATGTCAGGTTTCTTATTCCATAAAAGTTGGTGTTTTCATTGTTAACTAAGTACATTCTAGAAGTCACCTATATTTTGATGGTACATTTAATATAACCCTTATAACCGTACTACAGTATCATAATGGGATGTCTAACAAGTGTAACGACTTCCATTTATGCTCTCTACACACAGTAACAGAATCGGTTCGTTGGTTTAATCGTAGTGATTATTACCTTGTTTGACCGTAACACAAGAACCACTTCCCTTCGTATTTTAACTTGGAGTTGATACTTCAATGTAGTCTTTGTAAAGTAGACTTAGATTAGTTGAATATCTGAATTCAAGGTCAGATTACCTTTATGTCCTCTGCCTGTTGTTCAATTTTCTTTGTTAGCAGTTTAAGTCTTACATGTTAAACTATTTTGTTATCAAGTCAGTTATTCTACTTTTCTTCGTTCTCCCCCCAGATCGTGTCAAAGAGATGATGTTTTCGATAGTCAGTTCTTGACATTACACGCTTCAAAACAGACTTTAATTAAACTCGTGTCTTTAAATTTACCTCGTGTTAAACTCCTGTATATTACACTAAATCCCTGATCTGTATAATCGCTTACTAACAATTAAAATAATCCATAGTATAACTGGATAAGTAATACCCTCTCTTAAAGTAACAAAATCCTCTAAGAACGACTTAAGAACCCCAGTTCATTGTGGTACAACCGTTTGATGAAACTTATTAAATAGTTTTATTAAACCTCTCTCCTTCTAGCTCTTGTGTTTTCTTATTGTATTGCTTTACAAATACCCACAACTTTGATTAACGATCCATGTACCACAAGTAATATGATCAGAAAGTTGAAATGACATACAAACTTTCGAAAATATCATTTTTTACAATTGTTTTCTTTACTTATCATTACTTATTTTATTAGAAAATTTTAAATCTCATATTAAAATTTTACTGTCAATAGTCATCAAAGGGGTCGTCTAATCACCAATTCTGAGACACAAAGGTTACTTCTCCCGTACTCAAGGTAGGACCGGTCCCTTGACTCTAGGATGTACAGCGGTTTTTATTTTTAATTTTTTTTTTTATTGTCATAGTTTGGTTTTATATACGTTATAATAACCTTCTATATTTGTTTTGACACCAAGATAAACGTCACTCATTGTGTTCACATGAACCGAAGGTGAGGACCAGCTGAGACTAGGTCGAATGGTTTCACTCGAAAGTCTTTTCTAGTCCAGTATAATAAATAGGAAGTCCCCAAATCTTAGTTTAGGATTCAAACGTACGGAAGACTGTCTGAGGATAAACATAAGGGGTGTTATTAGTCTGTTTATTGAAACAAGGTGAAATGTCTTTGTGGGAAATATAGTTTCCCAGAAAACAAGAGGATAGCACCTCGGACCTCTACTGACTAAGCTGGTGACGGGAAAGAAGGAAGAAGATTAACCTCTCCGACCTTTCGCTTTCGTTGTAAAAAGTTTGAGGACAAGTCGATCCCTCGACCTACACTACCCTAGACGGAGGACCTATATAAACAAGTTATAAACCGTACATCTTTATTCCGTTCCGGTATAAATGTACGGAAGAAAGACCAAAAACGATAGACCGTTTCGGTACTCATTATGTACTCCAAAGAAACGATCGTGAGGTCCAGGTAGAGATCGAAGTTCCCTATTACTCAGTGATCTTGGAGAACTACTCCGAAAGTCTAGGAACCTGACGTCGAGGTCTGAGGGGAAAAGGGTCAAAGAACTATCAAGTCTCCACCGGTTTCACCTCCGTTGTCACGATGGTGATGGTCAACCACTAAGGTAGTTATTAGAACTAGAATCGTATCGAGGGCACTACCCAGTCGAGACAAGTCAAGATCTTAATAAGGACTTCCCGGTAGGTTGAAACTTGGGTAAGATACTCGGGAAGGTTACTAAAAGATTATGGGTTGAAGAGTAAAATTTCAGAATAAAAAAAAATTACGGATCTCACCAAAAGTAACAGGTGTGACTTGAGACTGATTATTTTAACGTACTCAGACTCTTTGTTCGTAGAATTTTTTTATTCTCTAAAAATTGACTTTGAATGGGTACCCGTCCCAAAGGTTTTAGACCTTGTCGTTTGGTGGAACTTGTGAACTCTTTTTTTATTGATGGACTGAGGTGGGCTTTGATGTCCTATTTGTAAAGGGATCCACCTCGGATCCAATATAAAAATTTTAGAGGGGTTCACTAATACTACGTTGTAAGGATCGTACCTTTAGGTACCTGTCCATGTATCCTAAAATTCTACCTTTCCGAACATCTGTAGTACTCTGGGTTAGACGGTTCACTACGTTCTTAGAGTCACGACTGTAAAACTATAAAGGGTTAGAAGAAGAGGATATCTAATGTAATATCAGACGTTATTAAAGAGTTGGACCGTCTTTGATAGCTCGTTTCGGTGAAGTGTCTTTCTTACTTTATTGAAGAAGATTTTCACACGTTATTTCCTTTATGGGTTCGATTGAACACCGAAATTTTAAGGTGTAAAGTGAAACGTCTTACGTACGATTTGAAATTATCAGACCGTATGATAGTTCGAGAAATTCTTATAAAAATAGTCGAAGGTCGTGTAAGAGCTATGACAATTATAAAGTCTTGTCCTAGAGTTTCGTCATAGAGAGTCCTAGTACCTGAGTGTTCTATGTTCTAATCTTCATTAGAATTTCTATTGACAAAATTTTGTCCCTAGATCTCACCCTCCATGTTGAGTTTTGATTACTGTGACCTTTTTTCACTGAGGTCTCTAGGACTCGAACCAGAAAACGAGTCAACAACCGACTCGTTCCTCGTTACGTAAAGTGTACCGTAAGTGCTAAGAAAAGTTTATTTACGGTCAAATACAAAGAAGGGATGAATAAGTAAGGAATAAACAGTGGCTCCACAATGGACTCTACCAGTAATTAAAGTAGGGAAGACACCTAGGTTGAGATTGTATGTATCAACTTTTCAACTGATTTCCGCCTACTCTTTCTCGTTTTTTTTTTATCGTCTTTTATTGTTTGTGGACATTAAAACTTTCTCTGGTCTCTAATACCAATACGTATGTTACTTACATTTAACATTTCGGTTCAACTTACCCGTCGCAGAGAAGTTTGTAGTGGAAACTCTCGGACTCTTTGTTGACCTTTCCTTTCGGGTTGGTGAGGTTCTAAGACTGAGACCATCAAAGTGACTTATAACAAAAGTCAACTAATCTCTCCATTTGGTGTCGAGGGGGGTTTAAGGAAAGTCATCGAGTGGAGAGAAAACCCATAGTTGATGTAACAATAGACTTTTAATATTTAGACTTACTGATTTACTATATCAATTTATGGTGTCTTTAGTGGACTAGACTGGAAATCCCATCTCTTAACTGTAATCGTTTATTATTGTACTCTGAATAGACCGAGACAAGTACCAATTGTTGAAGTATGTCTAAGACGTAGACTATTTATCCCATAGCCCTAGAGTTCTCGAAATAAAATAAAATAAATGAATAAATAAACCGACACGGATCAGAATCAACGACGTAAGCACAAGAAAATTCAACACCGGACACCATAGATCCGGACCCCTAGTTTGTGTCCGGGGAACGTAACCCTCGTACCTTAGAATCGGTGACCTAGTGGTCCCTTCAGGGTCCTAGAGTCTCAAACTATAACTGGATCGGTAAGTTTCAATAGACTTCTCGGGGAAGATCCATGTTTCGGGATATAATCCGTGACGTTCTTTAAGTTTCTCCATCTTCGTCGCACTGTGAAAAAAGGATTTCCTCTCGGGTCGTGACATGTCTCTACTGTGTGTGCACCATCCGCGTTAAGTACCCTCTTGTCTTACGGACGAGGTGATGACCGTCTCTGAGTCGTACGATTCCTAGTCCCCCTGTTCCCGTATCGAACTTGATCTGACTCGACCTCTACCAGGTACTTCCTCCTTCCGGTACTGACCCAGAACAAGATCTACCCCTACCCCCGTCGTTAGATTTATTTCGTATCTCTTTCTACACTTTTATCTTTTACCGGTTCAAACGGTGTCGGTTTTCCTTTCCTTCGGTCGCACGGACGTCATACATCTTGTGTGCGAGAGTTTCTCCGTCCTTCCCTGACCTAGTACCTCTCGGAACGAGGGGTCAGCCCCCTGAACTGTCCTTGGGTACTCGACAAATGTTTGGTGTCTTACAATTTTTGGTTTAAAACTCCTACACCGTTGCTATGTGTCCCGTACAAGTTTGCCCTTCTCTAATCTCCGACCTTTTGGAGAATCCACTACTCTCGGTGTCCTTTCTCCACTCCCGTCACTCTTTCGTACGGGACAACGTCAAGGTTTTGTTCGGGGTCGGAACTCAGGTACGGTTCCTCTTCGACGACTCAAACGGATTTCCTCCCCGTAAACCGTCACTGGTTTCTCCCGGAATGGTGAAGGTGGACTCAGACTGATTTAAAATCTGGACACAGAAGAAGGGAGATCCGAGGACTAGAGGTAAAAGAATCTCGTAGATGATATCTTTTGAACAGTAACAATTAAGAAAGAAACTAGAAACTTTATATTTAGTAAAAAATTTCACAAAACGGTCAAAATGTTGAGTCCTTACAGAAAGAGTTCGTGGATCCTTGGTAAAGACACTTTATCTTAGTAGTTACTGATGGGGATAGAGGGTCGGAGACACCTTCCTACTTCGGATTGAAGTCACCCGTAGAGCAAGGTCCAATGTTTTGACAAAATACGTTACTTCCATGGTCTTTCGAATGAAACCCCTCAACGACAAGTCAGTGACTCAACACAGACTGAGAAACTCTGGGGTACCTGACGTCGTGTGGTCCGAAGGGACAGGAAGTGATAGAGTTTGGAAGGAGTTTGAGTACAGGTAAATGAGTCACTACTGTAGGTTGGTCGAGTAGGAGACAGTAGGGGAGTGGAGGAGGACGATTAGGAAGGGTCGTTGTCCCAGAAAAGGTTACTCGGTCGAGAAGTGTAGTCCACCGGTTTCATAACCTCGAAGTCGTAGTCAGGAAGATCTCTTATAAGTCCCAACTAAAGGAAATCCTAATTGACCAACCCAGAGGGACGACAAGTTCCCTGGGAGTTCTCAGAAGAGGTCGTGGTGTCAAGTTTTCGTAGTCAAGAAGGTACGAGTCGGAAGAAATACCAGGTCAAGAGTGTAGACATGTATTTATAACCTTTTTGGTGTCGAAACTGATATGTCTGAAATAGCCTTTTCTCTATAGAGACGAAACATTATGTAACAGATCCATTTCAGTCAATCGTTTGCGTCTACCTGACATCATCGGACTGTGTCAGGAATTTATGGGAGAACGGTAAACAAAGTCACCTTGACGTACGTCTGAAATCAAGACGGGAGAGAGAGGGGATAACGTTATCGGAACTTGTTTTAGTAGAAACGAATAAATTGAAACAGGTCCCGTTAAAAACGAAACTGTCGGTATCACTGTCGGGTCGACTGAACCTTCTGGTACTTGAACGTTATCGTAACTTGGTGTCTCCCACCTTGAGACGGTGGTCCTGAATCGGTAGACGTTTAATTCTTCTACCTCGTGACTTGAATTGGGGTGCACCTCAAAATATCGGACCTACACTGGGTTCCTTCGTTTTCCTGTTCCTACAGTCGTCCTCTTAACAAGACTACTGACAGTACCCCAAATCCGACTGACCTCTTCTTAATCTTGAACTACTAGTTACTTTTCTTTTCTATTTTCAGTTTTTTTAAACTCCTGACCCACTCTAAATTTTCTTTTCGTCTACATTCCTTTACACTCATCACCGTTCTTCTCTCTATCGGTAGGAGTCTCTCCGCACTCGGGTCAGACTGGAGTAGTGAGAAACGATCTTAGGGAAATGACTAAAGAGTAACAGAGTCCCTATTACAGTGAAAGAATTTCACTGATGAAGGAAAAGGTGGGAGTCGAGGTCAGTAAAGACGTTACTCGTGCACACGTGTGTGTGTGTGTGTTCGTACACCCACAAACACGTGTATACAGAGATAGGGGTGGACTTTGTGCACGAGTGTACGAATCGAGGACACAAAAGACTAGAGTCTACGGAAGACGTTCAGGGTTCGTCTTGGGTACACAAGGGAATTGAAGGTATCGTAAAGATTATGTGTCACGAAAATACCCAAATTTTTTGTTTGTTTTTGTTTTTTTGGAGAAGGAGTTAGATCCAATTTTGCACTTTAAGTCCCCAAAACAACAGTGTCAAGATAAAACTTCCCTCTATTATAAAGATGAGGGGCGGGGGTTTAACATTTTCCCTTTTTGTAGGAAATGAGGTCGACTGTGAAGGTAGACCCGACTGAGTAAACGTCCGTCCAAAGTGTAAATTTCCAACACTCGGTCAAAAGTGTCACCTCGTCTCTCCTCCCCACCCAGCAAGTTCAGGTCTGTTTCAGTCTCACTTATTCGTCCCACCACTACGACTTTCTCCACCCGTCCTTGGGACTCCCATCTTTGACTCCTTCACCTTAGAACACCCGGTCTCCTTTGACGTGGTCTACGTCCCTCAGGGGACCCCACTTCTTTCTTCGAGTTCCATGAGTGGCGTTAACGGATTCTGAACCAAAGGATTTCCTCTGCGTACGGTGGACCGAAAAGATGGACCTCGGTGGTGGACTGTACGTGACTCGGTTCCCGTCCGTCGACTCCAGACATTGTGTCTCTCTTTTTCTCAAAGGACGGAGAGAACAATAACCCCCGTCTCAACCCCTTGAGTTACCATTGGAAGGACGAAAGTCCCTTCTTGTACACACAGTCGAAGACGGAACTCTGCACTTCCATCAAGTAATGGTGCATCAAGTCCAACCTACAACAACAAGTCAACGATTCAGTACAAGTCGAGAAACACTTGGGCACCTGACATCGGATGGTCCGAGGAGACAGGTGTTCCAAAGGGTCCGTTCTTATGACCTCACCCAACGGTAAAGGAAGAGGTCCCCTAGAAAGACTGGGTCCCTAACCTGGGTACAGAGGACGTAACCGTCCACCTAAGAAATGATGACTCGGGGGTCCCTTCGGGAAGTCCAACCTACTCTGGAAGTAAATTAATATGAAACGGTCGGGAAAAGGAGTGTTCAAGGGAGGGTTATTGTACCGACTCTATCTGTACTCTTTTTAAGACACCGTCTTTTACAGTGGATTCCTTGTCTTCTAGAACACGTTTTTGTACCAAACATACCTGGTACGATTTTCACTAAATACTTGTAGACACTATTGAGGGTATTCTGAGTCCTGGTCGAAGGGAGAGGAACTGGGGACGTAGGTAGAAAGTCCCGACGGTCTTGTCTATAGTGTTCGACTCTCGGAACTTGTCATATTTAATTAAAAGGTTGTAAAGACCTCCGACCTTTAGGTTCCAGTTCCACGGTCGTTATGACCAAAGAAGACTCCGGAGAAAGGAACCGAACGTCTACGGGTAGTAGTGCGACACAGAGGTGTACCAGAAAGGAGACGTGTAAACAACAAAACAAGTCAGTGATTTAGCACAGACTGAGAAAACACTGAGGTACCTGACATCGGACGTCCGAGGAGACGGGTACCCTAAAGGGTCCGTTCTCATCACCTCACCCAACGGTACAGGAAGAAGTCTCCTAGAAGGGCTGGGTCCCTAACTTGGGTGCAGAGGACGTAACCGTTAGTCTAAGAAATAGTGACTCGGTGAACCCTTCGGGAGAAGACACGTACAGACAGATTTACAGGGGAGGGATGTTGTTGTGGTCAACATAACCTAATTCCGGGTAGGGATACCGAATCAAGTAACAGTAATGGAGGAATTTCTGGGACAAAGGTGCATGTCAGTGTAGACTCCGTGACCTCTAGTTCTGAAGTTGTACACTCAGACCCCCTACCTACTTTGTCAAGTCGGGTATTTTCGGGGAAGCGGAACCCAGGAGACAGAAGGACCCAGTCGGAGATCTGAAATAGGGAGTCCTTAGGTCTTCAGGAAAAGAAGGAGTCTAAACCTGGAGACTTTGTACTTCGAGTAATACCGGACTGAGGTTTACTTAGATTTAGGTTGTGAAAGGAGTAGTGGACCTTAAATCCACTTAAATTTGAATTATATGCGGACAATTCTATTGACTATGACTTCACTTCTTCCTTTCTTCGTCCTTGTTCTTTTCACTTTTTTCAAAAGATACAATTCGGAAAGTTTGGACACTAGTGACTATCGTTTTTTACGGACCTAAGATTTTTAAACTTCTTACCTCTTACACAACACGGTACGGTGTCGTACCTATTGGGAAAAATATTGGTGTAATAACATGGTCTCAGTAAGTATTGGAACAAAATCAACTCACTCTTGGTATCTTTCTTTTGTTTAAACGTTTTAGTGGTTTCAGACACCTATTTTTTCAACTGAACACGATTAATTTAGTGTTTTAACTCCTATATCAATTCATGGAATACAATGAGGAGTCAACCTCAGAACTGTGAACCACTTTTTCGGTTAGGTTACTCCTTATCAAGTGTCGGGTTCATTAAAATTAAGTACTGTATAGGAAAGTCAGTCTTTTTCAGTCTCATTCGGTCCCGAACCATGTTGTCAGGAAGGACCTAGAATAACATAGAGTCTTTTAATTCTGATATAAGAATCCCTCCAAACTAGTACAAACAGAAAGAATTGGAGTAGATCTAAAGAACGAGTCGGTTCCCCTTCTGTACCAGTAACGAAGTCTCTCTTTGATTCAATACTGTCCAAGAAGTGTCCATACCTCTTCAAGAGGTAGGAGTAGAGGTTAGAGATAAGGAAATGGACTGAAATAAGAAGAAAGTATAATGTGTAAATGAACCAATATACAAACAAAGGACAGAGAGGAAGACATTCAATGCAATTTCATTCCTGCCGTAGGACGAGTAGGAGTCACTGGTCTTGATACGGACTGAGTGTCATCTACGAGTTATTTATCGACAGGTGACTTACTTACTTACCCACCGCTTGTGTTGAAAGTGATTTATTTGGTACTAAATTACTCCCTTTTTTCCTGACACTATACACAGCGTGACGACCCCTTATTCCATCGTTGTAGTGTTAACCCTAAATGAGGAACTTCTTCGTTCATAACTTCAAAAAAACTATGGTTTCTTTCAGATTTTACAAGATACCAGATTTTGTAACTATTACAATACGAGTTTTAATTTCATTACGAGTTTTAAGAGGTTCGGTCCGAAGTCGTCATACACTTGACACTTGAAAGTCTACAAGTTCGACCTAAATCTTTTCCGTCTTCTTGGTCTCTAGTTTCACGGTTGTAGGTGACTTAGTAGCTTTTTCGTTCTCTCAAGGTCTTTTTGTAGTTGAAGACAAAATAACTGATCCGATCGGAAACTGACGTACCTAGTGTTGTTTGACACCTTTAAAGAAGTTCTCCACCCTTATGGTCTGGACGGAGGACTCTTGGACATAGGTCCAGTTTTTCGTTGTCAATCTTGACCTGTCCCTTGTCTGTCCAAGGTTTAGTCCCTTCCTCATACAGTTCCGACATATAACAGTAGGACGAATAAATTGAAGATACGTGTCATGTAGTACTTTTTACGGTCCGACCTACTTCGTGTTCAACCTTAGTTCTAACGACCCTCTTTATAGTTTTTGGAGTCTATACATCTACTATGGTGGGAATACCGTCTCTCACTTCTTCTTGATTTCTCGGAGAACTACTTTCACTTTCTCCTCTCACTTTTTCGATCGAATTTTAAGTTGTAAGTCTTTTGATTCTAGTACCGTAGACCTGGGTAGTGAAGTACCGTTTATCTACCCCTTTGTTAACTTTGTCACTCTCTGAAATAAAACCCCCCGAGGTTTTAGTGACGTCTACCACTGACGTCGGTACTTTAATTTTCTACAAACGAGGAGTCTTCTTTTCGATACTGGTTGTATCTATCGTACAATTTTTCGTCTCTGTAATAAAACGGTTGTTTCCAGGTAGATCAGTTTCGATACCAAAAAATCATCAGTACATACCTACACTCTCAACCTGATATTTCTTTCGACTCGTGGTTTCTTAACTACAAAAACTTGACACCATAACCTCTTCTGAGAACTCTCAGGGAACCTGACGTTCTTCTAGGTTGGTCAGATAGGATTTCCTTTAGTCAGGACTTATAAGTAACCCTCCTGACTATGACTTCAACGTTGAGGTTATGAAACCGGTGGACTACACTTCTTGACTGAGTGACCTTTTCTGGGGTTACGACCCTTTCTGACTTCCGTCCTCCCCTTCCCCTGCTGTCTCCTACTCTACCAACCTACCGTAGTGACTGAGCTACCTGTACTCAAGCTCATTCGAGACCCTAAACCCTTACCTGTCCCTTCAGACCGTACGACGTCAAGTACCCTAACGTTTTTCAGCCTGTACGGACTCTCCGACTTGAGTTGACTTTTTCTACTTTTTCTTGGTTGTAGTTTTTTTTAATCTGTGGTGTCCACGACGGATTTACTGGGTCTTTGTAGTCAGTGGACTAGTTTTTGAACTGTGGTCGATTAAGGTAATATAGAGATTCCTGACGTACTAAAAACCATTCCAGGAATTGAGGTGACTGGGAGTCAACGAGATATGGGTTTTACCCGTAATTTTAACATGGATGAGTGAAATTTACTCTATTATGTAGTTACTAGAATCGTTTACTATAATTGTGTAGTAAACAACGAATGATAGATCTAAAATAATTACCGTACTAATGATGGGTTCAGGTTTGGGTTGAGGAACGTAGGTATACAGGAAAGGGTATAAAGAGTACGAAGGGATACTTATGATAACACACGGAGGTTGAGTAGAGGTCCTACAGGGAGACCGGAAGGGACTGTTAAGAAAGGACAGGAAGGTAGAAAGAAAGATAGAGGAACAGACCCAACTTTGAACTCAGGTAGCGTTCATGTTGTGAGAGGGACACCAAAAAATTTTACCAAAAGAGTTCTACAGGTGTCCTGGTCCTCGTCGGTCCCTGGGCGTAAAAACGCGAAGGTACTACCGCGAAGAGGAGAGGATGTAAGGAGGGGTAAGAAACTTCATACACACACAGTAATCTGGTAGAGAAAGGGGAGGAAGACCGACAGTTAACTTCCAGAAGTAGTCAAGAAGTGATGGGAACTTCTTAAACCGGGTTTAAGTGGTAGAGGAGAAAGGAAGGACAGCGACTGTAGTCAAGTCCGTTGCAATATTGGCACACTGTGTCGCGGTGAATAGTTCACCAAAACCGGGCGAGGGGTTCAGTCGGACATAAAGGTCGATTCTCAGTCCCCTGTATATTTCACTGTGGTGTCCTTACATTAGTTGTTTTCTTTGTTTTCTTCCCTTTGAGTCTCTTTTTGGAGGACCAAAGAAGTTTTGTATTTAACGTTTCCTTTTACTCTTCCCGCCATTCACCATTCTTTGTTTTTGATTCTAATTTTTCTTTAGTATGTATAGGTCACACGCGTGGAATACACCTCGAAGTAAGTTCGTATCGTTTGACTTTATTTATTTGTTTATTTTATTCGAAACCCCCTTTGGTTGACCCTTTAATCTTACAACCGACTTATAAACCACTATAGTCCCTTAACACCCGAGTAAGAGAGCCAGCACAGGCTGAGAAAGGTTGAGGTACTTGACATCGGGTGATCCGAGGAGACAGGCATCTTAAGAGGTCAGTTCTTATAACCTCTCCCAACGGTAAAGGGAGAGGTCCCCTAGAAGGACTACGTCCCTAGCTTGGACGCAGAGGACGAACCGTCTACCTAAGAAATGATGACTCGGTGACCTATATTGTCAAAGCGAATTAGACGTCGATAAGGTAGGGTATGGGAGAGAAACGTATCCAGGGTGAAACAGATCACAACGAGCCAAGTACCATATTAACCGTGAACCCACTCTGTGAAGTAAAGAAGTAATACAGTCTGATAGGTCACTTTAAGTTACCCACATCGTAAGGACAGAGGACGGGTGACTCACGGAATCATAGGGTGGAAGTCTGTGATACTGTTGATTTTATACGGGGATCCATAAAGGTTTGTGGGGGACGAGGGGGAAAAGGTTAACGACAGAGGATGACCGGGAAGGACAACGACAACAAGTCAGTGATTTAGTACAGGTTAAGAAACACTGAGATACCTGAAATCGGACGGTCTGAGGAAACAGGTACGCTCAGAGGTCCGTTCTTATGACCTTACCGAACGATCAAGGAAGAGGTCCCCTAGAAGGGATGGGTCCTAACTTGAGCCTAGAGGTGTAAAGTCCGTCAAAGAAATGACAGACTCGGTGGTCCCTTCAGGTAAATTATACCTAGTTGACTTGTCAGAAAGAAGACCTTTGGGAGTGATTATTACGGGATGTCGGAGGGTGTTGAAGGAAATGGGTCTACGAATGGTGGGACGAATGGTAGACGAAAAGATCGCGAAGAGAGGAGTGTGATCTCACTTCAGCGAGTCAGCACAGACTGAGAAACGTTGGGGTACCTGACATCGGATAGTCCGAGGAGGCAGGTACCTTAAAAGGTCCGTTCTCACGACCTCACCCAACGGTAAAGGAAGAGGTCCCCTAGAAGGGCTGGGTCCTTTGCTTGGGTCCAGAGGACGTAACGTCCGTCTGCGAAATGGTAGACTCGGTGGTCCCTTCGACGAACCGGGATTAATAGATCTTCTCTCTCGTGGTTCAGGATTGAATTAGAGAACCATAGAGGTCGAAGTGAACCGAGTCACGGACCGAATATTATCATGATTGCGTACAACCTACTTATGTGTGTCCTTTGACTCGTGTGAAAGGGGCTACTAAGTTACAACCACTAACACCCGTGTCTCGACGGAAGTCTCGGATAACTCAGTGTCGAAAACCGAGATATGGTTCACTGGACGGTAACGGGCAAAATACCTACACACACAGACCTAAAATTTGGGATAGTAGTCGTACGGACGGACGTGATTAGGAAACACCGGAAACCTTAGACTTCGACCGACAGGTCGGTCTCACGACACAGTCCGTGAGACACTCGAATTCACTTACTGACGACACTGTTATTGATGGGATCAGGTCCCAGAAAAACAGAATAAAGACTCAAGAACGATCCAAAGTGTGAGAGCAACAGAGAGGAGACCAATCACTCCGTTACTCAAAAAGTTTTGGGTGACATATCAGTAAAAGAAAAACCGTTCACGCATTTCCACTGAGCCTCCTGGACGCTTCATCACTTTGGAGACGACTCTACGGGTAAGGAACCTGGGACGACCACTGTCTTCCTACCTGAGTCACCAAAGATTTACTAGTGACACAGAGACGTCAGTGTTTTATCTACCCGTATGAAAAAATAAAACTTTTTAAAATATAGTTCTTTGTAACTTGATACAGTGTCTATACCTTAGAAAGATTTAATACCAAATTTACTGAAACTTAAAATTTTTCTTAGTTGTTTAGAAAGGTGATACTAAGTATAACTTACTTCAGGTCCTGGTGTTCCCTATTTCTGTTTCTCTTGTTGGGACGTACGAATTAGTGAGTCAGTACAAGTTGAGAAACGTTGGGGTACCTGACATCGGGCGGTCCGAGGAGACAGGTACCCTAAAGGGTCCGTTCTTATGACCTTACCCAACGGTAAAGGAGGAGGTTTTTATCTTGTTGATCCGTTTCTTCATTTACCCCTTATGTTCAAAGTCTCGTCCTGAAGGGACCACCAGGTCCTCAATTCTTAGGTCGACGGTTACGCCTCCTACACCCAAGTGAGAGACCAGGCCCTTCTAGGGCATACGGTACTCCGTTGATTCGACCACAAGGTGTCGATGACTTAGCCGTGAGATCTCGGGTACGAGATTTCGTTCTCTTCGGTGGCGTTACTCCTCTTCTCGTGTTGATCTCTCAGCGGGGGTGTGTGGTGTTGATCTCTTTTCGGGAGCACGTCGTTCCTCCGGTGTAGCGTCGGTTTTCATTTAAAATTTTACAAAATAAATTAATTTTCTTTTTGTGACGTCTCGTAAAAGTATAAATGATTCGGAAATTTATAAAAATTATATGGAGAATTACAATAAATTGAGCTAGTTGTTTGTTACAAATCGAGAAAATAAAAGTTGAAAATAAGAAGAATAGTAAAAACAGAAAACGTTTCATTAATGTCGTTAAATCCTTTGTTTCTATATGTTTGTTCTCACAATTTACAGAAAAATTTTATCGGAAGACGAGTTCTTTTAGGTACATAGAATAAGGAAGTTCGTATTGAAATATGGAGGAAGATTTGGTTTATCGAATACCTTTTGATCATAATTTATCGTTTTGTGTGTGTTTTTTGTGTGTATATTTATTGTATTGTATTTTATCTTATATTGTACTACGAATTTTTTCGTTTGATACTACGTTATACTTAGTTGAAGTGATTAACCTGTTCAGGTTACTTTGTGTTTAGTCTATTCGAAACTCGGAAGTTGTTCCTATTCACTTCGAGAGTTAAGTCGATCCAAGGAAAGTAAGAGCCCGACACGGGTCAAGGTAAGGTCCCTCGTAGGTAAAAATGTAGGAGAACTGAGAAACTGACGTTTCTCTTTTTCTTTTTCTATTCGTTTCTATCCCACTGTCCGTCCACCCTTACACAAAGCACGGATGTCTAACTGGGTGTGAGGGATCAGAGTAAAGTCCTATGGTTCGTCGAGTCTCCGTGATACTCCTGTAGCCCCAAGTCTCTCCTACTGGGACGGGTTGTATTCGGTCGATCGGTTCCTGTCTTCGTCTTACATTTGCGACACAGAAGTGCCACTCACAGACTGTGGGACCACACTTTACTAAGACAGGTACCTATTTTCCAGTGAGACAATAGTAGGTACTTTAGTCTCGGTACTTGGAGAAAACTTAATAAATGAAAAATCGAAAAGTGTTTGCTTACAGTACATCAGACAGTCAATATATGTATCCTCCGTAGAAACGTTGTCCTGACTTACGTGTCTCCCTAGATTGTGTGATACACTTTTTTTTTAAAAATTACTAGACATTCATCAACTTTTTTTTCAAAACAAAAGTACACGAGTCAGGGAGTCAGGATAAACTGAGACACTGGGGCACCCGACATCGGGTAGACCGAGGAGACAGGCACCCTAAAAGGTCTACCCTTAGGACCTCACCCAACGGTAGAGGAGGAGGACCACTAGAAGGACTGGGTCCCTGTCTTGAGTGTAGATGAACACAGAGGACGTAACCTTCCACTTAAGAAATGGTGATCACGGTTGACCGGGGTAAGTTTAATGGGAAATTTTAACGGTGTCGTGAATCCGACTTCGGAAGGTCGTTCGGACACTAGACGGTGAGATAGTTGTGATTCGGGTTTGTAGACCTCGTTCTGACTACCTGACATTTCAAAGGAATGGACTCGTTCACGTGTCGAACGAAGTGGGTGAAGAAGAAACCTAGACGTGTGTGTCGATTAAAAGAGGACCACATTTTCGACCTTTTTTTTTAGTCTGTTAAACTAAATACAAAGTTCACAATTAAAAAAAAGTGTCTTATATGTTATCTGTAAAGTATAAGGTTAACTGACTAACGAGATGTGGGATTTGTTCAGTAAACAAAGTCTCCACTTTACTTTACTTTTTTATTTCGAAGACTATTTCGAACTACGTTCTTTACTTTCACTAAGAGGGATGGAAAGAGACGTTAAATTGCTTACTAACACGATATTATTCTTCTATTTCAGGGTCCTAATAGATTAAAACAACAACCACCAATATACTGTATACCTATATAGACTAGTCATTGAGAGTAGTAAAGTTTATATTATAGAATCTATGTAGTTCTTATAATATACACCACCATATTGATGAGACTCAAAAATGAATCTCGACGTTGGTGAAAGACCGTCTTCTACGTGTAAAGTTTCAAATACAGAAGGGATAAAAGGATTCTATCGTAGAATCAAATATTTAAATAGAAGTTTTCACTAAAACGGAAGTTGATACAAGTACAAAATATTTGATTCGAAAACGGAATAAAGTCAAGATAAATTTCACTTGAAACTTCTATAAACATGAGGATTTTGTTTCAATAGAAACGGCGTAGTCATTAAAGACTTATTTTGAGGTTTTTCCGTTTCGAAAAAGAGGGACTTTACGAGTACATAAGGACTATGTTTACTTAATCTTAGGGAACCATTGAATGTGCTGACGTAACTACAGTGTCCGAAGTAACCGGTTGACGACACACTTCGGGTGTTCTTGTGACCCCACTTCATAAGCAAGACACATAGCCTCTGTCGTCAGTTTCGACGAACGACGACTTTTCTTTACTTTCCACAACTTAGGTGTACTTAAATAAATAAGTCACTATCCATAGTGTCTTGATGAACTTTAACGTCCTTTGGATCTTGGGCTAAATATACCGTTTAATTGATAAAATTCCCTTGTCAAGGTTACAGAAACTTTGGGTTAAATCGTATCGAAAGTCAACGGTATTTTTTTGATCGAACACACGACCCTTTAAAACCAAGTTATTATGTTATATCTTCTTCGTATACTGAAAAGTGGTTCCTTGTCAAAATCATTCTTTATGTTTGATTGTCACAAAATAAAGTCAAGTGACATTAGTGAGTTCTTATACTTATGAAGGGTGACCTTCTTTGGGAATATGTATCAGAAAATTTAAGTCTTTTCTTTGACCGTCTAAAAATTAGATAATAGAACCGATGACTTGTAACTCTCCTCCCTTTTCTGTCCTTCCATGTTTCCTTTTACTCCGAATATTCTCGACCATTATGCTCGATGTTAATTTCTGAAAACTTTACCATTATAATCAATTACTCTTAAAAATTAAAACAAGTATTTTCAAATTGTGAACATAAAAGTCCTTACGTAGATAACTACTTTCACTACAGGAGAATATCGTTACTTCGTTAAGGACCTGTGAGGAGGTTCAATTTAATATTGGACGACATAGAGATTGGACGACATTCCCTATTAATATCGGTGTCTCAACCGTTCACTACAACCGGTTCCGGAATGTTCCTACTTCAGTCCACAGTTTGATTTCCTACTCAAAACTTGAAACCGTTTCGATAAATCAACTCTCCACTCTTTCGACCCCTTTACTCTCACAACGAATGTAAAGTTTCACTGGGGTGAGTGACCATCACAATGTGTTAAATGTAGTGAGGGTCTTTATTGTGAAACCGGAAAGAGACCTAGAGTCACCAGAGATCCTCGGGTAAGACTTTTTTTAGACGACTCTAAGTGTCGTCTCTTTTTTCGGACTATCCGTCGTCATGGACAAGGGAGAAGGTAATCGGTCACTCTCCTGTTGTGAGTAGTGAAGGAAATCTTCTAAAAGTTTGTCCGAAGGTAAGGGGACCCTGTGGGGATCTACTCGAGTTTCGAATCTTCTTTTACTTTTCTCAAGAAGGAGGACTCGACCGTCTTTCTCGGAGCGAATGGAAGACTGAACGACGTCTCCACCTCGTTCTCGTGACTGTAGTTTCGTCGGTCCTCGTTTAAGAACGACGACGTGTAGTAAAAGTTGAGCTCCCTGTCTACAGAGTCACGACCCATGGCTCACGGAGCTCTCACGACACTACCAACTATCGTCGGACCCGGACCCTACCGGGATGAATATCGTTTATAACCCTTACATGTATCTTCCGCACAAGAGTGTACCCCAAAAGGGGTAACTAATGTGCCGGGGTCGTACAGCAGTGTTTCTTTTTGGTGTCCCTTTTGAAGGACGGAAAGGGATTACAGCCCTTCCACACTTCCAGTCCTACCTCCCCCTCCCTTCCGACTCTTCCCCTTTTAGGAAACTTAAACGTTTCTTCCTTTTCATCGAAACGGGACACAGGGTCTCCTCCACAGGTAAAATTGAATTAGAGAACAGAGACTCTTCTCTCCTGTTCCCAATTGTCACCATGTTTCCAGTCGGGGTGAATCCTTGTAAGGTCTTGAAGATGACGATGTGAGGCTCGAAAGGTCTCCGTTGACCCCTCCCTCTCCTGTTCCACCCTGTGGTTCTGTAAATACCAAAGTAGTAACCACGAGTTGACAGTGGCTTCGAAAACTTAAAGATACGCTGGTAAGTCTCGACCATTATGTTGTTAAGTATAATCACAAAGGTCAAAACCACCTTTTAAACGACAACAACAAACGAGAGATTCAACACAGGTTGAGAAACGTCGGGGTACCTAACGTCGGGCGGTCCGAGGAGTCAGGTACTGTAAAGGGTCCATTCTTATAGCCTCACCCAAAAACAAAGGAAGAGGGTCCCTAGAAGGACTGGGTTCCTAGTTTGGGTGTAGAGGACGTAACTGTAAGAAGTGACGACTCGGTGGTCATCACTTTTTACAGACGAGAATTCATTCTGAGTTCGAAACTGAAGTAAATCAAAGTCCAAGTGAGGAGACGTAGATGTAACTACACTGAGATTAGTTAGGACGTCGAGTCTTACACTCGAGGGGAGAAGGGGAGTGAGAAGTACGGTCACACCAATGCATTGAGTTATGTTTCGGAGTCTTCCTTTTTTATTTTTCATCCCCTCGGATAGTCACCACTTATTAGTTGTTTTGTTTCCAGTTTAATGTTACTATTACTGTTACACCATCCTTATAGATTGAATACTGTTATATTCTTGAGAGGTGATCCTTCTTATAGTAACATTTGATCCGTTATCCAAACATCCTTCCCATACTGATATTTCTTTGTTGTGTTTAGTGTCGTTCTAGGAGATGTTGGGTGGAGGGTCTCATTGTCTCTATTTTTGTTTTTATTTATTCCCCCTGGGTTAATTTGAATTTTCGAAAACGTGTCGTTTCTTTTGATATCTGTTCCACTTTTCTGTTGGGAGTCTTACCCTCTTTTATTATCGTTTACTTTGTTGACTGTTTTCTAATTAAATGTTTTGTATGTTCGTTGAGTAATGTTGAGTTATGGTCTTTTTGTTTGTTGGGTTAGTTTTTCACCCGTTTTCTGGATTTGTCTGTAAAGAGGTTTCTTCTGTATGTCTACCGATTATTTGTATACT
This sequence comes from Capra ibex, assembly GCA_006410555.1. Taxonomy (NCBI): domain Eukaryota; kingdom Metazoa; phylum Chordata; class Mammalia; order Artiodactyla; family Bovidae; genus Capra; species Capra ibex. The sequence goes on from SJYO01016970.1 coordinate 17,072,950, forward strand.
TTTCTACGAGTTGTAGCGAGTAGTAATTTCTTTACGTTCACTTTTGATGTTCCTCAATAGTAGAATGTGACCAGTCTTACCGGTAGTAGTTTTTTAGGTGTTTGTTACGACCTCTCCGACACCCTTTTTACCTTGGGAGGACGTGACAACCACCCCTACATTTAACTATGTCGGTGACACCTTCTGTTATGTCTCTAAGGAGTTTTCTACCTCGTCTTGATGGTACACCGGGTCGTTAGGGTGATGAACCGTATATGGGACTCCTTTGGTCTTGTCTTTTTCCGTGTACATGGGGTCACAAGTAACGTCGTGATAAATGTCACCCCACTGTCTCCTACTCTACCAACCTACCGTAGTGAATGAGTTGCCTGTACTCAAACTTCTGTCACTTCCTGTCCCTTCGGACCACACGACGTCAACTACCCCAGGGTCCCAGTCTGTCCTGAATCCCTGACTTGTCGTCATGTCGATCGTCGGTGTGGCGCTTTATGTATGTCGTTTTTACTCGTCTTGTCTTCCCTTCTTATTTGTTAGGTTGTTATTTTCAGTCTATAAAGTTATGGTGTAAAAGTTAGTACTTATCTTTTTGATCTGTATTTTTCGTGTTATTTTGTCTTCTAAACTTGTCATATTTGGTTGGTTTGGATTGTCTGAAGTCATCTTATGAGGTCGGTTGTTGGTACCTTCTCCGTTAAAAGACTTCACATGTACCTTGTAAGAAGGTATTTAGTACACGACTCCGTCTCTTGTACAAAGTCATTCGAATTTCCCTAACTTTGGCATGCTTTATACAAAAGTTTGGTGCTACCTTAGTCTTAAGTTGTTACCTTCTTTTAAACCGTTTAAAGTGTCGATACAGATTTGTGTATAATATGTTATGCACAGATTTACTGACTACACACTTTCTTCTCCAGTCATTTCTTTCATCTCTTATAAAACTCTCCTTTATTTTACTTTTATGTTGTATGGTTTTGAACATACCACGACGTTTTCGTGACTAATCTTTTCTTAAATCTCGTCCCTATTTACTTTAACTCTTTCTGTTTTATCATCTCCTTTAGTTTCCTAAGTTTTCACCCAAGAATCTCTTTTAGTTGTTTTAATTACTCACAATTAATCTGATTGGTTCTTTGTTTTCCCTCTCCATCTCACTTCTCTTCTGCTTGACGATTTATGTCTTTACTTTCTTCTCTGCGGTGACGTTGAAATTCTTTACTTTTTCCGATGTTCCCTTAATACTTGTTGACATACAGTTACGTAATCCATTTTGTCTACTTTCTTTGTTTAGTGATCTTTCTGTGTTTAATACTTGGACTGAGTTCATCTACGTCTTTCACACTTATACGTGGTTCGTTAGTTTAACCATCGATCTGTATAAAGGTGTTCCCTTTCAGGTCTGTGTCTACCGAAGTGACCTATTAAGATAGTTTATAAATTTTTTTATTTTAATTTAATTTTGGTTAGGAAATGTTTGAAAAAAATTTTTCATATACTCCTCTTCTGTTAAAGATTGAGTGAGATACTGTCATGACATGACTATAGTTTTATTCTATCTCTGTAATGTTCTTTTTTTTGATGTCTGATTGTAGAGAATACTTATGTCTGTGCTTTCAGGAGTTGTTTTATGATCATTTGACATAGGTCGTTTTATATTTTTCCTAGTACGTGGTATTGGATCCTTTATATTATGTATTATCATTGTCTTACTTTTTGTTTTTGGTACACTTTTCGTAAACTGTTTTGGACTGAGGGTTAGTATTAATTTTTAAGTTGTTTGATCCGTACCAGTAGATACTTTTAGGGTGCCGAACAAGTATGAATTACAACTTTCTGACTTGCGAAAGGAGAACTCTCGTTTGGGTGCTGTCCTCACGGGTAAGAGTGGTGAAGATAAGTAACAACATGATCGAGATCAGTCCTATTGATCAGTTCTTTTTCCGCTTCCGTGGGTCTAACCTTTTCTTCATCATTGATAGAATTAAACGTTTACTCTATTAGAATATACATCTTGTAGATTTCTTGGATAATTTTTTGATAATGTTGATTATTTAAGTTGTTTCACTGTTCTAAGGTCTAGTTAAATGTATTTTAGTCAACATAAAGATATATAGTTATTTGGTGAACTTGTATCTTAATTCTTCTATTAATGAGATTATCATCATATTTTCTTATTTTATGGATACATATGTAAATTGGTTTCTTCACTTTTCATTGAATTTTAATGTTTTGTAATAATTTCTGTAATTTCTTCTGAAGATTTATTTACCTTTCTGGAGGGTACAGTACCCAACCTTCTAGGAATTCTACAGTGATGAGAGATTTGATTAGATGTCTAAGTTGTGTTCAGGGTCGTTTGAAGGTCGACTTAAGAAGTATATATATATATTTAAAGAAATATATATATATATTTAGAGAAAAATTAACTTCCTATTAACAAAATGTTACGACACAACCAAAGACGGTATGTAGTTGTACTTAGTCGGTATCCATATATATACAGGGGAGGAAGAACTCGGAGGGAGGGTAGAAGATGGGGTAGGGTGGGGAGACCCAACTCGAGGGACGTAGGATGTCGTTTAGGGGTGACCAACAGATAAAATGTATGCCAATTACATATGCAAAGATACGATGAGAAAGTCAACAAGATGGGAAAGGAAGGGGATACGAAGGGACCACCGAGTCTACCATTTCGTAGATGGACGTTACGCCCTCTGGAACCAAACTAGGGACTCAGTCCTTCTAGGGGACCTCTTCCTTTACCGTTCGGTGGGGTCATGAGAACGGACCTTTTAAGGTACCTGACTGGTCGCACCTTCCGATGTCTCGTACCCAGCGTCTCAACCTGTGCTGACTCGCTGAAGTGAAAGGAAAGAAATGAAAGAGGAAGGGGACGACATAGGTGTTCAGCCAAGAGACATAGACGTAGAGATAAGGGTCGACTGAGAAAAACTTCACCTTTTTCTGTCAGGAGTTTAAGTATACCCCAACGTTTCCTAGGGTTTCTCGGAGGGCTAATGTATTAAATGATATTTGGATTAGTTGTGTACACTATGACCGAATTCACATCTGTTTATGTAGTTACTTTAACTTAACTCTCAGGTCTATATTTGGAAACATAGATACCAGTTGACTAATAAATAACACCACGGTTCTGGTAAGTCACCCCCTTTCTTCTCAGAAAAGTCTTTTACCACGACCCTGTTGATCTATAGGTGTACGTTTTTTTTAATAGGATTATTACAATTACTATAATGGAATGTGGTATGTGTTTTTAATTGAGTTTTTCCTAGTATATGGATTTATATTCTCAAATTTGAGACTGGGAGAATCTTCTTTTGTACCTTCATTTAGAAGTACTGGGACCCAACCCATTACTAAAAAGTCTATGTTCCGGTTTTCGAGTTCGTTGTTTTAGTTTGACCCGAGACAGTTTTGATATTTGAAAGTACGAAGTCTGTCTTGATATTTTTACACTTTTTGAGTTGTCTTTTCTTCCTTTATGAATGTGTAGTATGTAGACTATTCCTTGAATTACGAACATATGTCTCGAATACTTCTTGGGGATGTTGAGTCATTACACTTCCAAAAACAACAAGTCAACGATTCAGTACGAGTTGAGACACACTGGAGTACTTGACATCGTGTGGTCCGAAGAGACAGGAAGTGACAGAGGACCTTAAACGAGTTTGAGTACAGGTAACACGACTTCTACGGTAGATTGGTACAGTAGGAGACAGTGGGGGTAGAGGATTACCTTTCTATTTATTAGGTTAAAATTTTACCTGTTTTATGGATTCATTTGTAAAAAGGATTCTATATATTCACCAGTCTTTCGTGTACCTTTCTACAAATTGTACTAATCAGTAAGTCAAGTCAAGTCAGACATATAGTTTTGGTGTTATTGTATGGTGAAGTGTGGGTGTCCCTACCTATAGTAGTTTTTGCTTCACCTCTTCAACGTTAGGAGTACATAATAACTACCCTCACTTTATACCACGTCGGTGAAACTTTTTGTAAAACTGTCACGGAGTTTCCCAACTAACACTTTAACAGTATACTGGGTCGTTAAGGTGAAAATCCATATGCGAGTTCTCTTTAAATAGAGGTGTGTCTTTGAACATACTTACAGCACCGTCGCAATAAGTATTATCGGGTGTTCACCTTTATTATGTTTGCGGTAGTTGACTACTTGTCTATGTATTTATGTATTTACATCACTTACACATGTTATCTTACAATGAACCGTTATTTTTACTTTTTTTATGATCACCTACTATGTTATACCTACTTGGAACCTTTGTAAATTTGTTCACTTTTTGTGTGTGTGTGTGTGTGTTTTCCGGTGTATGATACTCAGGTAGATATCTTTTACAAGTTTTGGTCGTTTGGATGTCTATGTTCTTCAGCTTGTGACTATCGACTCCCATCTGACTCCCCAATCCCCTTTCCCTCCCCTTCCTCCTCACTGACGATTACCAGTACTGCAAAGGAATAAAAAAATTAGTTTTTTATCACTACTGAGGATATTAGGACACTTATATGATTTTGTGTAACTTAACACGTGAAATTTTCCCACTTAAAATACCGTACACCTAATATAGAGTTATTTAAAGTATTACGTTGTTGTTTTTAATAGGGTGGGTGGATGTAGATTGTGAGTGGGGTCGGGTGTCCATGGGAAAGAAAGAAAAGTTTCCACACAGTAAAGTATAATCAGTGAATTTTGGAAAAATTCTTATCCTGGAAGTTGATTAAAAAACGAGTAAACCACTTGTACGATTACTCCAATTGTATTCTTTTAATAAAGTTTGGATTAAATAATCTATGGATATAGTGTGACCTTAAGTCCAAGACCGATAAAAAAGTTTATACAGTCCGTAAGAACTACCCAGAGTTAAGGAAGTACAACATCTCAGAGCCACAGAACGAAAAAAAGGGAGTCCTTTTTTTACACTGATCACAAAATACACCTTCCATGTCTCACCGAGTATGCCGACTGGTCTCGTACTGTTGCCGTAAGTTCCCTCGAACATTCTTTTACTTTTGTGTGTTTATTGATATTTTAGATCGTTATGCCATTCACGGTAGAAGTATAATATACTTTATAAAGTATCTTTAATTGTTTTATACCAGTGAATTTTTACTGAATTGAGGGGAAGGCAAAGATACTACTTGTGTTCCGTACGGTGCGACTAAATTGTCTCATTGGTAGTTTTCGATAAGGGAAGGACTATCCCTAAGGTACATTTCAAAAAACCTACTACTATGTTCAAGGAAAATTTTGTCGTAACTAACCGTAAGGTTATATGTAATCCACGTCTGTTTAAGACGTGGAAACTAAGGTGGAGATCCTCTTAAGAGGTCCGGTCTTATGACCTGACCCATCGGAAAGAGAAGAGGTCTCCTAGAAGGGTTGGGTCCCTAGTTTAGGTCCAGAGGGAGTAACGTCCGTCTAAGAAATGGTCGACCCCTCGGCGTCCCCTTCGGGAACTCTATGGATTTTCTCAATTTCAGTAACGCAGTCTTTCGTGTAACCATCTACGGGCCCCGATTCCCCACGTCCCCATCCTCGCCCACCCCTCACTCATAAATTACCCCTGTCTCAAAGTCAAATCCTTCCACTTTGTGACTCAGAGTTCTACCTACTACCACTTTCAACACGAAGTCACACTTATATGAATCACGGTGACTTGACGTGTCAATTTGTACTAATCTCATTATACGAAATATAATACCCTGAAAATGGTGTTAATTTCGTGTAAAAATTTTTTATCGTACATAACTAGTGATGACACACGACCCACAGAATTGTCTCTTGTACTACAAACAAAGGAATGTCCCCACATACACTACGTTTCTGTTCCTTAATCTGTCGGGACTTGAGAGACCGAAGGTATGTTCACCCAGGACCGACTCGAAGTTCCTTTGTTTGTACGAAGAATGGTACCAAAGACTTATCTTAGTTTGCCATCTTAAAGATTCTATCTCTTCCCACCACTGGTAGGTCGAGTTATAGAATTAAAATTTCTATTCCTGTACGTTCGGTCTCTCACCAAACTGAAGTAGTTGTAACTTGGTAATACTGGCCTAGATCTTAAGTCTAGGAGGAGGGGTCCAGTCTCTAACAAGAAGTAAAGGAGGAGTTTCAAAATAATAGACTAATAGTTTACCCACCTTAATATATAGTAGTTGAATATGAAGACAAAAGAAATCTATCACTGTGCTTAACATCAAAGACATGTCCGAATTAATGCATGTGGTTTGTGACTTCGTAACGTATCTACCGTTTGTTTTTTTTTTGTTGTTCGGGGTCGAAGTGACCTCCCACCGTTGTTACGTTTAGGGTGTTACTGTCGAACTGCGTTTAGTTCGTAGAACGAAGAACCGTACTCAAACCTGAGGGGACTTTCGTGCCGGAGTCCATATTTATTGAATACACTCTGTATTAGGGTCCTTTGTTCCCAGTCCGTCCTTCTCCTTCGTTCCCTTCCTAAAGTTCCAGTAAGACACCCGTGACCCTCTAGAAAATGCGATCTTGGAGGTCTCTTCGTTTCTGTACAGAATGTCTCAATAGGGGGACTTCTCACCGTCTGACTGGTAAACAGTCGGTCGAGTGTACGGAGCAATAGAGTCCTCACAGGAGCCCCTAAGTTGGGGAATATCTAAGTTCAATACGAACTTGAAGGGTCCACCACGACCAGCATTTCTTAGGTGGACGTTTATGCTCTCTACGCTCTCTGTACCCAAGTTAGGGACCCAGCGTTTCCAGGGGACCTCATCTTTTACTGTTGGGTTAGGACATAAAAATGGACCTTTTAAAGTACCTATCTCCTCGGACCACCCGATGTCAGGTACTCCATCTTTTCTCGACCTGTACTGACTCGTGTGTGTGTGTGTGTGTGTGTGTGTGTGTGTGTGTGTGTGTGTGTGTCCTCACTCCTCCAATCAGGTCGTAAGAGAGAGTCGGGACTCTTTCAAAACCTCGTCTTTCTGTTCGTATCGTAGGAGGTCAATTCAATGACAGGTTCACTATGCTAGAGTCAAGTGAGGTGATGGGGACCCCGACTTTAGTTTCCATTCGACTTTCTTACACTGATATCCAAAGTCTCTATTGAACGATGTTACCAAATTCTTTCGAAAGGATCCTTATGGTTAAACTTCGTTCATTAATCTTTCTTTTATTGATGACATGAACGATTCTGGTCTACTAAAGGTGGATCTTGGGTCCTCCTGTCGAGACAAAACATTTTTTTATAAAAGTCTTGTATGACTTATACGTGTGTAGAACGAAGGAGCACAGGGTGACTAGGACTCTGTTTTCGAAACAGTATTTAAGTAATACAAAGTTCCGACACATCAGTGTGACTCCTTATGAATATACAACCTAGATCCTTTTGGTTTCGGATTATAAAGACTACGGGTGTTTCTTCGGACTTTTACAGTAGTAATGGTGATTTCTTTATCAGTTCTCTCCTTAATGGTTTTCTACGGCGACACTGAACGTCACACTCGGTCTCGGTTCCACGATCCAGTCACGTTTGTAGTACTCCTCTTTGTGGTGCTATTTCTTCAAAAGTCAGAGATGCAATTTATGTTCTGTGGACAGTTATACTGAGAAGTAAAAATGTCCCTCACCCAGTCTCTAGTCAAAAGTTTTTATACGTATACTACAATGAGAAACTATCGGTGACCAACAACGACAAATCAGCGAGTCAGTACAGACTAATTAACTCTGGGGTACCCGACATTCGGGTGGTCCGAGGAGACAGGTACCTTAAGAGGTTCGTTCTTATAACCTCACATAACGGTAAGGGAAGAGGTTCCATAGAGGGGCTGAGTCCCCAACTTGGAGCCAGAGGACGTAACGTCCGTCTAAGAAATGGTAGACTCGAGGGTCTCTTCGTGTCGGTGACCATCTAAGTACCTAATTAACAAACCCAAAAAACAAAAAAGTTCTTGATTTTCTCTATGGTGACTCTCTAACAATTTCGTGACCAACACCCAGGTCATTTTGACCTTCAGTCGAAGTAAGACTTAAAGACGTCCCGACCACAAATCTGGTTTGATTTCTGGGGATATTGGTCAAAACACTATTGTCCTTGCCTCGAACTCCCAACGGTTCATTTACAAACTCGAACCTGTGGGTGGGGTCAGATACTCGTTTCAGCATATACAAAATATGTACTTTTGGTATAAAGAAAAGACTGGATGACTCTCTGGGAGGTCGAGTCTAAATCAAAGAGACATCCTTCTCCTTATTTTATACCGAGTGAGGAGGGACGAAACAAATAGGAATACCCTCCGAGAAGTTATGGGAGGTCAAGGTAACGGAGCCAAAGACCCACCAGTGTCGTCTCCTCACAGTAATTGCTGTATGCCCTTCTTTAGTCGTCTCGATAATGTCCTGAGTCAGTATTGGTCACCTATGTCTGTCACGGTTTCAAAGGATACGTATCGGTATTTTGGAGTGGAAGGGTTTCGGTTGTTCCATTCCGATAGTTTGTCAAATTTTCACCTCAGTACCCAGACTACTTACCTCTTCTGCTACGAGGAAGGGACGGAACTGTAGAAGAGGTCCTTTTCCTAACGTAAACTCTACGGTCGTAGGTTCGGGTGCTATGGTTGTTCACAGGTATATCAGTCTCGAAACTAAAAAGGTCATCAGTACATGTCTACACTCTCAACCTGGTATTTCTCCGACCCACGGCTTCTTATCTACGAAAACTTAACACCACGACCTCTTCTGAGAACTCTCAGGGAACCTGGTGTTCCTCTAGTCTGGTCAGTTAGGATTTCCTTCAGTTAGGACTTATAAGTGACCTCCCTGATTACGATTTCGACTTCGAGACTTTGAAACCGGTGGTCTACTCTTCTTGACTGAGTAACCCTTTCTGGGACTACGACCCTTTCTAACTTCCGTCCTCCTCTTTCCCTACTGTCTCCTACTCTACAAACCTACCGTAGTAACTGAGTTACCTGTACTCAAACTCGTTTGAGGTCCTCTGTCACTTATTGTCCCTTAGACCCGTATAACGGTAGGTACCCCAGAGTTTCTCATCCTGTACCGGTTCGTTAACTTGTTGTTCAGGTACCACCCGATTGGTATGTGTCCTGACAACCTAGACTTTAGGGGAGGTAAGATTACGACCAAAAGAAAGAGAGAGAAGGTCTGTGAGACGATTTAAACGACCGAAGGGTGGAAACTCAGGGGGTGAACCGAATACACTTCCAGAACTTACTAAAACAGTCATACGACCCCAAAAACAAAAAACAAAAACGGACTGACGAGGTAAGAACAGTTTACCGGTGACTTTTAAGATTGAAAAGAGAATGACAGGTTCAGAGGTAGAACGACAGTAGAACCCGATGTATCGGAGACCAGGAAAGTTTCAACCGTCTAACTTCTAAAGGATGAAACATCGGTCATGTGGACTGTTACTTCTGAACGGAGGAGAGTTCCCGTGGTTTTAGTGTAATTCTCGTCAAAGTAGGGGGGTAACTGATGGAAGTCATAGAAGACGAGTTGACAAAACTAGTTGATCCTTCAGTGAGAAGGGGAAGTGAATTATCGTTTATAATATTTTTTGAAATTTTCCTCTTGTATTCTCTCTCGTCACTCCTTCAAACAACTATGATCCCGCTATTGTAGTGTTTCAGATACCTCCCGGGTCGTCTACCTGGTAACCACGAAAAAAAAACTGTAACCCTTTTACCTTTGTAAGAAACGTCTGTAGATCTTTTTTTAAAGAGACGACACGGTGATACTCTCTTACTTAGAAAGGGTGACTTAAGATTCACCTTAAGACTAAACACTTTTACGATACCGGTGGAAGGACGACATCTTTTAGTAAAGACGAACCAGAATGGAAAAATTTGTATATGTGTGGACGTAAGCGTGGGTGTGTGTTTGTGTGTATGTTCATGAAAAACAACAACAAGTCAGCGAGTCAGTACAGGCTGAGAAACGTTGGGACACCTGATTTATACAGTCCGAGGAGACAGGAGGTGATAGAGGACCTCAAAAGAGTTTAAGTACAGGTAACTCAGACACTACGATAGGATTGGTAGAGTAGGAGACAGTGGGGGAAAACGAAAGTGATAAAAGGTCGTAGTCCCCGAAAGCGTTACTCAACTGAGAGGTGTAGTCCACCGGTTTCATGACCTCGAAGTGGAAGTCGTAGTTAGGAAGGTTACTTATAAATTCTAACTAATATGAAGAGAAGTGTATTTTCCTTTTCATTCCCCACTTCCCATTTCTTACACTTACTAATGGGGAGGTTCCTTTCTAGGTCTCTCCCACGGAGTAACTGTGTCCGGGATAATAAGTGGGTTCTCTTCTCCTTAAGTAAGTAAGTTGTTCCCATAAACGCGTGGAATAATCGTGATCTCTGATAAGTACCGTGGCTCCTATCGTATTATTTGTCTTGTTTCAGAGATGGGTGCACGTTGAACCTAACATCATCTACTCTGCCTGTTCTTTCTGTAATTGTCCATTCATTAAATTATAATCCATTACATTCACAATACTTCTTTTGATTTCGCCTTACTACTTTTTCTGATAAGTACTCACGGTACACCCACTCCACTAGTCCTTTCCAGAACGTACGGTACATCCACTCCGGTAGACCTTTCTTGGAGACCCCCTCTGTCACTCGTCTCTGACTTGCTTCAGTTCCTCTCTCGAGACATCCCAGACCCGTTTCTCGTGGGTTTCACCTCCGTTGTCGTTCCCGTTGTAGGGGTTCTGTCCCTTGACGCCCCCTTCGAACTCCCTGTCGTTCCGGGCGCACGCCCTCCTCTCCCTCACTCCCGGTCCCACCGCGCCTTACTCCTGTCTCTCCGTCGGTCCTCTCTCTAGTCCCTTCTGAGACGACCGGAACCCGTCCTCAACCGGACTAACAAGATTGACCCCACCCCCAGGTGCGTACGAGTCAGTGAGTCAGCACAGACTGAGAAACGTTGTGGTACTTGGCACCGGGCGGTTCAAGGAGACAGGTACCCTAAAAGGTCCGTTCTTATGACCTCACCCAACGGTAAAGGAGGAGGTCCCCTAGAAGGGTTAGGTCTCTAGGTTGAGTGCAGAGAACGGAACCGTCCGCTTAAACAATGGTGACCCTTCGGGTTTACCCTGTTCTATCCTACGGTAACCTATTTAAATACATCCCTTTGCCATATTCTAAAATTTTCCTCTTGTCCAGAAGTGAACACTAGGTACCCGATTCTGAAACGTGAGGGTGACGTCTCCCGGGTCTCAAGTTAGGGAACAGTCCTTTGATCTAGGGTGTACGACGTTGATTCTGAGTCACGTCAGTTGAGTTATTTCTTTATTTTTATTTATAATTTTACTCTTGTCCTATCTTCGTTCCTTTCGTCACTCCTGTAAACAACTATCGTCCCACCTGTACCATCTCTACCAGTCTTCATCAATGTAACCCTTATATTTCTATTTTTCTGAATAAAATATATATAAACCTATCACTTACACTTTCTTTTTCATTCTTACTAAGGTTCACAAAACAGAACTTATTGATTCCCTCACCGTCACGTTAAATTAGGCCCTAGTCACTCTCGTCACACCTAATGACTCCCTTCCTTTCTTGGTCCTAAGGACAGGACAGATATTACGAGTTACCTGTAGGTTTACCCTTTCTAAGAAAGGGGGTGTATACTGTCAGAGTGGACCTGAGTTCGTATCGACTTCGGTTAGAACGAAAACTCCTGAATTAACCAATTGTTGGTATACTTTAGTTATTGACAGACCTTGGTTTATATTTCGGTGGGATCTCTGATAAATCTGTAAAAATTGTAAGTCAAGTCAGGTCATGTCAGTGAGTCAGCACAGGCTGAGAAACGTTGGGGTACTTAGAGTCGTACGGTCCGGAGGGACAGGTAGTGGTAGAGGGCCTCAAGTGAGGCTAAATGCAGGTAGTTCAGTCACTACGGTAGGTCGGTAGAGTAGGAGTCAGTAGGGGAGGAGGAGCACGGGGGTTAGCGAGGGTCGTAGTTTCGGAAAAGACTACTCAGTTGAGAAGCGTACTCCACCGGCCTCATGACCTCAAAGTCGAAANAACGTTGGGGTACTTAGAGTCGTACGGTCCGGAGGGACAGGTAGTGGTAGAGGGCCTCAAGTGAGGCTAAATGCAGGTAGTTCAGTCACTACGGTAGGTCGGTAGAGTAGGAGTCAGTAGGGGAGGAGGAGCACGGGGGTTAGCGAGGGTCGTAGTTTCGGAAAAGGCTACTCAGTTGAGAAGCGTACTCCACCGACCTCATGACCTCAAAGTCGAAATCGTAGTAAGGAAGGTTTCTTTAGGGTCCCGACTAGAGGAAGTCTTACCTGACCAACCTAGAGGAACTTCAGGTTCCCTGAGAGTTCTCAGAAGAGGTTGTGGTTTAAAGTTTTTGTAATCTAATATAAATTAAATTACTTTAAAGTTTGTTTGTTCTGTAGACTGAAAGTTGTACGCAACCCCCGTATCCAACAAATTACTTTGTAAAAACGGTGGTCATACATATTGTCTTGGAAGTGACAATCACAATGTGTCATACGATGCATTAAGTCTTTTTTTTTAAAATTCGGTACTACCTGTAAACTCTCCCTTTACAAAATACATTAAGTTGTGATAGAAAACTTTAGGATCAAAAAGGTTTTATACTCAGTAACAAATTACTGAAAGGGACCAATTTTTCTTGTATACTGTATCGGAGTTCTTTACCTATGGTGTTTTGAGTTCGTCCTCTCCTATACGATGACAGACCCCTTTTTCACGAAGTCTATGAATCTCTTTGAAGATATACACACTTTCATTCGGTGTCATAAAATTTCTTGAAAATTTATGTTAAAGACAAAGAAAGTGTAATTAAAAGATTGAGTCACAAGAACAGTAGTTTTTCAGACAGTATTCTGAATCTTTTGTTTAAGTGACAATGGTTTCCCCTTGTCATCCCCTCCCTATTTAATCCTGATACCCCGATTGTCTATGTGGTGATATATATTTTATCTATTTGTAGTTCCTAAATGACACATCGTGTCACTTGGTATAAGTCGTAGAACATTATTAGACATTACCTTTTCTTAGACTTTTATATATATATATGTTTATATATATAGTGAAACGACACAGACTTCAATTACGTTATGACGTTTGGTTAATATCAAAGTAAAAAACTTTCAAACAACGACGACACGACACGAATCAGCGAGTCAGTACAGGTCAACAAACGTTGGTGTATCTAACATTGGGCGGTCCGAGAAGACAGGTACCCCTAAGAGGTCCGTTCTTATGACCTCATCCAACGGTACGGGAAGAGGTCCCATAGCAGGGTTGGGTTCCAAGATTGGGTCCAGAGGGTGTAACGTCCGTCTAAGAAATGGTAGACTCGGTGGTCCCTTCGGGTTCTTATGACCTCGCCCATCGGATAGGGAGGAGGTCCTCAGAAGAGATGGGTCCTTAACTTGACCTCAGAGGACGTAACGTCCGCCTAAGAAGTGTTCGACTCGATGGTCCCTTCGGATTCAAACAACAATGATCTACCATATTGTGACCAATAAGGTCTAGGTAGTGAAATTTTAAGAAAACTAAAAGACTATCAGACATAAAACGAAGAAGACTTACTTTTTCAACCCTTAAACCGACGAAAAGTTCTTTAGAAAGTAATACTTCCTCTGGTAAGAGTTTCATGTACTCCCGAGTCCTCTAAAATCGTCCTCAAAGGGTGATATTTAGACCTTCGGTTACTTAGAGGGAACAATGCAGTTTAATCTAACGTAGTAGTTAGGTCAGTTGTCGGGTACTGATTTAAAAACAGACTTTAATTTTTTAGAGTAGATGTCTCTGTTGAATTACGGTAGTTACACTGACTAAAAAAAAATTAGAAGTTCAGAAAATCCTTTATACTTGAAAGGTTTAATGTCATGACTATGATATTTTGACCACGACGGAAAGAAACGAATTAATGATTGTCTCAGGGGTTCTGACCGACCAAGTTCGGTTCTACACACGGAACTTTAGGTCCAACTTTTTCTCGTTTTTTCCGATTTGTTTTGTGGTACTCTGACTCTTGAGGATTCTTTAACCTATTTATGGTACGTTCTATGGCTTCATAAGTTACAAGTGTAACGTACACATACCCATACCTTGTTACTCTTCTGTAGATTTAAAAAATCCAAATTTAACAACTTGGTACATGTTACTAACCGTACAACATTCAGTTTTTATCAGAATTAGAAGATATAAACATTGTAAATAGAATTTAAAGTAGGACGATTTTAATCCAAAGTGAAGCAAACAAATAGTAAGACTTCGTATCCAGTATAAAAGTAATTTCCCAAAAGTGACTACTCTACGATCACAAAGAACCAAATTATCTCAAGGGAAAATTGTTATAAGTTACCTTTTACGTTATTTATAATAAGTTGTCACAATACTGACTAAAATCATACTATTGAAGGACTACTCTGTTTGTTCGATTGTAAAATACTTGACAATACGATTCTTACTAAAACTCCGATTTATGTTCTATATCTCTTTTCAAAGTAATACATAATCCTTACCAACGACACTCTACTCCCTTCGTTACTGCTCTCGTAGTATAAATAGATATCTGAGACCTCAGTATAGAAGAAGACCTAACAAAATTACCAAATCTTCTTTACCAACTTATAAATCAAAAAAGGAACGTTTTTTTTTAATAGTATTTCACACATACAGTTCGACTTATGTATTCAGAAGATCACAGAAGAGAATTCCTACTTCTTTCAGACATCCTGTATTATGTCTTTTTTTTTATCTCGAAATTTCTATAAACACGTGAATTTTTATATTGTGGTGGTATATTAGACAAATTTATTTTTTCTATATTTGTTCAGTTTTCTCTTTACATTTCTAATCAGTACATAAGTGGTAGGTCTCCTAAAGTTACCAATTTTTTTTTTTTTGACACATTTGAAGATCTGAATTAAGATAATCTTATAGGTGTATAAATTGTATTTAAATTACTCGCGAGTATAAGAGGTTTTGAATAGGAAAAGTAAATTTTTATGTCTATTTAGTAGGTAAGTATAATTGTTTACGTGAGAGATACGGTAGTAAGATCTAATGACACATCAAAGGGTAACGTATTAGGAACAAAAGTCCGACAAAGATCAAAAAGTCAAAAATATTTGTCGTGATACTTCCTGTTTGATGTCTACTTAAAAACGTGTATAAGGATTAATAAGAGAATGTCATCCAGGTTCTTTACGTTAAAGTCCCAGAAATTTTTCACATGTATGAATTATAGTTATCTAAACTCTAACGTTTCGATGGATGATCTTTAGAGACTAGTCCATTTGGGTCTAGGGACATGTAGAGTGTTATAGGTCTTAATCTACATAAATGAATTCTAAAAATACTTTACTCGGATTTTACATCGTTTACGGTCGTGTGATAGTTAATGACACTATTCAGGATCGGAGACAGAGTAATTAACAACCCATGAAAAGTAAAAAAAGACCGTGTTTCTGTTTTACGGGACACTTTACATGTGTGGTGTGGAACTTGAGAACTTCATTTATAAAACGGTCCCTTTAGCTTCTTGGCCTTCTTCTCTCGGTTACCTTCCCTCCTCTCGTCAGGACATGAAAGGCTTTCTTCGTAAATTCATGACTCACATAAATAAATTGTCTAGTTTCCAAAATTTATCCATTAACACAATAACGAGACTACTACTTTAGAACCATCGAGGGACAACATTTAAACTTTTAAGGGGACGTACGGAAAGTTTCCATTGTACTTCTCGGTCGATATTATTGGATTACTCCGTCTCTAATTAAACGAATCCTTACGACGACCCAGTTCCGTGTCCATCCCTGGATCCGGTGTTCAAGGAAGTCTTGTCTATCAAAGTGTAAACTCGGTCGTTAAAGGTGGACCAGACATACTTATGGTAGTCGATTTTCCGGTCGTACACTGTCCGAGGTTCGAGATTATACACTACAAATTTGTAAGGTTACAATCCATCCAAACGACATGAGGACGATCCCCAGTAAATCGATAAGTAAACAAATACAAGACCTCGAAAAGATCTTTACTGATTTGGATTAAAAAGTAAATTCCGTTAGGTATAGATGGTTCTTATATTGGTCTTTACGAACTCTTTTACTGTGTGTACTGACTAGTATCGTCGTAATGTCTCTTGTCCTTTCTTTTATGGGTTTGTCAATTTTTATCTCATCACTAATTTTATTAACATCCTATAGGTCTCATAACTTACTATACAACGGTAAATTTGTTAAAACTTAGTAAAATAGTTTCCCTTTTAGAGTTACTACAATACTATTTCAACATCCTATGTAAAATTTACAAGACAATTGTGTAATACTCTTTCACATATACAAGTATAGGTACGAAAAGTTTTATTTGTTTAACCTTTCTTTTAGTGGTTTTACCTTTTTATTTACTAGAAGTCATCACCCCTGAGAGGGGGGAATAAAAGTATAACAAAGATATAGTTAAAAATGTCATTTGTTTATGAAATATTAGTCTTTTGTTATTTGATAAAGGTTTTGGTGTATATTTTTCTTGGAATAAAGTGTCAGATACGTCATGAATTGAATCTTTATGCTAAAATTTTCGGATGGAAACAAGTCTCAAAATTATAAAAGATCATTTCTTAACGATAATCTTCTATTTTCTTACTAGAATAAAGAATCTTATGGTCCGAAAATACTTTTATAATGTCGTTCGGAATGTTTTAAAAATGACAGGGGGGTTGAATTACCTATCAGGATCTTTATTATATAATATAGTTCTCTATAGTTATTATACGATATAAAACACAATCTAAAACGTTGTATTTTATTCACTTTCGATTGATGTTTATCAAATGTACCCGGTAATCGAAAAAGGTTTAGATCATCATTTCAACGAAATAATTGATTCCACCTTTCACGGGTATTTTCTCAAGGTCTTTATCCAATGAAACAACCAATCCCGAGTTCTTATTGACTAATTGGTACGGTCATTAAGCGACACACTGACCCGTTCGGTAACACAAGAGACCCAGAATCGTAGAGACAGTCTTTTATTCACGGCACGTTTATGGGTGAGAGACTTAAGAGAAAACCTTCCTTATATGATAAGTTACTATGTCCTCTTAAGAAAATATCTAGAATAATTAATCGTCGAAGTAAAGGTATTTATTCTTCTTTACCGATATTGGAGAACATCATAATATCGGAATACTAAAAAAAAATACCACTCCTGTAAATTCTAAAGAGAGAAGTGTTGAAACTTCATATGTCACGTCATAATGACTGACAGTAGTGTTTAGACACGTGATTTAGAGGTTTTGAATCGTGGAAGATTGACGTTCAAACATGAGTGATGGGTTGTAGAGGGGTCAGACGTTCGGACAATACAATACAATCGGTAGTAAGATGAGATAAAGGTAGTCAAGACGTATCAGAGTACTAAATTGATCGACTATTATTTGATCAGTTGGTCATCTGAAGGGTTGTGTACGAACTCAAGGTGGTACCGGACTGGGATTCGTTCGTAGACAAGACTTAGAATAATAAAAATAACTAATACATTGTAGTGTGGTAGGACTAGTAGGAAGGAGAGTGTTTTCCAATCCGTTTAGGATTCTATGGGACAGCGTAAAGGGAAATGCCATGTAAGGAAGTCCCGGGTGTCCACGGGTAACCCTCACTTGGGTCATTACCTTGTTCTATTCGTTGACTTTACGTGGTGGTACGGGAGGTCGAGTGCAGTTCTCGATGGTTAGTACGACCCCAAACACACAGTCTTTCTATTTCACTTAGTAACTGAACTAAGTCTTACAAAGTTACCCACCTCACGATACCATCGAGCGGTCCTTTACTGCGGTTATTCCAGTTTCGAGACCTGAGTAATGGTTTTTCTGAGGAACTAAACAGAGACAGGGTGTCTGGAATTGAGGTCGGGTAGTAGACATTTCCCCAAACACTCACCACCATTTCCATAACCATGTTTGAGGCCAGATATGGTTTTATCGATAGTCATGTCGTAGAGATTTTGTTCAGGTTTTGTTAAAATACTACCAGTTGGTCTTCCTATATGGGAAGTGCAACTAACTTAAATTCATAGAAGGTTTTATAAAGGTGGGGTGACCTCCTGATGGTGTAGGAGAGACATCTTTTCGTGTTCACTTTTGACAGTCTGAGCAAGTTTGTACACAGAGTATGTCTGATGCAAAAGATCGTTTCTTGAAAGACGATCTTTACTCGTTCATGTCGACGAGTAAAAATTGGTTCGACCTACTACATATCCTGGTAACCCCCTTATTTTTTTCAATTCTTTTCGATACACTAAAATTCTTTACTACGTATAGTAGTGCTTTTGTTGACCTCTAAAAAGGTGGGTCTTGATACACAACGATTAACTATCTCTGTGTATTAGTGAAATCTTTCTGTTAAATTTTTGTCCTTGAATTTTGTAATTCCTAGGACCCATCTTATACTTCGCAGAAGTACACGTAGAGTAAGTAAAGAATGAGAGTTAAATAAAATTAAAATCGAAGTAAAAAGAAAGTTCTAAAATCGAATAAACCAGAGAAGAAGAAGGAAAAAAAAGAAAAAGAAAAAGAGTAGGAGGGGTAAAAATAGTAAAAATTACATATTTTATATTCTAGATCAAACGGGACAGAAAGATGTAGAGAAAAAGAGGAAGAGTAAAAGACGTGGTTTATTACCATAAGCTCATATTACACAAATCAGTCAAGAACTTTTATACAACTGAGAAAATGAATAACTAATTTTTGTAGATATAAATATTTGAAAGGAGGAGACGGGGGTTATCTTTTATGTAATCAACTAAGAAGGTGTCCTAAAACCCTCAATATAATTCAACCATCGTACCTCTGTGTTGAAATCGGTAATATTTACTCTCTCGGAAGTAAAATCTCGTTCTTGTTGATTCGTTAAGTAAATCTATATTACAAGAAGTAGTGAGGTCGAGGTTCCTTACGACTAGGAACGACTTACAGTGTTATTTATTATATGTATTCTCCTTTTAATGTACCTACATCCCTTAGTAAGTCTCTTAGACCTTTCGATTTAGATTACTCTCGAAAGTGACTTCCTTCTCGTCTCTTCTCCCATGACTTACAATGCGAAAGATATTAACTATCGTTGTTTTATGTGACCTTTTTGGAATAGAAAGTCCTTAAGGGTGGTACGGTCTATGTGTTCATTCTTTAGTTGTGACTTACCATTTATGAGATATTTTACACTTTCTTCTTGGTAGAGTCCCTTCGTGTATTTATGGGTGTTCATAAACAACCCGTTGACGGTACACCAGTCCAACCGATCTCCTTTCTCGGAACCCGGTCTTCAGTTCTGATTCCGGACCACCGTGGACTCACCGTGGAATCAGTGTTTGATCGGGAGACCGTGGTGACTTAAAATCGGAGTCAAAGACGTAAAATTTTCACCCCCGTGGGTTCATAACTATTCCCTTAGATCTACTTTCGTGAAACATGGTACATCCCATACATAGTTTACATTTACTAATAACCAACCAAAAAAAAAAAAATTAACAATGGAATATCGTTCCTCCAGGTTGGTCAGATAGGATTTCTAGTCAGGACCCACAAGTAACCTCCCTGACTACGACTTCGACTTTGAGGTTATGAAACCGGTCGACTATGCTTCTCGACTGAGTAAACTTTTCTGGGACTACGACCCTTTCTAACTCTCGTCCTCCTCTTCCCCCGCTGTCTCCTACTCTACCAACCTACCGTAGTGGCTGAGTTACCTGTACCCAAACTCACCTGAGGCCTTCAACCACTACCTGTCCCTCCGGACCGCACGACGCCAAGTACCTCAGCGTTTCACAACCTGTGCTGACTTGCTGACTTGACTTTATATCGTATATGAGACGTTATCGTCTTTTAATTAAGAACGGTTTGACAATCAAATGGATTCTCTCGTTCCGTTATCTCAAGAATAAAGAAGAATTTACCACCTCTAAAATCTATAATGAACGTCGTATAAACTTCATAGTAGTTAAGGGGAAAGTTGACTCGTAAGGTAAAATAGAAAAACCAACTAAATTTAAAACAGATTAAGGACCCTCACGAACTTTAGGAAAACATTTACTTCTTATCCAAGATATATTGGGTATGGACAAATTTTTAAAAACAGTGATAAGGAAAAGAAAAAGAAGAACTGAAATGTAAGTCGTCGTTTCGTTGAAAAGAAAATTCAGACATAAAGAGAAGACACAAGTTTAGATTTCCCCCACCAGAATACATAACCCGAAATAAGACTCCTTCCTGTTCTCTCTCTTCGGGAACACTTACAATAGTCCTGACAGAGTCTAAGACTTCTAGTGCACGAGTATCAATAAGATTACGTATCAAACAACTTATTTTTATGTACTGAAAAATTTTCTCATATTGTTTCCAGTTTTACCCGAATACAAAGTAGATCAGTTATAAATAAAACCTTAAGTAAGTTACATTAATGTCGATTATACTTACAAACTCGAAGGGACCACCGAGTCGTCATTTCTTAGACAGACGATTACGTCCTCTGTATCCAAACTAGGGACCCAACTTTTATAGGGAACCTTCTCTTTTATCGTTGAGTGAGGTCATAAGAACGGACCCTTTAGCGTATCTGTCTTCTCGGAACCCCGCCCCCGATGTCAGACGTCCTAGAGTTTTCTAAGTCTGTACTGAATCGTTGATTTGTTGTCAGTAATGTCATTGTAATGTTCTCCTTTCGTACATATACAGAATATATGTACAATATATACATAGAGAGTGTCTATATCCTTACTGATCATCATAAGAGTGAATTGTTCATCTTATATATTTCGTTATATTTCATTTAAAAGGTCTCAGTGTCCATCATACTTTTCACTTTAAACTTAGGTCCTCATTTCCCCTCTACTTCACTCCCTTCCCCTTCTCTTTTTTCTCCTTTTCCTCCCCCTCTTCCTCTTCTTTCCATTTTTCTTTCTTCTTTTTTCATATCACAATTTCCTTGAAAGAATTATATTTAAATAAATAAAATTAACCTCCAATTAATGAAATGTTATAACATAACCAAAACGGTATGTAGTTGTCTTAAGTGGTGTCCATATGTGCACAAGGGGTAGGACTTGAGGGGAGGGGGGGAGGGAGGGGTATGGTAGGGAGACCCAGCAGGGTCACGTGGTCAGGGTAAGAAATCTATTGGTTGTTGGAAACCTTTTGGATGAGGTTACTCGTAAGAGTCCCTTTATTACTATAAATTCTTGATGAGACAGGAATCTCTTGACTCCCACTACGATAATTTTGATTGCACCCTACACCCTTAGATTGTACACTGTGAAATGGATTTTCCTCCTTTACCTTCAAGAAGTAAATTTTTATTTTATATGAGCTATGACAGCGTTTTTTTTGAAACTTTAAAGGATTTATACCTTTCTAGTGGAGACCCGTGGACACTTTTAAGGAACACACGTAGAAGAGTTTAATTTTTTTCTTTTTTCGTTCGGTGCGGTATGAGGGTAGGATAGTAAGGTTTTCTCAAAAGGTAGGTGGGTGGTGTACTGTGGTGGACTGTTAAAAGGGGTTGTACGCCCGGTAAGGCGGTCCTCCAGACCGTTACTGAGGTGTCGAAGGAAGACCGGAAGTTGTGGACGTTAAACTTCTAACGACTGGAAAAATCAAAACGGACTGAACACTGTATAAATGGTAAAGGACATACGGTTCTTCTCTGAACTGACACCCTCATCTTTCATTAGACAGTCACGGTTCGATGTCAGTCTCCAAATCTTGAACTTGGTTTAGGTCGAGGGTCCTCACTGATTCTCGTCGAATCGTTGTAGTGTGAGCTTGATGGACTAGTGGAAGAGGTCCCGGCATTCTTGCTCCGAGTGTCTGAGATTATTCCCTAAGTTCTACGTGAAGAATCTTGGTTGTGGTCCCGACACTAGTTTTCCTGTATCCTTTTCTGTTTTCTGTCTCATTTTTGACCTCCCGTTTCCCTAATTGACACAAACAGAGACCCTCAACAGTGTGGGAAGAACATCGGTCCGGAAGTCGCGAGGTTGGGTGATACTTCCCCTGTCGTTGGACTCACCCGTTATGAGTTGTATGCATAGACGTCCGAACCCCCTCTGGGAGTCTTCCACCCTCCAGGAACGAACGACCTCGAGACGGGTGTGAAGGGTTGCACACTGCGATAGTAGTATTCAAGAATTTTTGGATTCTCAGGAAGACCAGAACAGATAGTGAGTCGTTACAACGACAACAAGTCTGTGATTCAACACAGATCGAAAAACCCTGGGGTACCTGACGTCGTACGGTCCGAAGGGACAGGAAGTGATAGAGGGTCTCGAACGAGTTTGAGCACAGGTAACTCAACCGCTACGGTAGGTTAGTAGAATAGGAGACAAAGGGGGCAGCAGAGGACGGGAGTCAGAAAGGGTCGTAGTCCCATAAAAGGTTACTCAGTAGAGAAGTTATTCCCGTATAACTAAATTCCCGGAAAGAAGACACATAGTCGGAGTAAAGACCTTATTGAGGAATTATACTGGAGATGGGGTTGGGTCAGGTAGTGACAACAATCTACAGGCACAGAATAAATAGTAAGTTCTGAAGTCAGTTTCCGATGAAAAGGTCCCGCAAAGGTGTTAACCTACTTTTCTAAGAAGTGAAACTTAGGGGCATTCTGAACCGAAAGGTATAGTGTATTCTTGGATATGATCAGAAGACATGTCGTGGACTACCTCCGGTTTACAAGTTCTTGTACGCGGTCTACAGAGTCGGTTAGGTTCAGTGGTAACCAATGAGGGTGAAGAGTAAGGGGTAAAGATAATCGGTGATTAAGAGAATGTGTGAAACGAAGGTTGATTATAGAGACAGAAGGTAGTGTCGACGGGACGGGAGTCAAGATTCTTGGGGGTACAGACGTAATTATACCATGAAAAGACTACAGAACAGTCGGGTTGTGTCCGTACCTCACCTCCAACCCCCTTCTCTCCCACCCTGTTTGACTCTCTCATCATAACTTGTATATACGTACCAACGTCGACGACGATTCAGCGAAGTCACCACAGGCTGAGACACGCTGGGGTATCTGCCGTCGGGTGGTCCGAGGGGCAGGGACCCTAAGAGGTCCGTTCTTGTGACCTCACCCAACGGTAAAGGAAGAGGTTACGTACTTTCACTTTTCACTTTCACTTCAGCGAGTCAGCACAGGCTGAGAAGCACTGGGGTACCTGACGTCGGGTGGTCCGAGGAGACAGGTACCCTAAGAGGTCCGTTCTCATGACCTCACCCCACGGTAACACGTGATTGTACACACTCTATCTCTCGATCACCCTTCGACGACGTATCGTGTCCCTCGACGCGGACTGCAAGACACTACTACATCCACCCACCTTACCCCTCGACCTCCCACCCTCCCTTCGAGTTCTTCCTCCCTTATTTACATATCCATATCGACTAAGTGAAGTAACATGTCGTCTTTGATCATATTGTAACGTTTCGTTAATATAAGGTTATTTTTTTAAAAAATTCTTATAATACTATTACTATCTGAAGGGACCACCGAGTCTGCCATTTCGTAGACAGATGTTACGCCCTCTGGGTCCAAGTTAGGGACCCAACCCTTCTAGGAGACCTTTTCCTTTACCGTTAGGTGAGGTTATGATAACGGACCTTTTAGATACCTGTCTCCTCGAACTATCCGATGTCAGGTACCCCAGTGTTTCTCAGCCTGTGCTGACTCGTTGAAGTGACAGTGACAGTGACATCCAATTACTATACCTCTTTGAACAATAGACAACAAGACAAACCAACCAAGGGTTCCTCTCCTTTTCTTCTACACCTGGTCAAATGGAAGGGATACCCCGGTAAAAACTTTTTTGATCGTTTCTAGAGAACCATCCTCGATCTAGAATTCTCTTCAGTATTTACTCTTTTTTTTTACTTACTCATATCTTTCCAATGTCTTTATCTCACTTCATTTCTCTAAACCCTCTTCGTTGGGACTCAGACTTTGAAATCTCATTCCTTTATTAAGTTTAATTATAGAGAAATTAAACATATTAAACCGTAATCCAAGAAACATTTAGAAGGTAAAGGAGAGTTCTACATGGAAGGTAATTATAATTTAATCAGAGGAAGTAGTATTATTACTGATAATTAACAACTTACAAGAGATCTTTTGTCAAATAAATGTATTCGTAGTAAAATCCCCATGTTATAAAGATATGGAGAGAATCTCTGTTCTCTAAATCCCTTAATTCATTGAACGAGGAACAGTGGGTTGATTATTGTAGTCTCGACCCTAAACTTGAGTCTAGTCAGGTCTGTATGTCAAGTACGACGAAGAGGTAGTGGACGGAGAAGGTATAACTGGTATTTTCCTCTTTCTACTCCTAATAGTGACGTGCGGAATGACAGTTCACATGATTCAGTGGGAACGGATTCAGGCGTGCCGATCTTAAGACGTCATCTTACTCTTAAAGTTATGACTAGATGGAATAAGACTTTAGACTCGGAGAAGTTGAAAGACGAAAGAAAAGGTGGAATTGTTTGAACGAAGACAAAGGAATATTGTAAAGGGTTAGAAAGTACCACCACAACCTCTTCTGAGAACTCTCAGGGAACCTGCCGTTCCTCTAGTTTGATCGGTTAGGATTTCCTTTGGTTGTGACTTATAAGTAACCCTCCTGATTACGAATTTGACTTCTAGGTTATGAAACCGGTGGACTACGTTTCTCGACTGAGTAATCTTTTCTGGGACTACGACCCTTTCTAACTTCCGTCCTCTTCTTCCCCTACTGGCTCCTGTTCTACCAGACTACCGTAGTGACTGAGACACCTACACTCAAACTCATTTGAGGCCCTCTACCACTTCCTGTCCCTTCAGATCGCACGACGGCAGGTACCCCAGTGTCTCTCATCCTGTGTTGACTCGTTTGCTTGTTGTTGTTGTCGTTATAGGTCTGTTACCTTATGTAAGAAAAAAAAAAAAATTAAAAAATTTAAAATTTTAGAAATTAAGAATGTACGCAAGGGTTTGTACTTGGGGGGAGGGTGGAGGGAGGGGTGTTGTAGAGAGACCCAGTAGGGGTACGTGGTCGGGGTTCGTTCGACGTGGGATGCAGTCTGTACCTGACCGCTAAGTTAAGAATGTACTGTCATATGTACAATCTTAAGGGTAAGAGGGTTTAGTAGGGTGGGAGAGGGAGAGGGAGACTCAGGTTTTCAGGCAATATGTGTAGACACAGAAAAAAGGACAGAACGTATGTCCCAGCAGTAACGGTAGAAGGATTTAAGGTATATATACACAATCATATGACATAACCACAAAAAGAAAGACCGAATGAAGTGAGACATATTAACCGAGGTCAAAGTAGGTAGAATAGTCTTGACTAAGTTTACTTAAGAAAAATTACCGACTCATTATGAGGTAACACATATACATGGTGTCGAAAGAATAGGTAAGTAGACGACTACCTGTAGATCCAACAAAGGTACAGGACCGATAATATTTGTCACGACGCTACTTGTAACCCCATGTACACACTTATGTAAGAATAGAGTCATAGGTACCTCCTAATTAAGGTCCCGGGTAGTGCTTGTGGTTTCAAGAACCTATTCAGGGTGTAAATTTAGTGATGTGATAAACAAATATTAGATGCATGTAGGAGAGTATGTAAATTTAGTAGCGATCTAATAGATATTACGGATTACGTTACATTCACCGAGACATTTATCAACGACTAAACGTCGTTTAAGTTTAAAATGAAAAACCTTTAAAGACCTTGAAAAAAGACTTATAAAAGGTAGGTGGTCAATCGACTCAAGTGTCTACGACTTGGGTTCCTATATATTCGAGTTGACACTATCACGATTTTTCTTTACTTGATAGTTCGGTGTCTTTTCTGGACCTTCTTGTTTACATAACGATTCACTTACTTCGGTTATACTTTTCCGATTTATGATATATTAAGGTTCATATGCTGTGAGACCTTTTCCATTTGATACCGTTGTCATTTTTTTTTTTTTTTTCCGTCACCAACTGTTCCCAAAAACCACAACCCTCTCTGCATCTCCACTTCGTGTCTCCTAAAATCCCCGTCACTTTTAGGAGACACACTATGACAGTACTACCTATGTACAGTAATATGTAAATAGTTTCGGGTATCTTACATTTTGTAGTTCTCACCTAGGATCGTATTTGATACTTGAACCTCACTATTACTGTACAGGTATACCCAAGAAGTCAATATCGTTTTCGTGGTAAAACAACATAAACATTCCCGTGCCTGATATACCTTTTAGAGAGATGGAAGGAGAGTTAAACCGACACTTGAATTTTGTCGAGTTTTTTTAACAGAATCTTTTTTTACAACTCAAATACCTGTATCCACGTACAAAGACTCCTCTGTCCGGTATCGAAAGTAGTCTCTGAAATTCCCAAGAGAGTACCTTACCGTTTGGTGAGGTCATAAGAATCGGAATCGGATCTCTTAAGGTACTTGTCTCCGATGTCAGGTACCCCAGTGTCTCTCAATCTGTACTGACTCGTTGATCATGAAAGTGAAAGTTGAGGTTTCTCAACTTTTTAGTGACGGAACCTCGTAAAGACGTTAAAATTTTTTAAAAGAGACCCCCCTTTTTTTTTAGACACGAATAAACAAATTTAAGTAAAGGGACTCGGGTGGTACGTTTCCTGACTGTTGCGGGGGTTTTCTAAAAGGCGTCGTGTTTTACTCGAGAATCACCAAAGGAACCCGTCTTAATGTCTAAGGATACTAAGCTCAACCATTAAAGGATCGGACCCGTGGTGGGAGGAAAGGGAATAGAAGTAAATCTATTAGGACGATTTCCGTTAAGGGGGAGGAATCTTTTAGACTATACGAACGATAAGGGCCCCGGAAATAGAGATCTAAAGGGGTAAGACGGACCGACTCGTCCATCAAAGGACCCCGACCCTGGTCTCGGGTCAAATAGGACCACCACCACAAAAAAATACTAAAACAAAGGAAAAAAAAAAAAAAAAAAAAATTTNAAAAAATTTTAAGGGATTTTCTTTTTGAGTCTGGATGACCCTTTGTATTTCTAACACCTGGATGAAATAAGGACAGTAGATAGAAATAGTTAAGTCTCGAAGTTTAATCTTTACATTTTGACCAAACCTTCCTTTTCCTATCTTACAAGTTTAGGTGTCATTTTAAAGTCAAAACACTGAAGTACGGGAAAGGGAGGGGGTGGTGGGGACCTTTTAAGATGGTTCGTAAAAGTGAAAAGACTACAGTTTTTATTACATTATAGTTCTTCTTAACCAGAAGTCAAGTCAAGTCAAGTCAAGTCAGCGAGTCAGCACAAGCTGAGAAACTCTGGGGTACTTAACGCCGTGTGGTCCGGAGGGACAGGTAGTGGTTGAGGGTCTCAAGTGAGTCTGAGTGCAGGTAACTCAGTCACTACGGTAGGTCGGTAGAGTAGGAGACAGCAGGGGAAGAGGAGGACGGGAGTTAGGGAGGGTCGTAGTCTCAGAAAAGGTTACTTAGTTGAGAAGCGTACTCACCGGTTTCTTGTTTCGATCACCTCCACTACCTTAAGGTCAACTCGACAAAGTTTAGGACTTTCTACTACGACACTTTCACGACGTGAGTTATACGGTCGTGTAAACCTTTTGAGTCGTCACCGGTGTCCTGACCTTTTCCAGTCAAAAGTAAGGTTAGGGTTTCTTTCCGTTACGGTTTCTTACGAGTTTGATGGCGTGTTAACGTGAGTAGAGTGTACGATATTTTCATTACGAGTTTTAAGAGGTTCGGTCCGAAGTCGTTATGCACTTGGTACTTGAAGGTCTACAAGTTCGACCAAAATCTTTTCCGTCTCCTTGGTCTCTAGTTTAATGGTTGTAGGTGGCCTAGTACCTTTTTCGTTCTCTCAAGGTCTTTTTGTAGATAAAGACGAAATAACTGATACGGTTTCTTAACCAGAATATATATTTATTAACAGTATTCATTAACACATAGTCATTAAGAAACGTTCTCTCCTTATGTCTTCCTCGTGTTATTGAAGGGGCCAGTGATTCTAATGAACCGTACTTTCATTGTTATAACCTTTGTGTCATAGTGTCTCACCCTTCCTCCTGGATTGGAAAGGGTTTGGGAGACTCTTGTAGACATCGGTACTCATCAAGTGGTGAAGTGAATGTCGGGTAAAGCAACGACTCACCGACGAAGAATGTAACTCATTTTGGAGAAAGATGGACAACCAAGAATAAAATGGGATATCAATCTCTCCGTTAATCAGAAGAGAATACACTGTCAAGAGGAAATTTATCCTTTTTTTAGTCAAAAGACAAAAGTTAATAGACGACGTTTAATTTTAATGTCTAGATCCTTCAAATCAAGACAAAAATATTACTATTATGATGTCTTAAATAAGTGAGTTGAGTTGTTTATTCGGTTGGTGTGTCGTTTCTCAAACTGTTTTAGACTTTTTGCTTAATCGAAGTCCCCGTCCTCTTCAAAAAAAGAATTTGGTTTAACGTGGTGGTTGAAGTTCTATGTGTGTACGAGCAAAGAATGAGCTTAGTGACAAAAAGATTAAAACACATGTTGCGAAAGAATCGGTATTGTGGTTCTTGCACACCCATGTGACCATGTTGGAGATTCAACACAGACTGGGAACTCTGGGGTACCTGTCATCGGGTGATCCGAGGCTGACAGGTACCCTAAAGGGTCCGTTCCTATGACCTTACTCAAGGGTAAAGGAAGAGGTAACCCATAGAGTATGCCTTCATCAAAAGGACCGATCTACGGACTCTGTCTATTATGTGTTTGTCAAATCTATTCCGTTGATGGTGGACGAGACTCTAACACGAAGATGTCTTTCTTTCTTTTTTCATTTATTTCTGGTTTCAACACCTGTGTAAATTTACCTTGTGTTGACTTCTAAACGGATGACCGAAGTACCTAGTTCCACATCTTTGATAAAGACCTGAGTCGTCTTCCGAGGGTTGGGGAGTGACTTTATACTGTAGACGTTTCTGTCGAAACAACGTCTTTCGACCGTCGTCAAAGACGACCAACACATCAAGTCCCCGGAGGTGTCCGTTCTGTCTCTGAGAGGCAAGTCGTGGAACTATGGGAGTAAAAGAAAGGTCATCCTTTACTAGGTGACTTTCCCAGGTTAGTTGACCCGGTGTGGAGAGACGGAGGGTCGACGTTGAGTTCCTCTCTGCTTTTCCTCTTTAACTACCGATCAAAGAACAAAATAAGAAATCTTCGGTGGTACTTAAGGTTCAAGCCCTTTCACGTCTGTGTCAGTTTTGTGTGAACAGGAATTCACGACCCCTAAGAGAGAGGGACCACAGGCTCCCTAGACCCTTTCATTTCAACTCCTGTCCTCCATCCACTGTCCCCTCCCCGACACTATGACCCGAACTTGAACTCCCCTGTTTCCTCCCATTCCCCCCATAGGCCCATTCTTTCAGTCCCCGAAATTCTACCGTGGACTCTACTCCCCGTCACACATCCTTTAACGATGTACCAAATCCTTAGTGATTATTCGACATATTACAGTGGGACGAATAGATTGAATATACGTCCCATGTAGTACTCTTTGCGATCCGACCTTCTTCATGTTCGACCTTAGTTCCAACGGCCCTCTTTATAGTTATTGGAGTCTACACGTCTGCTGTGGTGGGAATACCGTCTTTCTCTTCTCTTTGAGTTTTCGAAGAACTACTTTCACTTTCTCCTCTCACTTTTTCAACCGAATTTCGAGTTGTAAGTCTTTTGCTTCTAGTACCGTAGACCAGGGTAGTGAAGTACCGTTTATCTATCCCTTTGTCACCTTTGTCACAGTCTGAAATAAAACCCCCCGAGGTTTTAGTGACGTCTACCACTAACATCGGTACTTTAATTTTCTGCGAATGAGGTACCTTCGTTTCAATACTGGTTTAATCTATCGTATAAGTTTTCGTCTCTGTAATGAAACGTTGTTTCCAGACAGATCAGTTCCGATACCAAAAAGGTCACCAGTACATATCTACACTCTCAACCTGACACTTCTTTCGATTCGTGACTTCTTAAATACGAAAACTTGACACCACAACCTCTTCTGAGAACTCTCAGGAAACCTAACGTTCCTCTAGGTTGGTCAGGTAAGACTCCCTCTAGTCAGGACCCACAAGAAACCTTCCTGACTACGATTTCGACTTTGAGGTGATGAAACCGGTGGAGTACGTTTCACAACTGAGTAACCTTTTCTGACTACGACCCTCCCTAACCCCCGTCCTCCTCTTCCTCTGTTGTCTCCTACTCTACCGGTCTACCGTAGTGACTGAACTACCTGTACTCAAACCCACTTGAGGCCCTCGACCACTACCTGTCCCTCCGGACCGCACGACGTTATGTACCCCAGCGTTTTTCAGCCTGTGTTGACTCGATGACTTGACTTGAGTTGACTTGACTTATACGAACTACCAATGTATCAAAAAGAAAGTAAACCCGTTCTAATAAAGAAATTTCATGTAAATATTTATCCTAGTCACCACATATGTATATATATATATATATACAGTCAAGGTTAGAGGGTTAAGTAGAGTTGGGACGGAAGAGGGAACCATCGTGTGGAAACCAGAGGTCCAGACACCGAGATAAAGACGAAACATTTGTTCTAGTAGATATAGTAAAAAAAGTCTAAGGTGAACATAGGTAATTATATGCTGTAAACGAAAAGAGAAAGACTGAATGAAGTGAGACATACTTTATCCATTGATTACTCTTGATGATACGAAAACTTAACACCACGACCTCTTCTGAGAACTCTTAGGGATCTTGTCGTTTCTCTAGTTTGGTCAGTTAGGATTTCCTTCAGTTAGGACTTATAAGTAACCTTCCTGATTACGACTTCGACTTCGAGGTTGTTAAACCGGTGGACTATGTTTCTAGACTAAGTAACCTTTTCTGGGACTACAACCCTTTCTAACTTCTGTCTTCTTCTTCCCCAACTGTCGCTTACTCTAAAAACCTACCGTACGGACTGAGCTACCTGTACTCAAACTCGTTCGAGGTCCTATATCACTTCTTGTTCCTTCGGACTACACGACGCAAGGAATCCCAGCGTTTCTCGACCTGAACTGAATCGTTGACTTGTTGTCGTTGACATCTGGGGTCCCTTGAGGTAAATTACGAGACACCACTGGATTTACTCTTTCTTTAGGTTGTTTCCACCTTATATACATATGTATATTGACTAAGTAAAACGACATGTCATCTCTGATTGTGTTGTAACATTTCGTTGATGTGAGATCGATTTCTTTTTTGAAAAATTTCATATAAACTTAAAGTGAAGAGCCGGTCGTGTCAAGGTCGAGGAGGTACGATAAGTCCCAAGACCAACGGGAGACACCAGGTCACAATGGTGCCACCTTAGACTGATTTCGCTCGGTAGTGGGGTTTAGGACCATACTACTCGGAACGGTATATCCACTAAAAGGTTAAAGAAGGGATTCGGTTACCGAGTTCCAGGAATGATATATCTTCTTTTTTCTTTCTCTTTAAAGAAGAAAATAGTGAATGTGTCGTGAATCTGTGGAATACATGACCCAGAATAAGAATCACTGAAGGTTTATAATTGAGTGTTGTATACATTTAAGAGACGATCCTCTAAAGTATATAATAAATAAGATCAGAGGGAGCTTTGCTATAAACCCTTCATGAGTACGGTCTTAGTACCCCAAGAACAATTGTTACTACTAAAGATCTAGTTAAGTTTTGGTCATGAATGTTGTTACTACACTCCAGTCGTATACTTGGAGAGTAAATGTCTACCCCTTTGACCTTACGTCTCTTTAAGCATAGGATGTGTTCCGGGGTACTGGTATTCACGGTCTCGGTTCTTGTTTTGGACTCAGACGGTCTGCGGTTTCGAGTACCGGGAAGTCGTTTCTGCACCATGTCTTAGTTTGGGGTTCAATCCTAGTGTGACTACGATAAGACGACGTTGAAGTCTTTTTCTGGAGAACGCAGATGGAACACCCGTGATGAGGTTTCCCCGTGACGGTATACCGGTTGTACCACGGAACCCTTTGGATTCGATGACACACTGTCCCCGGACCCACTGACCCCGGTCCTGGGTCCCTCCCTGTCTTTAACCCCAGACGCGTTTAATATCTAGTAGGTCCGTCTTCTTACACAACAACCCTACGTTTCTTACTTTCTTTGACCTCATAGGGTTCGATAGGTACTTCCCTGAATGGGTCATTCCTACGTTTCTTGTTGTCCCTTTGACTAGTCCTCGATTGTCTTGGGGCCGGGGACCCGAATCAAAAGTCCCGTCGCAACCCCAGGGACCCACTTGACTATTCTCGTCTTTTTGTACCTCTTATTCTGTCCCCACCACCGGACTCAGGACTCTATACCGAACGTGTGTAGTCAGTGAGTCAGTAAAGGTTGAGAGACACTGGGATACCTGCAATCGTACGGTTCGAGGAGACAGGTATCTTAAAAAGTCCGTTCTTATGACCTGACCCAACGGTAAAAGGAGGAGGTCCCTCGGAGAACTGGGTCCCTAGTTTGGACGCAGAGGGCACGGAGGACGTAACGTCCACTTAAGAAATGGACGGTTCGGTAGTCCCTTCGTCTTAGGGCCGTTAGTCCCGTCTTCGAGGTACTAGTGTCGACACCGAGTACCAGTCCGACTCGGTCACCAGGGTCACCAGGGACTTCCTGTGTAGGAGGCGTGAAAAGACACCTGGTGTAACAGGAACCTGTACCACTATCCATTAGAACAGGCACCGGGACCCGATTCGTTTCAATTAGTTTATGAAATGACGACAATGACGTCTCTGTCAGTATATGAGTCGAAGTAAAGTTTAGAAGTCTTTCCCTTCCATTCCGTAAAGGTTATATAAACTAGAGTCTCACGGAAAAACCAAAAAATTGTCCAGTAGAGAACAATCGAAGACATTTTAGTTTTACGAAGAACCCTTTATTCCTCAGTTACAAAGAATTTAATTAAGAGGTCGGGGTTCTAACTTTTATCCTGGAATTTCACCTCGTTATGACACGGTCATCCACCCCCAGGTCCTCAGAGTCGGACCTCACGTCTCCTCCCGGTCTACGTGTGTCTCGTACTGTACTGTGTGCCTTCTTCGTAGTAAAGACGAAATCCTTTACATATGACATACCTTTGAGGTCAAGAAAGTTTCTCCATCGATATGTAAAAAAGGACAGATGGTCGGGTGTGATAGGAGTCACACTTTAAAACGGTCGAAAGAGAAGGGGAAAAATACCTCAGTTAGTGGTTTTTATTTTACCCTACATAGGTATGTTACCTTATAAATTGTCGTTTTTTACTATGTCACTTCATGACTCTGTAGGATGTTGTCCCTACTTGGAGTTTTTGAAATGTGACTCACTTTCTTCGGTCTGTGTCTTCTGATATGGTACATACTCAGCTAAATATACGGTATAGGTTTCCACCGTTTAGGAAACTCTATCTTTCGTTTACCTACCAACGGTCCTCTATCTTTACCTCCTTTTCTTTCTCACTGCCGGTTTCCGACACCCAAAGAAACCCTCCCTCTATTTCTATAAGATTTGACTCTAAAATTACTACCAGTGTGACACGACACTTATATAGAAACGATAACGACAGTGAGTCAACGATTCAGTATAGGTCGAGAAAGTTGGGGTACCTGACATCGTACGATCCAAAGGGACAGGAAGTGACAGAAAACCTCAAACGAGTTTGAGTACAGGCAAGTCAACCACTACGATAGATTTACAGAGTAGGAGACAGTAGGGGAAGAGGAAAACGGAAGTCAGAAAGGGTCGTAGTCCCAGAAAAGGTTATTCAGTCGAGAAGTGTAGTCCACCGGTTTCATAATCTCGAAGTTGAAGTCGTAGTCAGGAAGGTTATTTATAAACCCCAACTAAAGGAAATCCTAACTGACCAAACTAGAGAAACGTCAGGTTCCCTGAGAGTTCTCAGAATAGGTTGTGGTGTCAAACTTTCGTAGTTAAGAAGTCACGAGTGGGAAAAAATACCAGGTTGAGAGTGTAGGTTTATATAAAAATTTTGCAACTTAAAATGTAACATGGGAATCTACCATACACTTAATTTAGAATTATTACGAATTTTCTTTTTTCCTTCTCAAGGTTTACGAACCGAGTAGACTCTCGTTTCTTTTGGGAAAGAACGGAAGGACGGACGAGTCCCGAACTTCTTTAGTCGTGAAGGAAAAACCAATTCAGTGATTTTGAGACTCCACTCTCTTCGTCCGGGGGAAGATTGACATGCGGACCTTAAGAATGGGAACTATTTCGTTAAAGGATCTGTAAGAGGGTCTTTTTTTTGAGAGTAGAAGATCCGGCTTTGGTACTTGACTATCTCCATAAAAAAAAAAAGGAAGAATTTGTTTACAGAACAAACTTCACTCCATTTCGTTTCTTGTCGTTGCTCTTTTACTTAGTACACAGAGCCCTAACATGGACAGTCGTGGTTACGTCCTTCTTTTTCAACTTGGTTTTGTAATTTTACAGTTATCAAAAGAAAAGTAAAGTTCCTTCCGGAAACACCAATCATAGTAAAAAGTGTTCTCAAAAGTTCCACACCCTCTCTTAAAAAGAGGTCAAAGATAGGTTCGTCCACTTTGTGGTCGTGTGGTCCTTATTTTAGACTTCTGTCATAAAGAACCTTTAGTCCCAACTACCCGTTGTCATACTATTGGTTTGGTCGTTCTTCCAATTCTTGTATCTTTTGAGGATATTAAGGTCCACCTTCTCTTTACTTTCTAAAAGTTAATTACTGTCTCTGTCGTCTCTCCGGGTCACGGGAAAAGTACTAATTACCTTTAAGACTTTCTAAAATGGTCTTAAAACTAGAATTATCAATTCTTTACCTTTTATCATCTGAGTAAAGGAGAGTATAAGAACCGGAAAGAAAATTTACCCAAATGGATGTAAACCTGAAACATCCCAGTTGTATCTACACCTTTTTAGACGATATTTCTCACTGGATGAATCTCAAGTCACTATAAAAACATCTTTGAACTCTCAGTAGATCATCTCGGTGAGTACAAAGTCTATTTCTTTACCTCCCAGGTCTAGTTGACTCATTAAAAGGTCCCACTCAATAGATTATTCACTGTCTGGTACTGACGGTGGGTCCAGAAGATTGAGATTTCGACAACAAGAAAGTGGATGGGGAGTGAGAGAGACAAGTAGAGTGAAACCCTTTTTTTTTTTTAATTCACAAGTCTATACCTCTTTCCCAGTTAAATGAGTACGAATGTAATTTTCCTTTCCCTAAGTATTGGTGTTCTTCTTCCGGTTTCCTCTTTAACCTCTACTACATACACGAACGAGGCAGACTTAGACTTATGACACGCACGTACGAGTTAGACTACGACTTCGACTTCGAGGTCATGAAGCCGGTGGACTACGTTTCTTGACTGAGTAACCTTTTCTGGGACTACGACCCTTTCTAACTTCTGTCCTCCTTTTCCACTACTGTCTCCTACTCTCCCGACCTGCCGTAGTGGTCGAGCTACCTGTACTCAAACTCGTTCGAGACCCCCTACCACTACCTGTCCCTTCGCACCACACGACATCAGGGTTTCTCTGTGTTGACTCGTTAATTTGATTGACACAAGTACGAGTCAACACTCGAATCGTACCTGGTATCGGACAGTCCAAGGAGGCAGGCACCCTAAAGGGTCCGTTCTTATGACCTCACCCAACGGTAAAGGATGAGGTCCCCTAGAAGGACTAGGTCCCTAGGTTGGGTACAGAGAACGTAGAGGACGGAACCGTCCACCCAAGAAATGGTGATCACGGTGGACCCTTCAGATCTCTACTTTTCATTCATTTATTCACAATCAACGAGTCAGCACAGGTTGAGATACGTTGGGGTGCCGGACATCGGAGGTCCGAGGAGACAGGTACCTTAAGAGGTTCGTTCTCATGACTTTACCCAACGGTAAGGGAAGAGGTCCTCTAGAAGGGTGGGCCCCTGACTTGGACCTAGAAGGTGTAACGTCCTTCTAGGAAGTGGTAGACTCGGTGGTCCCTTCGGGTCTCTACTGTTAATAGACAATAACTTTTCCTTGACAAATTAGTGATATATTATTTAAATATAAATAAAAACATAATAAACGAATCTTTTACTCACTACGAAAGGTTCGTTCTAATGTAAGGTCAAACTCGAGTTTTAAGAGAGTGGAACCCGTTGTGAAATGGGAGAGTGGGTACTTGTGATAATGAGTACGTCTCTTATTTATACGGTATTGACATTAGCGACAACGATCTTTATGAGAGCCTTTCCCTTGAGAAAAAACACTCGTTTTACAGTACGACGACGACGATTCAGTGAAGTCTACACAGGCTGAGACACGCTGGGGCGTCGGGTGGTCCGAGGGGGTACAGACCCTAAGAGGTCCGTCCTTGTGACCTCACCCAACGGTAACGGAAGAGGTTACGTACTTTCACTTTTCACTTTCACTTCAACGAGTCGGCACAGGCTGAGAATCGTTGGGGTCCCTGACGTCGGGTGGTCCGAGGGGGTAGGTACCCTAAAAGGTCCGTACTAGTCACCCATTTAAGTAGTGTTCGTTTTTGTTTCTGTGTTTTCTCTTTCAACTTCACGAAACGTAATTTTTAGTTATCCTTACTTGTATTTTGGTATTTTGAGGATCTTCCATTGTGACCTCCTTTAGAACACGTACCGTCGAGAAAAATGTTAGGTAGTTTAAAACTATTTAACCTGAAATTTTGAATTTTGAAGAAGAGACGTTTTCTGTTCCCGTTCTCTTACTCTTTCCTCCTGGGTCTGACCCTCTTTTGTAAACGTTCTTCTAAACACTATTTCTTAACAATAGGTTTTATATGTTTTTTAAAAATTTATGTAAATCTTTTTGTGTTTAAAATTACCTGTTTTCTGTAACTGTCTATGGGGTGGTTTCTTCTACATGTCTACCGTTTATTCGCATACTTTTCTACGAGGTGTATCATCCAGTAGTCTCTTTACGTTTAATTTTATTGTTACTCTATGATCGACCCCCCTTACCCTTTTGAATGTCGGTGAAACCTTCTGTCAAACCGTCAAAGAATGTTTTGTTTTCTATAAGGATGGCATGTTAGGTCCTCAACATGAGGAACCATAAAGAGGTTTCCTCTACTTTTGAGTACAAAAGTGTTTGTGGACACGCACCTGTAAATATCTGCGATATAAGTATTAACGTTTTGAACCTTCGTCCATTTACCTGTTTATTTGAAACTTTGTAGGTACACTACTTATAGTAAGTCACACTTTTTCTTTACTCAACAGTTTGGTACCCTTTTTGTACCTCCTTTAAATTTACATATAAGGATTCACTTTCTACGGTTATCCTTTTCCAGTATTTACATACCAAGATTACTATACTGTAAACCTTTTTTCGTTATGATACTTCCGTCATTTCTCTAATCACCAACAGTCCTCAACCCCCATCCCTTCCTTCTCCCTACTTTTCTGTCCCGGGTCTCTCAAAAATCCCATCACTTTTATACTGCGGCATTATTACCTAATTAAAGTAATATGTAAACAGGTTTGGGTATCTTGTTTGGGATCACATTTGATACCTGAACTCCCTAATGCACTATACAGTTACGTCCAAACAGTGAACAGTGTTTACACGGTAAACGACGTCCTACAACTACCACCCCTGTGGACTCACTCCGACCTCTCCGTCAGGTACACTTTAAAGACGAGGAAGGAGAGTCAAAACGATACTTAGATTTTGAAACAATTTTTTTCAAAGTTACATTTATTTAGTTGTCTTGGGACCACTACTAAATATTACTATTTCATCCCCTTCCTATCTTTCCACTGTGACATCGACCTGTGTCTAGGGACTATGACAGTCTTTGGGACCCCCTCTATCGTCTGGAATCTCTTGGGGTCTTACAAACTCAATCTTGGATTTCTTGTTTCGTTAGTGACCGAATGCAGTGCATACGTACGGAATACCGGACACCAATGACTTGTTCTCAACTTACAAAACGATTATCACATTCGACGTACCAAATGTTCCGACCTGGCCGGTGACTACTCATGCTTAAAGTAAGTATGTCATACAATATTAGTAGGGAAAAGTAGTGTGTCCGCCGACGACGACGATTCAACGATTCAGCGAAGTCAGTACAGACTGAGACACGCTGGGGTATCTGCCGTCGGGTGGTCCGAGGGGGTAGGGACCCTAAGAGGTCCGTTCTTGTGACATCGCCCAACGGTAAAGAAAGAGGTTACGTACTTTCACTTTTCACTTTCACTTCAGCGAGTCAGCACAGGATGAGAAGTGCTGGGACACTTGACATCAGAAGGAGGCAAGTACCCTAAAAGGTCCGTTCTCGTGACCTCACCCAACGGTAAAGGAAGAGGTGTAGTGTGTCCGATGTCTCGCTTATTTATACTGAAGGATGTCGAAAGTCTGGGAGAGAAGGGAAAAGAAACCGAACACAAGACCCAAATACCCAAACGAAATACGAAATTCACACTAGGAGTAACGAAACTCCTAGAGTTCCTCGACTCAGGGTTCTCCTCTTGGAGGTATTACTGGGTCTTCTGGAGTGTGTCTCCTCTTTGCAAATTCTTATCTGAATTTTCTTAAGGTCGTACCCCTTTCTGCTTCCTCTGGATGTCTGTCGGATCGTTTTGGGAAACGAGCATCACCAAAAAGTTCACCAGTACATACTTACACTCTCAACCTGGTATTTTTTCAGACTGGTGGTTTCTTAACTACGAAAACTTAACACCACGATCTCTCCTGAGAACTCTCAGGACTACGACTTCGACTCCGAGGTGATGAAACCGGTGGACTACACTTCTCGGTTGAGTAACCTTTTCTGGGACTACGACCCTTTCTAACTTCCGTCCTCCTCTTCCCCCGCCGTCTCCTACTCTGCCAACCTACCGTAGTAACTGAGTTACCCGTACGTACGCACGATTCAGGAAGTCAGCACGGACTGAGAAACACTGGGGTACCTAACACCGGGTGGTCCGAGGAGATAGGTATTAAGAGGTCCGTTCTTATGACCTCCCCCAACAGTAAAGGAAGAGGTCCTCTAGAAGGACTGGGTCCCTATCTTTGACACAGAGAATGTAGAGGACGTAACTGTCCGACCAAGAAATGGTGATCGTGGTGGTCCCTTCGGGGTCTCAAACTCGTTTGAGTCCCTCTATCACTTCCTGTCCCTTCGGACCGCACGACGTCAGGTACCCCAGCGTTTCTCGACCTGTGCTGACTCACTGACTTTTTGTTTATCACTCCTCGGGTCCCAATTTCTTCCGTTCACTGGTCGGGACTTAATCAGTGGACCAACCTCATGTGGGGATGGATGACGGTAAGTATAGTCAGGACCTTATTGATGTAAGTGGATAAAGAATTTAAAACAAAAAATTATAAACAAATAAATAAACCGACACGACCCAAAAGTGACACCGTACAAGCTGGAAGATAGAAGTAACCCTGTACGTCCTCGAAATCGACACAGTCCGTCCTACACAGGTGGAAGGAGTTCGTAAGGTCGTGTAAGAGATCCTGACAAAGTCTACACCTCCTTTAATTGTGAGGAGGTTTTAAGTCGTCGGAAAGAGAAGTAAACTACGTACGAGGGACGTGTTCAATAACACTCGTTTTGTTCCAGAACACAAGAAACCGTGTCGGGTTTCAAGGTATCTGAGTACTAGTCAAACTTTTTCTTCAAGGTCTTTACTCCTTTGAGATTCCTTTTGTGGACAGACTGTTCCGACCCACTTTAATAGTCTTCAGTAGTACTGTCACGGTTGTTATCACTATGTGTTTTACACTTAACATTAGTCTCGACGATGAGTTCATTTTACATAAAGAGTCGTTTATTTGTAAAACAAACGATCGTCAAACTTAAGGATTTCTTAAAAGAAACTGGTTTATTGTGAAGAATTTCGATTGTGTAAACGAAAACCCCATCGGAACAGTCGAAATATAAAACGTTTATGAAAGTCTAGCAAGTTCCAAAGGGGACATTATTTGTTCTAAGAGTCTCAGTAGGTCAACCTTTTCCACAACACCAACCACCTTATGACCGGGGCTTCTACAAGTCCAGGATTATGGATCTTGGACATTGAAAAGTACCGTTTTACCTGAAACGTCTAAACTAATTTCCAAAACTCTACCCTTTAAATAGGGTCTTTAGTCCGGTCCGGGATGTACATTAATAGTCAAGTCAAGTCAAGTCAAGTCAGCGAGTCAGTACAGGTTGAGAAACGTTGAGGTACTTAGTGTCGTGCGGTCCGGAGGGACAGGTAGTGGTTGAGGGCCTCAAGTGAGTCTGAGTGCAGGTACTCAGGCACTACGGTAGATCGGTAGAGTAGGAGACAGCAGGGCAAAAGGAGGACGGGGGTTAGGGAGGGTCGTAGTCTCAGAAAAGGTTACTCAGTTGAGAAGAGTACTCCACCGGTTTCATAACCTCAAAGTCGGAATCGTAGTAAGGAAGGTTTCTTTAGGGTCCCAACTAGAGGAAGTCTTACCTGACCAACCTAGAAGAACGTCAGGTTCCCTGAGAGTTCTCAGAAGAGGTTGTGGTGTCAAGTTTTCGTAGTTAAGAAGCCACGAGTCGAAAGAAGTGTCAGGTTGAGAGTGTAGGTATGTACTGG
The DNA here is from genome assembly GCA_006410555.1 of Capra ibex. NCBI lineage: Eukaryota > Metazoa > Chordata > Mammalia > Artiodactyla > Bovidae > Capra > Capra ibex. The sequence continues at coordinate 17,113,615 of SJYO01016970.1, forward strand.
TGACCTTTTTGGTATCGGAACTGATCTACCTGGAAACAACCGTTTCATTACAGAGACGAAAACTTATACGACAGATCCAACCAGTATTGAAAAGAAGGTTCCTCATTCGTAGAAAATTAAAGTACCGACGTTAGTGGTAGACGTCACTAAAACCTCGGGGGGGGGTTTTTTTCAGACTGTGACAAAAGTGACAAAGGGGTAGATATAGGGTACTTCACTACCCTGGTCTACGGTACTAGAAGCAAAAGAGTTACAACTCGAAATTCGGTTGAAAAAGTGAGAGGTGAAAGTGAAAGTAGTTCTCCGAAAACTCAAGGAGAAGTGAAAGACGGTATTCCCACCACAGTAGACGTATAGACTCTAATAACTATAAAAAGGGCCGTTAGAACTAAGATCGAACACGAAGAAGGTCAGGTCGCAAAGAGTACTACATGAGACCTATCTTCAATTTATTTGTCCCATTGTTATATGTCGGAACTGCGTGAGGAAAAGGATAAAACTTGGTCAGACATTAGTATCCCCAGGAATGTTTTCCCTCTTACCCTGAAAGGACCATTAGGTCACCAATCCTGAAACGGAAGGTTACGTCCCCCGTGTCAAAGCTAGGGACCAGTATCTCGATTCTAGGGTGTACGGAGTTCCGGTCTTTTTGGATTTTTGTATTTTGTCTTCGTAATGACTCTGTTTAAGTTAATTCTGAAAATTTTTACCAGGTGTGTGTGTGTGTGTTTAGAATTTTCTCTTTTCCCCTCCGTCTCCCTCTAAACTGACGTCTCCTTCTTTTTTCTCTACACTGTCACCTTCGCTCTCCGATGTCACTAAGTTTCTTCTCCAATGTTCAGTTCCTTAGGTGCTCCGGAGGTCTTTGGTAGTTATCGTTTCTGTCCCTTCACGTAGGAGGGGGGTCTCTGAAGACCTTTTGGGAGAGGACGGGTGTGGAACTACCCGTGGGTCCCTTCGACTAAAGTCTAGAGATCAAAGGTCTTGACATTCTCTTAGGTACACAGGAAAAACTTCGGTTCACCAATAAAGTATGTTATAGTTTTGAACACGTTTGTACCTACGCTTTCGTTAATTGGAGGTTTTCCACTCGGTTCCATACAAAAGAAAAAGTTGACTTTATCTCAGTTGAACGTTATAATATGATCAAAGTCTACATGTTGTACCACTCAGTTATAAAACTATCGAGTATGAGGTACATTTCAATAATATTGTATAACCGATACAAGGGTCACGTTTTATAACCAACCGGTTTTTCAAGCAAGCCCAAAAAGACAATGGGGCTTACTCGAAAAGTCGGTTGGGTTATGCAGGAACATGGGACAAATAAGATAAGTATCCTCAGACGTATAGAATTAGGGGAAGAGAGTGGAATCAGAAGTGAGGTGTGGTGAGGGATAACTTGTGATCAAACAAGAGAGATAAAGACACGGATAAAGACAAAGAAATAAAAAATCTAAGGTGTATATTCACTTTTGTTTATCATAAACAGAAAAGGACATACTAAGTAAAGTGATTTGGTTTCCTCTAGTTGGGACCCTAAAGAAACCTTCCTTACTACGATTTCGACTTTGAGGTCATGAAACCGGTGGAGTACGCTTCTCAACTGAGTAACCCTTTCTGAGACTACGACCCTCTCTAACCCCCGTCCTCCTCTTCCCCGGCTGGGTCCTACTCTACCGACCTACCGTCGTGACTGAGCTACCTGTACTCAGACTCACTTGAGGACCTCAACCACCACCTGTCCCTCCGGACCGTACGACGCTAAGTACCCCAGCGTCTCAGCCTGTGTTGACTCGTTGACTTGACTTGACTTATGAGGAACCCAGGTAAGTACAACGGTTTTTACTGTTTTAAAGTAAGCAAAAATACCGACTCATCATAAGGTAACACTATATATTTTACGCGTATATACGTATATAAAGTGTAAAAGAAACACGTAAGTAGTGAACTACCTCTAAATCTAACGAAAGTGGACTTCTATGTCTTTATCTTTGTGTGAAAGTAGTACGTCCTTGATTGTCTCTCCTTGTTCTGTGTCTCCCTTAAGGTGTACAAACGTGTCGGAGGTCCTGTATAACGAGTGTGGAAAGAAAGATACACGGGATTCTTTCAAAGTCCCGGATTTCTTAAAGGTTTAATCATTTACTCGGGTCTCATATAACGATAACTATTTGTTATTTGGTTTATCCTTGTTAAGGGTTCGGTAAGGGAAATCCCTGATGACTCGTTTAATTTTTATAGTTATCATAAGTGGTTCTCACTTAGAAGGGTACTTAAATCGTCTTTTTCTCACAGTGTTTTAACGTGACGAGGGGTAGCATACTAAGGTGTTGATACAAAACTTTCTGTTAATAGTCTGTCAGAGGGGACACTCACTCGGTCAGACCAGCACTACGAAATTCCGTTCCCTCTCAGATATAAATTGGTTACCCGAAGCGACCACAGAGTCTACCATTTCTGAGAGGAACGTTACGTTTTCTGGGTCCAAGGTAGGGATCTAACCCTTCTAGGGAATTTCTTCCCTTACCGTTGGGTGTGAGGTGATAAGACCGGACCTTTTAGGGTACCTGTCTTCTCGGACTGTTCGATGTCAGGTACCCCGACGTTTCTCGACCTGTACTGACTCGTTGATTTGTGTATAAATTGGTCCGAGAGTGAAGGTCGGGTGAGAGACTAGAGGGACCCGTGGGACCGAAGTTTGGGGTCGGTAGGGGGAACGGTACCTTTTGTCTTGTGGGGGTAATGCTTCTTTCACCTTCACATCGGTCGACTCACAACCAGTCACCGTCCTCTCAAGCAGACTGGAGAAATAGGATGATAAATAATTTATCTTTTTCGACTCTTCATTGATACTTCTTTCAGCTGTCAACAAGTTCCTTAAACAATCTCTTATTGGGTGGTCATTCCCGAAGGGACCACCGAGTCAACCATTTCATAGGCGGACGTTATGTTTTCTGTGTCTAAGCTAGGGACCCAGTCCTTTTAGGAGACCTTTTCATTTACCGTTGGGTGAGGCCATGAGAACGGACTCTTTAGGGTACCTGCCTTCTCAGACCACCCGATCTCAGGTACCCCAGCGTTTTCAGTCTGTACTGACTCGTTGACTCGTGGGAGCAGGGACGAAGGTAGGTACTTAGAGGGAAGAAGGGAGAGAACGTCTTTTACCCGCCCGTATGGGAAGTGACGGAGGTCGGACCTGGACTCTGGGACCTCGGGTTCCCACGGGAACCGGGACCTCTACACGTCGGACACGGGTGGTACCCCACGTCAGTTCCTCGACCACGGGTGCCTCGACGGTCTGTGATGTCTGGACCACCTTCGACTGCCCCACGGACTCGACACGAGGGGACCGCTGATTTGGTGGAAGTGATGCTTAGTTAGTCCCTCTGAAGTAGTCAGAAAGGTAAAGGGGTAAAGTATACTTTCGAGAAAACTCCGAAGGGGACTACATAGACTTCTGTTATTTCTAATTACAGAACATTGACTCCCCCTCCTCACACTTTCCTACTTTTTAAAGTTATATGCTACTGTTACACATAGTAGTGACTGAGTCGTTAGACGTAAAACAAGGTGGGTGAATGGGAAATAGAATAATAATATTGTAAATTTGTTGTCAAGTATACGGTGGGGGCCCTATTCGTTTCTAACAGTAAAGAGTTTTGGTCACCTCTTTGACCCGGTTCGTCGTAAGATTTTGGTGTTTCGAATAAAGATTGTTCTCTCTCGAACGACACGAAATGGGCACGACAGGACGAGCCGGAAAGTAACCTAGTCCGTGTGTTCTCACAGAAAGAGAACTTTCCTGGAAGTATAGATTAACGTAGTCGGAAGAGGTCATAAGAACGGACCTCTTAAGGTACCTGTCTCCTCGGACCACCCGATATATCAGGTACCCCAACGTTTCTCAGTCTGTACTGACCCGCTGAGTGTAAAAGAAAATCCGAAATTGGACGTCAAAAAGATGGATTTTGACCATGGGTTTAAACCTCTGAGAAAAAGTTGTACCCGAAACGGGGTCCCTTTCTTTTATTACACTATCTAGAGTCCGTTCGAAAGTTACGTTCTTCTAAGATACTTATATTCCGCCACAAGAGAGACAGGAAGTCGAGGAAGACACACACACACCCCCAACCCCCCCCCCACAGGAGACACACACACATAAAAAAGAATTCTTGATAATTTATACACATATGTGTATTGTATATATGGACACATATCTATGTGTACACGACGACACGACACGAATCAACGAGTCAGCACAAGTTGAGAAACATTGGGGTACCTGACATCGGTCGGTCCGAGGAGACAGGTACGTCTAAGAGGTCCGTTCTTATGACCTCACCCATCGGATAGGGAAGAGGTTTCCTTGAAGGACTGGGTCCTTTACTTGGCCCCAGAGGACGTGACGTCCGCCTAAGAAATGGTCGACTCGATGGTTCCTTCGGGTACGACGATTCAGCGAAGTCAGCACAGACTGAGACACGCTGGGGTATCTGCCGTCGGGTGGTCCGAAGGGGCAGGGACCCTAAGAGGTCCGTTCTTGTGACCTCATCTAACGGTAAAGGGAGAGGTTGCGTACTTTCCCTTTTCTCTTTCACTTCAGCGAGTCAGCACAGACTGAGGATCACTAGGGTACATAACGTCGGGTGGTCCGAGGAGGCAGGTACCCTAAAAGGTCCGTTCTCATGACCTCACCCCACGGTAACGGAAGAGGATTCCTTCGGGATTGATAGGGAAGAGGAGTAGGAAAGGGGGACCGTTGGTATTCAAGACTCTTATTAGAAAATTTCTTAGTAATGTATACACATATATGTATGTGTATATATGTATGTATCAATCCCTCAAACTCTATCTGCACATGTGTGACGAGATAAATTTTGCCTAATGGTTATTCCAGGATGACACATCGTGTCCCTTGGGACGAGTTGCAATGCACCGTCGGACCTACCCTCCCCTCAAACCCCCTCTTACCTATGTACATACGCACACGGAGTCAGGGAAATGACAAGTGGATTTTGATAGTGCAACGAACAAAGTCAATACGAGGTTATGTTTTATTTTTACATAAAAAATTAACAAGAGTTATCAGTCAGACCCTAATAGTTGTTCCCCTTTGTCCGATGAAAATGGGTCTATCGTGGCACCCTAAAATCCCCAGACGTCTCCACACATAGAGAAGGAACCGACTCGAACACCGGTTTTCGACGACCTGTCGAAAACTGTCTCACTCCCCGAGTGTCCTTAGGACTCCTTCACTAGGAAGGGGGAGGTGCGTGGGTGAGTGGTGTTCAACCGTCGTAATAAGAATTTTGACGTCAGACAAAAGACCGTTAAGTCTCGTGGTCGTCACCTCTTCTTCAGTAGAGAACAGTTCTTAAACAGAACCCTTAAGGTCACTAACCCTTAAGGTTAGAAACCGTCAGGTTACCAATGCTGAGCCACGAACGCGACGGTTTCCGGACCCAAGTTAGAGACCAGTCCCTTGATTCTGGGGTGTCCGACGTACCGTACCTACTTTTTCTCAGATAGGTTTTCAGTCTACTAATCTTTTTCCTAAAACGAGGAGGATCCAGTCAAATTATTTACTATATATTCGTGGACCAGAACAACCGTACCACCTCAGTATATTGACATGTCAGCACCGAAGGGTGGTGACAACCCTACTTCTGTTTTAAGAAGTACACCGAGGTTCTGGAAACACCAGGTCGAGGACGGTTGAGGAGGTCGGAGGGAGCGAGTTCGGGGTGTGTGGAGAAAGGACTTCGGTACACCAGACACTATCTACTCTTGGTAGGGTCTTTTTCGGTAGAAGGTCAATGACTGACTATGACACGAGTTTAGTCCCGTTTGGAAAGGACATTTCGGGGTCTATCATTTATAAAATCTGAAACGTCCGGTAGTGCACATACAGTGTTGATGAACTGAGACAGGGATATTGTGTTCTCAGGTGCCTGTTCGTGTACTTACCCGTCCTGACCTAAGGTCACTTTGAACTACCGTGAATTTACATTTAAAACATTTTGAGAGTGTAATACTTTGTGATGAAAGGGAACTAAAAAGAAGGGTTGGTTAATCTGTACATTTTTGACCAGAATCGAGTACCCGACTTATTTTCGTCCATCGTCCAGTCTAAACCCGGAGTCGGTACTCAAAGGTTGGGAACGAAATTTAATGAATGAGAACGTTTGAGGTCTACTCCGGGACTATACTTGTGTTTTACTTAATTACCGTTATTTGGGAGGATTCGATAGGACAGTTGTCCTATTATAGCATTCGTAGTCTACTGGACCTCAGATTGTCTCTTTGGTAAGTGTAATAAGTGAGTGGTAGTAACCCTCAATAGTAAAGTGTTTCTACGGTTAAACGAACCCGAGGGTATTGTGTGATGGTGTGCGGTCCACTGAAGTTCTTGTTTTTAGATGACAGAGTGTAAAGACCTCCGACCGACAGGTTCGAGTTCCACGGTCGTACTAACTACAGACGTCTCTGAAGAGGGACCTCCAGTATCTACGGGGAGGGACGTCAGAAAAATAAAAATTAATTAATTAAAAAACGGTAGGACCCAGAAGTAACGACGAGCTGCCGAAAGAGATCAACGTCGTCTGCCTTCGGTGAGAAAGCAACGACACGAGCCGCAAAAGTGACTCCACCGAAGAGAATAGCATTTCGTGTCCGAGACCCCTCGATCCGAAGTCATCAACACCGTGTACTCGAATCAACGAGGTACGATACACCCTAGGATGGTCTGGTCCCTAGCTTGGGTACAGGGGACGTGACCGTCCACCTAAGAATCGGTGACCTGGTGGTCCCTTCAGGGGATGTTACAGAAATGCACCAGAAAGGAGAACCACACAGACAAGATTGGAGAAGAATCCTGTCCTCAGTACGTCTCATCCCAGGTGGAGTTACCGAAGTAAATTGGTATTAATAGAAAAATCTCCAAGATAGAGGTTCGTCTCGGTACAAGAGTCCATAACCCCAATCCTGTACTTATATACTTAAAACATCCCCTCTTTGTTAAGTCGGGGTTTGTCACAGAACGCATTCTTTGGATGCCAATATCGACCGTCCTTCGACGACGTGGTGTGTCCCTCGAGTCAAGTCACAAGGGACTACTGGACTTTCCCTCCCAACGCACCCCTCCTCCCTCCGAATTCTCCTTGCCCTATATACATGTGAGTCTCAACTAAGTGTAATATGGCGTCTTTGATTGTTGTGACATTTCGTTAACAAGAAGCTTATTTTTTTAGTAAATTTTTTTTAAAATTCGTATTTTTTCTTCTTTAAAAACTGTCAGGAGGAAAACAGGTCTACGTTCTCGGTTTTTTTTTTACGACCCTTACTATGTCATTTCCTACTTTGACCAGTAAGAGTGTTCAGTCGACCTTGACTCGGAAGGCGAGATTTTTTCTGGAGGAAGTAGAGTTAGGGGGGTCTCGCGGGTGAAAAGGACGGAGGGGGTTCTTGAGAATGTTCCGATGGGTAGGTACACAGGTTTGCACAACCGGACTTTATTGGAGAACCTCTAAAGTACCACCGTCGTGTACCTGAGTTCCGCTCCAGTAGAGACCGTCGGGGCGCCATCGGGTGGCGTGAGATGTGAGGAGGCTCCCTAGTCCTCTTTACCTCGCATACAGTGTCCCCGACTCCTCGCAGACTCTGTTTTCTGCCCCACCCCCACCCCAAGCCCCACCCTACCCTTTAGCCCCCTCCTTCCAACTCAGGATAGGGAAGCGTGGGGACCAAAAGGTGGATTACTTTGAAACGTCGTGCTTCTGTCCCGAGAAAGAGAGGTGCTAGTGTACGTGCAAAAGGTTTTGCCGGAAGACACGTGAGTACTGGCGTCATGGGGTTGGAACAGTCCTTCAAGACCCCGGGGCCACACTCCCGGACAAAGTAAAAGGGCAAGATATCTTTATGCGCTCCTAGAAGAGGGTTTTCTTTCGCCTTTCTACCCGTCTGACCAGTACAAGGGGGTGCTTGCCGCGGCACTGACATCGGAAACACGGAACGTCGCGCGACGAGAGAGACGGACCTTAAGAAAGGTCGGGTTGGTGGGAGTAAAGACGAAGTTCCAGTGCAGGAGGTCCCTCGGACAAGACTGAAGGGATTCACCTGGGCGGCCCTGTGTGGAGATGACAACGTGACGGGCTGACGTTGGTAATCCACCGTCGTGTCCCGACACAAACTCTCGGAGAATCCCCGGTCAAGTCGACACCACAACCTCTCCTGAGAACTCTCAGGAAACCTGACGTTCCTCTAGGTTGGTCAGGTAAGATTTCCTCTAGTCGGAACCTACAAAAAACCTTCCTTACTACGATTTCGACTTTGAGGTCATGAGACCGGTGGAGTACTCTTCTCAACTGAGTGACCTTTTCTGAGACTACGACCCTCCCTAACTCCTGTCCTCCTCTTCCCCTGCTGTCTCCTACTCTACCGACCTACCGTAGTGGCTGAGCTACCTGCACTCAGACTCACTTGAGACCCTCTACCACTACCTGTCCCTCCGGACCGCACGACGCTAAGTACCCCAGCGTTTCTCAGCCTGTGCTGACTCGCTGACTTAACTTGACTTGACTTGATCCCCGGTCAAGTCAAGTCAGAGATCAGCACAGGCTGAGAAACGCTGGGGTACTTAGCGTCGTGCGGTCCGAAGTGACAGATAACGGTTGAGGGCTTCGAATGAGTTTGAGTACAGGTGACTCAACCACTACGGTAGGATGGCAGAGTAGGAGACAACAGGGGAAGAGGTCGGAAGTCAGAAAGGGTCGTAGTCCCAGAAAAGGTTACTCAGTTAAGAAGCGTAGTCCACGGGTTTCATAACCTCAAAGTCGAAGTCGTAGTCCCCGGTTCGTTGGATTTACGTTGGTCTTCGAACCGGTTGGTGATGATCAATTTACTGAGGGACCTATTTAGTTGATTGCGCGGAGACATGGAGTAAAAAAGAAAAAGAAAAAAAAAGAAAAAAGACTTTCTACCTGGATTCTGTCTTAGACGAAGTAGTTTAGGAATACACCTAATATACTCGATTGTACACCCTTCACGAGTCTTTAGGGTGCCATTTACGAGTCATTATTCAATTGACAACTTAGAATTAAAAGACAACTCCACAGACGGGGAGGGTTCTCCGACTCTAATTACAAAGTGCAAATTTGTACTTATCGTCTCTCGGGTAAAGTGTCCTCGGTGAATTAAGATAGGACCCGCAAAGTGTAAAAGATTCAATAAATGTTTAAAAGGACCAGAAAACATTAATGGGGGAGAGGGGAGGGGAGGAAGGGAGATGGGAGGTATTTGACGAACCAGTTTGTGAAATATTAAGATAAAGGAGTAGTGTCCCCTGAACTCTCGTCGAGATTAGTGTGGTGAGGGGACGAAGTTTCAGAATAGACCAAGTGGCTACGGGTCTCCCATTTCAGACTGGTGGAGTCGGGTCAAATACTCCCGGGTGGTCCCAAGACCCGGTTGAAATCCGTTGGTACTCCAAAAAAAACTGAGGGGAAAGTTCTTTCTTTCTCCGGTTCACTGTTGTTTCTCTGGACTCTCGTTCGTCCACCTCTACCTCTCTTCGGTCGGGAAAGGTTGAGATCTTGGGCCTCCGTGAAAATAAAAAAGTGAAACAGGATAAGATCTAACCCGTTAGTTGATGACGTTGTATTTTAATTGTATACGACTTAATCTCCCCAGCTATCTGTCTGTATCTGGGAGACTTTTCGACTTAACGGCACACCGGGTAAAGTCATGTCTTAATGTCAATAGGTCTTTTTATACTGTTAAGTATAACTTTTTCTTTTTTTTTTCACTGAGAAGTGACTTTAGAGAATCGTTTAAAGTTTCACCCTTTACTTAATTTCTTTGGTCTCTCCTTGAAGGGACTGTCTGGTCACCGATTCTGGGGTACAAGGGTTACGGGTCCAAACTAGGGACCAATCTCCTGATCTAGGGTGAACGCCGTTGGATTCACAAGAGTAAGACGTTACTTCTAGGACGTAGGGAATTCATTCATTCTGGACCGAGTCGGTTTATTTATTTTTATTTATAGTTTTTTTTTTTTTTTCAGTCTCTTTATGAAGGTTTTTAGAAGTAGAAGGTCACGTCAGGTGTAGTCTCACACTGGTTTGAAGAGGACAGAGGGAGTAGAGAGTTTTGAGGGGGTTTTAAGGGTTTCTTGAGTCAAACCCGAAAGAAGAGAGTCCTCGGTTGATAAAAGAAAGGAGTAGGAAGGACAGGAGGTTCATATTTAACTAAAACAGGAAGACTTGAAGAAAGTAAGAGACGGGAGTCTTGACCGTCCATTTGAGTTTTTGATGTCCCACTCCCCTCCTATAGTATAAATGAGTACTGAACGAAAATAGATACATTGCATACACTGTAAAATAGATTCTATGACAGGTGTGTGTATTCATACACGGTACGGTTAGGGTGACGTCATTCAAGTGGCTCTTTATCCATCCTACGTTCCCCGGTTCACGTTCTCTTCTTTTGTTTCCGAGAAGATACGAAGGACAATTACAAAAAAATTTTAAAAAACTATACCTGGTAAAAATTTCAGAAATAACTTAAACAATGTTATAATGAAGACAAAATACCAAACAAACAAACAAAATCGGTGTTCCGTACATCCTAGAATCGAGAGGGGTAGACCCTAGTCTGGGTATGGGAGACGTAACCTTTCCCTTCAGAATTGGTGACCGGGTGGTCCCTTCACGCTTTCAAACCAAAAGTTACGTGTGTCTTTGTACATAAGTGTGTATAAGTCATTTCACGGAATGCAAGAAAACTTTTGACACGATTAGTAAATACTTCGGTAAAAGACTACAAAATGTCGGTTAATACTTTGAAGTGGGAAGGGACCAGACCACCCGAAATGAGAGGGCACGACGTACGACTTTCCAACCTGCTGATAGACTCACACGGTAAGTGGGGATAAAACGTATTGACAGTAAGGTCGTTTACTTGTCAGAAACACGACTGAGACATCGGTCGAAAGAAGGGATCCGGTCTTGAACGCACGTCTGGTAGTGTCTTCACGAGGTTGACATCGACTACAAGGAAGTTTTCGTTTGACAAGGGTTGAATTTTACACTGTACTTTTGTATGGACCCTGGACAGTGGAAAGTACCTAAGTGTGTCGAAAATCATTGACTCAAAACGATAGTTTACCAAGGACCCACATCGAAAACCTTTTTCTTTCCCTTGTACACTCAGTGACCTGTGTCTCCTTTTGTACTCGGGAGGGAGAGTTTGTGGGTGTAATTGGATTCCGTACTTTACCCCTTTCCTCTTTTGTGGTTCTGGTTGGAATTAGAAGAAGTGGTTAACGAGTCCGGTTGGGAAGTTTTAGGTACAAGACCTACGGTCGGGTGACGGGGAGTATTTACTCGTAGTGACCCTATATCAGGTTGTTGGTTCGTATATGAATACGTGTACCTCCGTAGGTACAGAATGTGAGGTCTTTCGGCCTGCCAGACATACTAAACGATTTACATTCGTCGAGGAAATGAGGAAAGGGTAAACAAGTAGAAATAAAAGGAATCTGGAATTAGTATGTCTACTCTAGTAATACGTTGCAACTAGAATCGAGAACTAACGACGAAAAGATTTATAGTAACAGTAACGACTCAGTGATTCAACACAGGTCGAGAAACGCCCAACGGTAAAGGAAGAGGTTCCCTAAAAGGACTGGATCCCTAACTTGGACACAGAGAGGTCCACTAAAAGGACTGGATCCCTAACTTGGACATAGAGGACGTAACCGTCCACCCAAGAAATGGTGACTCTGTGGGATCCCTTCTGGACAATGATGTCAGAATCAGTTTTGTTACAGGTCGTTTTTCTTTCAACAGGGTACTTACCTCTTATATGTACCTGTTACACCAACACTTCTATATTTTCCTTATTTGAAAAAAGATTTCATTGTTTTGAATTACAAAATAATGGTTTTTTTGATAGTCCTTTCAATAAAAACAGATGCAACTTTAAAATTTCATGTATAAAAAGATTGTGTTACAGAAAAATAAAATGATCAGTTTACGGTGAAATAAGGTGTTCTAAAAAAAAAGTTCATATCTTTACTCTTACTTCCTTATTGATCCTTTCTTTAATATCCCATTTCAGTTCTCACTCAGAGTATGTTTTTTTTTTTTCCTACGATACTCTACAATTATTTCCTAGAACTTTAAACCCTAGTTATCGAGGTTTTCGTCGTGAATGTATTTATTATATTCTTTTATAATGTTTCAACATTAAACATAAAAACTCTGTCCAGTATCCCACCCTTCTGTTCTTCGTCTACCAATTTGGAGGTTGATCTAAAGATTTGATCTCCGATACCTACCACACAGAACGCCCCCCTAAGTCAGTTTGATAAAAAGAGTTTCAGAATCAACCGTTCGTACTGGAACTCCCTACCGTTTCACCACGTTCTCTTCTTCTTGCAAAGATGTGATACACCGTTTTTACAGATGCAACTTCTTATCAACTGTATCTGGTAGCTCTTGTGTTGTGTAGACTTACAGGTGTTTGTTTCCACACTCATACTTTACTCTTTACTCTCCTTTAGTAGTCGCCACGTCAGTAGAGAAGGTCAGAGCGGGTCGGACGAAGAGAGACCGAAATATGTGTTAAATGACAGAACTTCTTAATAACCTAGGTAAAAAAGTGGTACGTAGTTTTATTTTATCCACCTTCAAACTCCCTTTACCCGCATATCTTTCTAAAAAGTATTTCACACACGAAACGAATGTCCCTTTTTTTTTTTTTGAGTCCCACCTAGTCGTCGTTGTGGGTTTTTTTTTTTTTTTTGCGAAAGAACCGACCTCACGTCTACCGAAAACGAATAAAAGAAAAAACGAATAAATACAAGGTAAAATAAAGTGTCTCCTGAACTCTACCGAAAGTTTTTTGTGTGTCTTCTATTTCTCAACTTTTCCATTACCGTTTCCCTTTTTATATCCACACATTTAGTTTCGATGTTCCTCTATAATTATAACTCTTTATATGTAATAAGTCACGATGAGTGGTGATCTCTGCTATTTCAACTGAACTCCGAAGGAAGGTAGTTTCAGTCCGTCACTCTCAATACTTTGGGTAAATTGTAACGTAGGAATTACAAATTTCATACATGAAAACGTTTCAAAAATCTTCAAATACGCCTTCTACTGAAAACGTGCATTCCCGTGATCTGACATTCGGACAGAGTTATTTGGTCTGATTGACTAAGGTAGTACCAGAGGTTTCCGTCAGTATTTCAACGAGAGAAAGAGTAAAAAATTTCTAGAAAAAACTTTATTAAAATATCATACATATACATAGGTATGGTTACATATCATTATAACTCCTTCCAGAACTACGATAAATTTAAATATATTTGACATATTACGATGTAGAATAAAGTAAATGAGTAACAAAGACTCTAGTTATAGGAACAACTGAGTCGACTGGTGTCCATCATGGGTTGAATACTACCAAACTAAATATTAAAAGACTGATCCTACCACACTTTCATTATACGTATGTCATCTTTAACATAAAATTAAAACTTGATACGAGAAAAGGAAGTTACGAGAACATACTATAGGTCGGGATCGAGGGTCAGTCGGTATGTGTGTTGATAAGACAAAAAGGTACAAGTGATATCATCAGTTAGTTGATGTACCCTAATCAAGTCAAGTCAAGTCAACGAGTCAGTACAGACTGAGAAACGTTGGGGTCTTTGACTTCGTGCGATCCGAAGGGGCAGGAAGTGATAGAGGGGTTCAAACGAGTCTGAGTACAGGTAACTCAGCCACTACGGTAGGTCGGTAGAGTAAGAGACAGAGTAGGGAAGAGGACGGAAGTTAGAAAGGGTCGTAGTCCCAGAAAAGGTTACTCAGTCAAGAAACGTAGTCCACCGGTTTCATAACCTCAAAGACGAAGTCGTAGTCAGAAAGGTTACTTATAAGTCCCAACTAAAGGAAATCCTACCTGACCAACCTAGAGGAACGTCAGGTTCCCTGAGAGTTCTCAGAAGAGGTTTTGGTGTCAAACTTTCGTGACTCAGAAGAAATGTAGGTTAAGAGTGTAGATATGTACTGATGACCTTAAAAAAACAAATCCTTAAAAAGTAAGTTTAACACGGTAACATGTATTACGACGTTATTTATGGAGACATGTATAAAAGAACATATTAAATCTTCAATAAAACTTTGTACTTGAATTTTAAAATTAACGACTAAACCTAACATACGTGTTCACTTTTCTATAACGGTTCAACGAAAGGTTTTACCCCACAATAGTCAAGTATGAAGGTTGTCACATACTATCGATGACAAAGGAACTTAGAAATGACTGACCTTATAGAGGAAAGAGAGGGTGCGTGTACATGTGAGGGATTAGACTCTCCAATACCGTATAGTAATATCAAAATTGATCTTAAAGCAATTCTAACCTTTAATAGAATAAAATTAAAGAAAAATACATTTACGAGGTAAACATATCAAATAAACGAAAAAAAGACAATCCAAGGTCCGTGAAGTTTTTTATATAAACCAACCCAAAATATAAAGGTAAAACTAGGAATAGAGAGAGGAATAAAAAAAGGACGTAATCCTCTTAACTGATACACACACAATCAGTGAGTCAACCCAGAGAAACGTTGGGGTACCCGATATCGGGTGGTCCGAGGAGACAGGTACCTTAAGAGGTCCGTTCTTATGACCTCACCCAACGGTAAAGGAAGAGGTCCCCTAGAAGGGTCGGGTCCCTTACTTGGGCTCAGAGGACGTAACGTGTGTCTACGAAATGGTAGACTCGATGATCTCTTCGTCTCGTAACGGATTCTGGGAGTAATAACGTCTTGTCTTAACCATTATCGTGTGTGTGCGTGTGGTGTGTGTCTTGTTCCTTTCACTGTAGTGTAAAAATTTATCGTTGTGACCATGGTTTTTATGTTATTTCATTACGAAAGTTAAAAACTTTATTTTTGACAAACTTAGGTATTAAACTACGGATCAATTTAAAAGGTAAATTGTATTATAACGTCAAGTAGTGGTATTGTAAAAATCACCATGAGTTTGACAGAATATAAACCGGTCACCCTTGAAGAGATTCAACCCAAGATTCAACAGAGTTGTCGAAAAATACTTCATTTACCACAAATCCCTGGTGTCAGATACGGGATCCTCATCAGTAACGATCATTCGATTCGTCACAAAAGATCTAGAAGAGTCATCTGTCTCATCCCTTTAAATTTATGTAGTAATCAAGTATATTTATCAAGAGTAAGTTTTAGTTCTGGTGTCTCCGAAATGGTTGACACGAATCGACTGTCGGTGTAGGAGGAGGAAGATGTGGTTTTAGGGCAAGTGGTCAATTGTCGTTGTACTCACGAGTGAACAAAATGGGTATCGTATATGTGTTGTCAGAGTCAGATTGTTATGGTTTGTTGGTGGTTTTCAGTCCAGTGGTTTGTGGTCAAAACAGACAAAAAAAAATCAAGGAAGCAGGCGAAAACATCAAGAAAACAGGAATCGGATATAAAGTGCTCTCTGTATGTTTAGTTTAATAACACGAAATTTCAACGAACTTTACTAAGGAAACACCAATACGACGGATGTGTCAAGTGTGACTTCGTGCAGACAAAGTAAAATAAAGGTTAAAAATGTCTAAAAGTTTACACTCAACACAACTTATTAATATACGTTATAAGTGTACGAAGGTTTCAGTTTGCATGTTTTGTTCCGTGTGAATCTTTTCGTGCTGAACACAAGGGAGCACGGAAGATGACCCTTAGTTCAAAAAGTGGAAAAGTAATTGAAAACTGAAAGACTTTTCCAATTTGTTCATGTATGTAAAAGTTTTGGGAGAATCTATTTGAATTGTTTGAGAAATTTTATGAATTAAGGAAGGAATACTTAGACACAATCTTTTAAATTTTTTTTTTTCTCACTTTTGATGGAAGTAATAAAAAATCTCTGTTTACAGTATACCTAAGGTTTGATTCCCAGAACGGTCTTTTCCTTACACATCTTTGTTAAGTGAATATTTTAAACGATTAAGTGATACGACTTCCTCTTTTAAATCTTCTGATGGAATTGAATATGTCTTTTTAAGAATATTTTAAACTTTGGACAAAGACCAGAAACTCTTATATTTCTTATAGTCAATGATGGACCTTTAAAGGTCTATTGAATGTTTTTTATAATATTTCTCTGAAACCGATATAAGATCAATGACAGTCTTTGTTCTGGCCCCATGAATCTTTATAATTATCTTGGTTGACTTTTTAGTAATCTAGATCATTCTCTCGAGTCTTTTCACGGTCTACATCTTGGTTTACCTTCTTTGGTTATCGTCCAGAAATACACGGTGAGTTTACGTCCTATGAATTGGGGACACAATTAAAGGATTCTAAAGACATTGTTTCAAGGTGTTTACCCCACTCACTTTTGTTGTCTTTACATAAAAAAGTGTGAAGGTCTCCAGTCTCTTTCTGGACCCAAGCTAGGGACCCAACCCTTCTAGGGGATCTCTTCCCTTGCCGATGGGTGAGGTCATAAGACCGGACCTCTTAAGGTACCTGACATATCAGGTACCCCAGCGTTTCTCAGCTTATACTGACTCGCTGAAAGTGTGATATGTGATGAGTGTGATACGAGGCATTTGTCACAAATCATTTACTCGATAAACAAAATCTTTTAAGAGTTTCGTGGTCTTTTGGTGAGGTGTGTGGTGGAAATTTTTGTTTTAGTTCCAAGTCCTCTCTCCCCTGTATACATATGAATACCAATGACATACGGTCAAGTCAAGTCGAGTTAAGTCAAGTCAGCGAGTCAGACTGAGAGACGCTGGGGTGCCTGAGACGTGTGGTGTGGAGGGACAGGTAGTGGTTGAGGGCCTCGAGTGAGTTTGAGTACAGGTAACTCAGCCACTACGGTAGGTTGGCAGAGTAGGAGACAGCAGGAGAAGAGGAGGGTAGAAGTTAGAAAGGGTCGTAGTCCCATAAAAGTTTACTCAGTCGAGAAGCGTAGTCCACCGGTTTCATAACCACAACGTCGAAGTCGTAGTCAGGAAGGTCACTTATGAGTCCTGACTCAAAGAACCGACCTTCGACGGAAACAATAGTGTACCAGAAGAGGGTACCAACAAAAGAATATTTCTGGAGTCAGGATGAGTTAGTCCCCAAGTGGGATGAGGCCATACTGGAGTGGAGTTGACTAATGTAGACGTTATTGGGACAAAGATTCAGTCCAGTGTAAGACTCCAGGACCTCCAATCCTAAAGTTGTACACTTAAAAACTACTCCCTCCCGTGGTAACTTTAGACGTCGTCTTATATCGTTCACGGATTTCTCGTCCGGTCCGTTCTCCGATGTCTGTTCCCTGTTCTCACTACGGAACTGAGGGTCGTGTAGTACTGTCCGTCTCTCTCGTGCACCTTAACTGGAACATCTAAAACCCTACCGTCTTTCGTATAAGGTCCACCTCTTTGTTGGTGACTTAAGAACTGTGGTCTTTACCACCTTCTTTCACATACTCAATTACGTTTATGTCTGACTCTCTCCTCTTGACTTTTTTAAGTCAAGTCTTCTTTCTGAGGCCTCCTAGAACTTCTGCAACCATGAACTCGTTAATCCTTTAGCCTGAGAACCATATTCGTCGAAAACCGTCCTTTTCGGAAAACGTCTTTTCTCGAGAGACGTCCTCCGTGGGGAAAACAGAGTAGTGATTGGAATTTGGTCCGTGAGGGTACGAAATGAGTAGAGACGAGGGTCGTGTAGAAAGATAGAAGACTAGTGTGTTGTAGAACGAACCTTTTTAAGTTTGTTATATCTTCAAGTACCCGAAGGGTCCACCGTGTCACCATTTCTTAGACGGACGGTTACGTCCTCTACGTTCTCTCCTAGAATTGGTCCAATTCCCCTCTCCTAGAGTTGGGTCCAAGTTGGGGGCCCAACCATTCTAGGAGACAACATCCTTTGTCGTTGAGTGAGGTCATAAGAACGGACCCTATAGGGTACCAGTCTCATCGGACCGATATCAGGTACCCCACCCAGTGTTTCTCAACCTGTGTTGACTCGTTGACTCACGTGTGTGTGTGTATGTTTGTATGTACGCATGTATATGTATGTATATACTTTCACTTTCAGGGAGTCAACACAGGTTGAGACGTTGGGATACCTGACATCAGGTACCTTAAGAGGTCCGGTCTTATGACCGCACCCATCGGAAAGGGAAGAGGTCCCCTAGAAGGGTTGTGTCCCTAGTTTAGGTTCAGAGATCGTGACGTCCGTCTAAGAAACGGTCGACTCGGTGGTCCCTTCGGGTTCTTATGACCTCACCCATCGGATATAGATAGATAGATAGATATATATAGTATACTCCCCAAGGGACCACCAAGTCTACCGTTTCTTAGGTGGACGTCACGTCTTCTGGTCCCACACTAGGGACCCAACCCTTCTAGGGGACCTTATCATTGCGTGAGGTCATAAGAACGGACCTCTTAGGGGTCCCTGTCTTCTCGGATCACCCGATATAGAGACCCCAGCGTCTCAGTCTGTACTGATTCACTGATTCGTGACGTGTCGTGTGTAATATACCCGAAGGGATCACCGAGTCTGACATTTCTTAGACGGTCGTTGCGTCCTCTGGACTCCTGTATGTAATATATTTATATGTTATATGTATACTCACATATATATATATATTTTATTCCAGGTGGGTAAGATTGTCATAAATAATCGTTTGATACCATGTACTGTTCGAGACACTAGATATGTTTGACATAAACCCTAGACGTTAGACTTAGATCATAAGGAAGATCTTTACTTCCGTTTTCGAGTGACAATCTATTCATCTGCTTTTGTTACAAATACAAGAAAATTTGG
The DNA here is from genome assembly GCA_006410555.1 of Capra ibex. Taxonomy (NCBI): domain Eukaryota; kingdom Metazoa; phylum Chordata; class Mammalia; order Artiodactyla; family Bovidae; genus Capra; species Capra ibex. The sequence goes on from SJYO01016970.1 coordinate 17,132,483, forward strand.
ATCTAGAAAAATCAAATCGGTTATATCGTATTATTCATATGGACGAAGAAGAGTCCTATGAGTGTGGTGTCCTTATCTTATTTATGTGATATTTATCCTAGTCTTACTAACTACTCTCTTAAATTAAAGCCTGCACTCAAACTCACTTGAGGTTCTCAACCACTACCTGTCCCTCCGTGCCATAGGACGTTAAGTACCCCAGCGTTTCTCAGCCTGTACTGACTCGTTGACTTGACTTGACTTGACTTAAAAATTAAATAACCTGACGAGAAAATAATTATCCAACGATAGTTGAGGCGAATGGAGATACAGAATATCTCACTTTGGTTGTTGGAATTTCCTTTAACAGCCAGAGAGCGGATCAACAAAGGAGATAAATTATGTTTAAAATTTTACCCGAGGGAACATGTCGTAAGGTCTGGAGAGTCTTCTCTTCTTATCTCCGGTAGGATTCGAAAAGGTAGTGAGACCGTCAGTAGTCGACACCACTGTCTTATGGTGTCTGACCCACCGAATGTGTCGTCTAAATAAAAGAGTGTCAAGACCTCCGTCCTTCAGACTCTCGTTCCACGGTCAGACCAACCCAAGACCACTCTTGAAAGAAGGTCAAACATCTTTCGTAGAAGAGTGACACAGAAGTACACCGTCTGTTTGCCGAGACCTCAGAGAAGGAGAAGAATATTCTCGTGATTAAGGTCGTACTCTGGGTGTGGAGGTCCTGGAGTAGATTTACATTAATTGAGGGCCTCAAGTGAGTCTAAGTGGTTGGATCTGTCGTATAATTTTTCGTCTCTGTAATGAAACGGTTGTTTCCAGGTAGATCAGTTTCGATACCAAAAAGGTCATCAGGACATACATACACTCTCAACCTGATATTTCTTTCGACTCGAGGTTTCTTAACTACGAAAACTTGACACCACAACCTCTTCTGAGAACTCTCAGGGAACCTGTCGTTCCTCTAGGTTGGTAAGGTAGAATTTCCTTTAGTCAGGACTTATAAGTAACCTTCCTGACTACAACTTCGACTTTGAGGTTATGAAACCGGTGGATTACGTTTCTTGACTGAGTAACCTTTTCTGGGACTACGACCCTTTCTAACTTCCACTCTCTTCCCCTGTTGTCTCCTACTCTACCAACCTACCGTAGTGGCTGGGTTACCTGTACTCAAACTCATTTGAGACCCTCAACTACTACCTGTTCCTCCGGACCACACGACGTCAGGTACCTCAACGTTTCTCAACCTGTGCTGACTTAGTGACTCGACTTGACTTGACTTGACTGGGTCAGAACCTCAGATACTCAGATACTATCCTAATGACCGTAGTGGTTTTCTAGAATATGGTCGTGCGGAGAGTCCTGATGACGACGGTCACGAGGACATGGACGTCGCCCGGTGACGGTTGGTGTCGAGACGTCCTCTGGGAATTTGTGAGTGTCCGTCCAGATCGAGTCAGAGGACACACCAGTGACCAGGAAAAGGGACCCAGGACCATGTGTGTTCCAAAACAAACACGGGGGGTTCTCAGAGACAAAGGGAACCTCTGTCTCTTTTGACCTTTTACCTTTAGTAGTCAAAAGTAATGCTAGGGTTACTTTACGTTACGGTTTCTTAGAAGTTTAATGGTATGTTGACACGAGTAAAGTGTACGATCACTCCATTACGAGTTTTAGGAAGTTCTATCCGAAGTTGTCACGTACTTGGTTTTTGAAGGTCTACATCTTTGACTCAAATCTTTTCCGTCTCCTTGGTCTTTCGTTTAACGGTCGTAGGCAAAGACGACGACGACGACGATACAGTGAAGACAGCACAGGTAGAGACACGCTGGGGTATCTACCGTCGGGTGGTCCGAGGAGGCAGGGACCCTAAAAGGTCCGTTCTTGTGACCTCACCCAACGGTAAAGGAAGAGGTTACGTACCTTCACCTTTCACTTTCAGTGTCTTTTTTTTTTTTTTTTTTTTGTACTCTTAAGGTCTTTTTGTAGATGAAGACGAAGTGACTGATGCGATTTCGAAAACTGACATACCTAGTGTTGTATGACACCTTTTAAGAAGGACTCTACCTTTATGGTCTGATGGAATGGACAAACGACTTTTTGGACATACGTCCTGTTCTTCGTTGTCAATCTCTGAATGTACCTTTTTGACTGATAAAGTTTTTACCCTTCCCTCAGACGTTCCCTCAGACATACAACAGTGGAACAAATAAATTGAAAATACGTCGCATGTAGTACCTTTTACGGTACGACCTACTTAGTGTCCGACCTTAGTTCTAACGGCCCTCTTTATAGATGTTGGTGTCTATACGTCTACTATGGTGAGATTACCGTCCTTCGTTTCTCCTTGATTTCTCGGAGAACTACTGCCACTGTCTCCTCTCACTTTTCCGACCAAACTTTGAGTCGTAAGTTTTTTGATTCTAGTACCGAAGACCAGGTTAGTGAATTACCGTTTATCTACCCCCTTTTCACCTTTGTCATTGTCTAAAATAAAAGAACTCGAGGTTTTAATGACGTCTACCACTGACGTCGGTGCTTTAACTTTCTGTGAACGAGGGACCTTCTTTTCGACACTGTTTGGATCTGTTGTATAATTTTTCGTCTCTGTAGTAAAATGACTGTTTCCAGATATATCAGTTTAGATACCAAAAAGGTCCTCAGTATACACCTACACTCTTACCTGGCATTTCTTGCAACGAGTGGTTTCTTAACTGCGAAAGTTTAACACCACAACCTCTTCTAAGAGCTCACAGGGTACCTACCGTACCTCTAGGTTGGTCAGTTAAGATTCCCTTTGGTTGAGACTTATAAGTGACCTTCCTGGCTACGACTTCGAGGTTATGAAACTGGTTGACTACGCTTCTCGACTGAGTAACTTTTTCTAGGAATATGACCCTTTCTAACTCCCGTCCTCCTTTTCTCCCACTTTCTCCTAGTCATCCAACCTACCGTAGTGGCTGAGTTACCTGTACTCAAACTCGTTTGAGGTCCTCTGTCTCTTCCTGTCCCTTCGGGTCACACGACGTCAGGTACCCCAGTGTCTCTCAGTCCGTGGTGACTCTTTGACTTGTTGTTGTTGTTGTACTCGAATCCCCTATGTTAAGTCAGGTGTCGTTAGTAACGACGGGGTGGAACGGATAAGACATTAACGTCTGGAGTATCTATAAACGACCCAAAACATAAACGGGTGTTTATACGATGGGACAGTAACAAAGTCAAGAAGAACGAACAGGGTCCTCGGGACTACATTGAAATTAAGAGGGGTATTTGGTAATTGACACGTCCACCGACGTGGTTCAAGGAAGAACTTTTGGAAGTGACCGGTTGTCGTGACGACGCACAGTCTCGAGGTGGTCGACGTCGACGTACGAAATTCGTGCAGTAAATTGAAGAGACACGTCTCCCGTAACATTATCACGAAGAAAGTTTTGTCCACGTAACAATCTTTTCACGGACCTAAAATTCCCGTTACACACACGACGAGTAACGACAGTAGCATTTGCTGTCTGAATCACATAAAAGTCACGAATAAAGATTGGTAAATATAACTATACGAGACATGAATCCAGTTTACGTACCGAACGATTAAAGGTATACACGAAACTTAAAAAGGTAGGGAGTGAACAAACGGGAGGAAGATCTTACAGACAGAGGTTGGTAGAGGTAAACAGTGTTAGAATGATTAAGACATTTTGTCGAGTTTTACGGTAGAGAAAGAACTTCAGTGAGATGAGCGACGTGGGAAAAGAGTGGGATGTTACTCCTCAGGGAGGACGGCACTATGTACTGTAGTACCAGAGGACCATACAAGTAACAATAAGACAGAACACAAGTACCAATAAACACATACCGACCTAACATCTCATTTATTTTCACATTTGGTGTGGTCCCGTATTAATAAGCACATAGGAACTGTCGGGGTTCGGTACCCTTTGATATTACTTATGGTGAAATTATTCTTATAGAGATTCCTATTTTGTTCTCGTTTACAAGTCTTAAGTAAAAACATAAAATAATTCTATAAAAATCCTGTAGTAGATAAATTTTTTGAGAAACCGGTGACCTTCCTGTCTATAAATACCATTTTTATTCTTCTGTTCCGTTTCTGTCTTTTCTTAAAGTGTTTTTTTCACTCTTAGTAATGGAGTAAAACGACTCGAATCATTCGTTTTACAGGAGGTAGTAAAAAGAACCTACTGAAACTTATTTTATGGGTACACACTGATATAATTTTTTACCTTTTTCTATGAATTTCAGTCTCGTACTCTTGGTCTCCCTTCATGGTATTTCGGGTCCACGGTTTCTCTCTCGTGTTATGTCTACCTACCTACCTCTCTTCAGAGTCGTCACCCTTGTTCGTCTACGCGTCGTCGTGGACGTCTGGTCGAGTGGATCACCGTCGTAACAAAGACCGTCGACGTGAAGACGACCGTCGTCGTCGAGAAGACGACCGTTGTCGGGAAGGGTGTGCTCACCGTCGACGTCCACGCCGCCACCGTCGTCTGGTGCCCCTGCGACGTCGTCGGGGGTGTCGTCGGTGTCGTCGTACCCGTCGTCGACGACGTTGTCGGGTGGGCCATCGTGGACGTCGACAACGTCGACGGTGTCGACGGTGACGTCGGTGGTGGCGTCGGTGGTGGTGTCGGCGGTGGTGTCGGTGGTGGCGTCGGCGGTGGTGTCGGTGGTGGCGTCGGTGGTGTTGAAGGTGTTGGTGTCGTCGGGTACCACAGTCATCTCTCNTTGTAAATTTAAGATTCACAAAACAGACAAAGAGTAGATAAAACACTGGACTAAGGAAAAAGTTCATATAGAATTCACTTGACTGTCATTATCGGTTCTTGTGTGTTTCGACCTGTTTCAAATGGAGCCGATAGTCTTAAAGACGGCAACACTAGGTACGTATAAAGGAAGAATCCGTTTTGTTGAAGTTCTTCATACCTAAAGTGTACGTTAAATTTAAACTAAACAATTCTCACAGAAAAACTGTTCACCCAAAGGAGTTAATTTAAATTTTAGGAACAAATCAGTGTTTTCTAATTAAAGGCGTCTAAAAATCGGTTGACAGACAGATTAATGTTAGATTTATAGGAGATATTGTCTTGTGTTATGACGAAGAGTCAAATCTTGATATAAAAGTGTAAATGACACTCGTTTAGTCCAAAACCTTAATACTTCGAAAATCCACTTGAGACGGTAGAGAAAACTTTTTTACTTAAAAGGTTTCTTCTAGTGTGAGTAGGTCGGTGGTAGTGCCGGTAGTAGTGGTAGGGTTGGTGTTAGCGGTCGAAGTGGTGGTAGTTAAACGAAATTTTTTCTTACTTAACCTTCTCATCGTAACTTTGTATGTGTAATAGTATACGTTTTGTCTGTTGGTCACCCTTAAATGGTAGATAGAGTCCTTCTAGTTTGTGTCCCGAGACACTGTCGGATCTCCCTACCTACCCCATCCTCCACCCTCCCTCCAAGTTTTCCCTTCTCTGTATAAGTAAGGATACCGACTAAGTACAACTACATACCATCTTTGATCGTGTTATAACATTTCATTCATAGGAGATTTATTTTTAAATTTTTTTATTTTTAACTTTCCTTCTGACTTATGTCTTTGAATTCTTTGAGTGGAAAGTTACCAGAAAATTTGTCACAAAAGTTCCAGGGGTATTCGATGAAAACTTTTACTCATTGTCTAACCTTACGTGTGTCTTTTTGTCAGTGAGGAGATGTTTTAGACATTCTTACGACTTATTATGACAAAGAGCACTGTCGTGAATTCGTCAGACTTGGAAGTAAAAAAATTCATGCACAGAAAATTAAGTCTTTAAAGTATCGAACTTGTTTCCGTATGAGAAATGTTCCGATAAGTACAATGGTTTAGTTTGAACTCAGACGATGGGTGTGTATTTCGGTTAGATACTGGGGTCCATCACCCCTCCCTTTCACGTCGTAAATGATATTCCGTGGAGTGTTCCTCTTACCCACCGAGTACGAGTCTTTGGGGTTTGAGTGGTTTCCTAAAGTCGTTTCCGAAAATTTTTCGGTTCATTCCCTCTTCCAGGGTCCCAGACACTAGTCGAGTACGTGTGACGAGACTAACCAACTACCACTCCCTTGTTCCACCACAGTGTCCCCAATTATATAGTTGGGAATCCGTGGTTCTCCAGACGTCCTGTATACGAGTACTAGTTCATCAATTAAAAAAGGTAAACCACCTTCAAAGATTCTTTTTGAATCTTTTATACGTAGTCTATAATAATAGGTTCATAAGTCTCTTTTCACTATCGTCTCCTATATCCACTCCACAGACGGGATCCTCCGAAGGTGAACCAACTTAAGTACCGTAACTTGAATTTCTGAAACAACAAGTCAGTGAGTCAACACACACTGAGAAACCCTGGGGCACCTGCCGTTGTGTCGTCCTAAGAGAAAAGAAATAGTAGACGGTCTCAAATGCCGGCAGGTTCTTTACCACTAGCGTCACCTGGGAGGCCCCAAACCTTCCTAGTCCCCTTTGTTCCCCTACAGTTACTCAGCCAACACCTCATGTATACCTCATTGTTAACACATTTCTCTTGATGGTATATTATAGTTTTTTAGGTAAATTTCAGTTTACATAATTGACCTTGTACACTGCAGCTTGCTTTATGAACACTTAATAGATCTGAAATCATTCTTTCTCAGTTCATGGAGATCTATTTCTTTTTTTGACAACTGGGCAGGATTCTGTTTTATAGAGAGAAATTGAATCTGATTTCAGGGCTTCCTTGGTGGCTCAGACGGTAAAGAATCTGTCTGCAATNTCTATCCCTGGGTTAGGAAGATCCCCTGAGGAAGGGAATGGCTCAGTTCGGTTCAGCTCAGTCATGTCTGACATTTTGCGACCCCATGTACTGTTGCACACCAGGCTTCCCTGTCCATCACCAACTCCTGGAGCATGCTCAATCTCCTGTCCATCAAGTTGGTGATGCCATCCAACCTTCTCATCCTCTGTCATGTGGTGAGGATGTTCCATTCCCCAGTAAAGAGGCTCTGCTGAGGGACCTGGGGCTGCTTTGCACTTGGCAATGACTTTTGAGGCTGAGACCACTTTCATTTCTCCAGTCTTTGGAAAGAGGGCTTCTGGGCCGTACACAGAAATAGCCTCCTGATAATGTTTATTTGCTGTTCAGATGTCCTTTCAAGCACAACATGTTGTGTTATGTGAGACTTCCTTGTGTGCCCGTGACCAGTCACAGCACCGTGTTTTCCAGAGCTCCCAGGGGCCCTCACTGGAATGTTTAGGGTGTTTGACTTAGAAAAAGAAACATCATCTAGTAAATCTTGCTGACATTCCTAAAAAGGGTACTAATTACTATATGATGATGTTCTTCCATGACTACGGAGCCAAATAGCAACAGGGAAGGGGTCATGTGTGTTCCTTTCCTGTCCCCAGAGCTGGTATATAAGGGTCCCCTCCAGCAGAAGCTGACATTCGACCTCCCTGCCCTCCTGAGTCTCCCTCCTCACCTCTCCTGAGTCCTCTCTACTGACACCATGGGCTGCTGTGGTTGTGGAAGTTGTGGTGGCTGCGGCGGTGGCTGCGGTGGTGGCTGCGGCGGTGGCTGTGGTGGTGGCTGTGGTGGTGGCTGTGGCAGCTGCAACAGCTGCAACAGCTGCAGATGCTACCGGGTGGGCTGCTGCAGCAGCTGCTGCCCCTGCTGCTGTGGCTGCTGTGGGGGCTGCTGCAGCGTCCCCGTGGTCTGCTGCCACCGCCGCACCTGCAGCTGCCACTCGTGTGGGAAGGGCTGTTGCCAGCAGAAGAGCTGCTGCTGCCAGCAGAAGTGCAGCTGCCAGAAGCAATGCTGCTACTAGGCTGCCAGTCTGGCCTCTGGGAAGGTGCTGCTGGTAACTGTCTCGTTGGTAAGATTTTCTTTCTTTCTGCCGGTCGTCCGTGATTTGAATGTCGTATAGGTGACCTGAGACGAATTCTCAGGCTGAGGAGTTTAATTCATATCCTCTGGTCACTGAGATTCTGCCTCCAAATGAAAAACACCAACACAGTCTTTCTCCATCCATCATCAAAGTATGAGCCCCACCAAATGGAGTGATGATTTTTCATGCTATGCTTTCTCGAAATTCTACTGTTGAAATGTTTATCTCTTTCTCCTTCTCTCTGTTGTTTCTGCATTCTCTATCTCTGCTACTATTTTCTGATTCTGTAAACCGTAGACAATTCTTTTCCTAATAAACCATAAAACTGGCATTCAAAAATGTGTCAATATCTCTTTTTTCCTTGTTTGAATGTGTCTCATGCAAAGATGCAACTAAACCGACTGAAGTGAGTAAGACCCCCTGATGTTTTCCGAGATGGCTTTAAAGTAATTAATGAATAATCTGTCCCTAATAGGTTTTCAAGTGATGGTAAAAATTTGGTGGTTGTGGTTCATATATAGAGTGGAATGTTACTCAGCCATAAAAAGGATTGAATTTGAATCCACTGTAATGAGGTGGATGAACCTAGAGCCTGTTATACAGAGGGAAGTAAGTCAGAAAGAAAAAAAATATTGTATATTAGCACATATATACAGAATCTGAAAAATGGTTTGGATAAACCTGTTTGTAGGGCAAGAACAGAGCCACCGATGTAGAGAACGGCTATGTGAACACAGAGGGGGAAGGAGAGGGTAGGGCGAGTTGAGAGAGTAGCCCTGACATATACGCACGGCCATGTGTAAAATAGAGAGCTAGTGAGAAGCTGCTGTTAGCACAGGGAGCTCAATTTGGTGCTCTGTGACCACCTAGAGGGGTGGGATGGGGATGGGGGAGGATGGGGAGCTGGGACAGAGGCTCAACAGAGAGAGGATATATGTATACATAGAGCTGAGTCACTTCACTGTACAGCAGAAATTATCACAACATTGTAAAGCAATTATATTCCAATAATAAATTTAAAAAAATTTGTGGCTTCAACTCTCCTCTTATATAAGTGAGAAAAAGGATTCTAGGAACACCATATGAATGAACTCTTATGACATCCCTTTCTCTCTACCCCTAGATAACTTTCTAACAGATTTTGATCTCAGTGTCTCCGCCAGATGAAATTCAACGCCCAAAGCAATGTGCATGTGTTTAGGTCTTGGTTATTTTAGTTTATTTGTGTAGGTCTTATTTGTTTAACATCTGACTACAATTTCATGAGATTTTAAAATTTCATTACCAGTATTAGTCAACTTTCTTTCGGAAGATCATGATTATGAAATACTGGTCTGGTCATGAGTGAATACATCTATTAGTGAGAGTTGTAAGTTATTGAAACACTACCCACTTTGATTATATTCTATCATAAGTGAACACTGTAGGAATGCAAAAATGAAGAGGTTACAACAAGGTACTTTCAGGCACATCTCTCACAGTGCCTTGAAGGTGAAACCACTCACAGTGTACGATGTTGATAAACCCACCCTCAGAATGCAGGGCCCTTAGGATTTTCTACCTAAATCTGTTCCCTGGTGAAAGCAAGAGATGAAGAAAGGGGCAGGTCATTGCATCAGTGGTCAGGCAGTTGCTGAGAAGGTGACTTACAGAGGTCCTGCCCTCTGTGTCTTTCCCAGTCCTCTGGGCAGTGCTCTCAGCGGGTGGATTCTTTAGAAGTGTTGCATCGAAAAAAAAAAAAGAAGTGTTGCATCGAAAAGAACTTCAGAAGATGCTTGCCACAGGGGAGGTGTCAGTCAATTACCAGGATATCTTGAATATTATTAACAAATTATATGTCCATACACAGTTAAAATAACTCTAAATTGCCCTCTCTCATCCTACCTCACCCTCTAGGCCACTCTGCAAAGGCAATATTGCCATCTTGCCAATCGTTTCTGCTAGGAGCTGCCCCCACCCCCACATTTCTTTTCTATTTAAAAAAACTATTTATTTATATGAGTATGCTTGGTCTTAATTGATCACATGGGATCTTTGATCTTCACTGAAGCATGTGGGATCTAGTTCGGGGACCAAGAATTGAACCCTGGGCCCCCTGCATTGGGAGTGTGAAGTCCTAGCCCCTGGACCATCAGGGAAACCCTCATATTTCTTAGTAATTCCTTGAATGACTGTTTCTTGGTAGCCATTGTTAGTTTTGTTAAAATGAGGATTGAACTCTTTTATGTCACTCCTAATGTATTAGTATTTATATCACTATTTTTAGTAAAATCAGTAACTAATGATAAAATTATTACAATATGAATATGTCTCATCACAGAATAAAAATTGTATACTGTGATTATATTCCCTTTATGTACAATCTTTCATTTTTGTGGATGGGCTTCCTTGATAGTTGAGTTGTGGCTCAGCTGGTAAAGAATCCGTCTGCAATGTGGGAGACCTGGGTTCGACCCTTGGGTTGGGAAGATCCCCTGGAGAAGGGAAAGGCTGCCCACTCCAGTATTCTGGCCTGGGGAATTCCATGGACTCTATAGTCCNATAGTCCATGGGGTCGCAAAGAGAAGAGACACGACTGAGCGACTTTCACTTTTCGGGAGTATCTTTCTTTTATTTTTAATTTGTTTGGTTTTTGCATTGTTTTTCTTCATCTCTCTGCCACTGTGGGACATATGATTTTGCATATAAGATTTTCCTCTTAGATATCAATTGGTAAAAACTCTTCAAGCACCCAAATTGATTTCTCATTCTAGTGTTAACAAAAATTCTTCAAGCACCTAAATTCATTTTTCCTTCTAGCTAAGAAATGCTTTCTTATTTTATGTATTATATATGTATGTATTTGTTATTTGATGTGGATCAGTTTTTAAGTCTTTATTGACTTTGTTACATATTGCTTCTGTTTGATTTTTGTTGTTGCTGTTGTTGTTTTTGCCAAAGGCAGGTGTAACTTTAGCTCCTTGACCAGGAATCACACGCTCACCCCCTGCACTGGAAGGTGAAGTCCTAATAACTAGACTACCAGGGAAGTCCAAGCTTTCTTATTTTGATTGCCATAGGAATTTTTGCAGAAAAAAGTAAGTCATTGAAAAAGTTTACTCATGCCCCGTATACTAGGACTTCACCGCTTCGTGGACTCCACCGACCACTTTCTCCTGTCCTCTCCGGAGTAGGTGGGAATGAAGAGGGACGACGGTATGAATGCTCGTCGTTACAAGTCTTTTACGACCGAACTAATTTAACTAAACGTAAAAGTACATCGAAGAAAACACGATTTACAGTGTTCTTCCGTCCGTCATTGTCATTCTTGTGGTGTCCTTTAAGATGACTACGGTTGTTTTTTTTAGGATGGAGGGAAAAGATTTTCACCTCATCTTTCTGATTTGGTGTGTGTATGTGTTCGTTTCTACGGTTGTTTCACGTGTGCCAGAACGATCAGTTAATCTTCGGTTGTAAGATAGAGCGTGGGGACATCCTTCACTTTTTTTCTTGTGTTTCTTTGTGTTCACTACGAACCACTCCCCTTCCCGTTAACAACCTTCACCCCAAACGGACGACCGAGGACCGACGGTGTCTGTAATGACTTTTCTGTCGTCTGGACTCCTTCCCCGGACCCCTCTACCAGAAAAGATATTATAACCCATGGGGTCCCTTGAGTTTCCCGAAGGTTTTCTGGATCCGACACCTCTTCTCTTTCTGCTATTCCTTTTCCCGGTACTTTTGTCTTGCCCCCCTTACTTACGTTACCCGTGTGAGACGAGGTGCGAAGAGGGTGTCGAGTGGGGGGTGGGGTTACATACAGTGGATATCCGACCTCTCGGACGGTATCGGAAGAAGAACCGAAGACAAACCTTCGGAGGTACCACCAGGAAATTGGGTTTAATTTCAAATTGAAATTGGGTTCAAATTGGACCTAAATTGTAGTAGAGTCAAACTCCGTGATATTCTTTTGTGGTCTCACCGAATAATTGTCATCGTTAAATAAAGAGTAACAAGACCTCTGACCTTCAGACTCTAGTCTTCCGGTCGTCACACTCCGAGACCACTCTTGGGAGAAGATCCAACGTCTGTGGGTCGAAGGTGAACATAGGAATGTACCACCTTTCTCCCACTCTCTCTAGAGTCCCCAGGGAAAATCTTCCCGAGATTAGAGTAAGTTCTCCCGAGGTAGGAGTACTGGATTAGTGCAGGGTTTCCGGAGGATAATTGTAGTGTAACCCCACTCCTAAAGTCCTATACTTAAAACCCCCCTGTCTTTGTAAGTTGGTAACGTCGAAGGAGTAGTGAGAAGTTGACCGGGAAATAGTAAAGTGAAGACACAAGGACTATGTTCCTACTTTTATATTTATGTTATACTATGGTCTGCAACTTTTCAAGTGTTAGACCAGTTCTTGTGTTTCCCAATAATAGACAGTTCACACTTCTGTAGTTCTTTCTTTATCTTTTTCAAGTTTTCTTCACTCACTACTAGAGACCCGTTACTACCACCTGTCTTCTACGAAGTCGACTCGAAACTTATTCTGGTCTTTAGAAGGGTCTCCGGTGTTCACTCCTTTTATCTCTACCACTCTAAAGGAAGAATTTTCTACTAAAGAATTTTACTAGCTAGTACCATAGAAGAGTTCATATTTTTGCAGTGGTTCCTTACTTCGAACTAACACTTTCGTTCGAATTAGGGGTAAGGAGGTCCGAAACGTTAGATACCACCGTAAACGTCTCCCACGGTCTCTGTATTCACGAAGAACTCTTCACTACCCAGTGACTCATATACACTAGGTAACACCCGAAGAGACGTCTCCTTGTGTCATGGCTTATTGGTGACAAGATGTGTTTTATCGAATTTATACTATCCTTTAGTAACATTAGTGACGGTGACTACAACCTAGAGTTTCAGTATTAACTTTCGGATTTCAATGGGGTTTTCAGTGTCGTCATCCAAGGCTTCTTTGTTGCGTTTAGAATCTTAGCTTCTCTGTACCATCCGGGAAGCGACACGTGTCTCACTCCGTCTTAACCCAACCTTGGGGTGAGTCTGGGGTTTACAATGGGACCCGTTTAGGAACCTGGGGAAACTTGGTCTTAACGATCGGTTAGATGGAACTTCCTGATACGACTCTTATTTGTGTTATTTCATGGACTGTACACCAATCAGGGAAAGAAGATGCTTTCGATTCCTATTTTCGATTGTACCACACGTTTCATTCAAAGAATATAAATGTGTTTGGAGTAATTGACCATCAGTACTATTTACACACTAAAAAAAGTCTGGACCACTGTGTTTATATACACCCTGTTTAATAAGGTTGATCTTCTGAAAGACCTTTTCCATTTTGACCTCCGTCCCAAATCACCCCTTCCTCCCTATTTGTCCATCTCGTCAAAAATCTCGAAAAAATCTCGTCAAACGAGACATACTATGATACTACCACCGATGGACAGTAATATAACTCAAACGGTTATTGAAACAAACCCGAAAAGGTATTCTACATTACCTTCTTGGGTTTACTTGAAAACCCGTTTGGTTATGAATAGTTTTGAGTATCCTATATGTTCTGGTCTTAAGTTGGGATTGTATTTAATACTCGGAACCCACTATTACGGTAAGGTCACATCCAAGTATCCAACGTTGTTGACATCGAGAGACCACACCCTATAACTACTGAGATCCACATCCCCCGGTCCCTCGTATACCCTTTAGAGAGTTTGTTAAAATGATTTGTTAATGATTTTGTTAAAATGATACTTGGATTTAGATTTTGATGAGAATTTTTATGTCAGATCAAGTTTTTTTATCTGTACTAAATTGGATTTCATTCCTTTGCCTAAGTGTCTCTCTGACCAAAAGATCCCCTGTACTTAAGTCAACCACCAACCCCAAGAACCGAAGAGACCGGGAATGGGACTCATAACCTCTTTTTTCTGCCTCTATGTGGTCGTACCCTGTAAGTGAAACTTTAGGTAGTAGTGTTTTGAAGGATGGGTCTCGGTAGGGGAACGGTTCGTCGAACGGGTATCAAGTGCATGAGAGTTTCATGCCTGTTTTCACTTAGTCGTTTATTTACTCTTTTAAGAAACTGAAAAATCGAAGTCTCGGAATACTGGACGCTCCTCTCCGTTGGATCCCACGAAACGAAGATGTGCACCTTAAGGTGAAACAGACCCCAAGTCGTTTCTTATAGACGTTTGTCCTCCTAAAGGGAGACTTTGACTCCCTTTCCTGAAGTGACCTACGACTCGCTCACTAGGGTTACGGGTCTTTTGTCCATTCAAAAGCAGTTTACTTTGAGTGTCTTCCCAACCTGAACATGAATTTTTGACGATCTGCTTTTGCTTTAAATGGTAAAATCTTCGTCCGACAAAATAATCTTCGTGTTGGACTCCTTCTTCAGTTACGATTTTATTCGTCAACCTACTCCAGTCGCTACAAAGTGCTCCTTTATCGGAACCCCATAATCGGAACCCTTTATCGGAAGGAAGGAGAGGCCTCCTTCGACCACCTTTGGTATTGTTTCCTTCACCAGTGAACGAGACTCAATTCGGGACTTCTACCATAAATTCCGTCCCGGGGACTCTGTTTCCCGTAGTCTGGAGGGAGGGAAGGACTCAGAGGGAGAAGTGGAGAGGACTCAGGAGAGATGACTGTGGTACCCGACGACACCAACACCTTCAACACCACCGACGCCACCACCGACGCCACCACCGACGCCACCACCGACACCACCACCGACACCACCACCGACACCGCCACCGACGCCGCCACCGACACCGTCACCGACGTCGTCGACGTTGTCGACGTCTACGATGGCCCACCCGACGACGTCGTCGACGACGGGGACGACGTCGCCGACGACACCCCCGACGACGTCGCAGGGGCACCAGACGACGGTGGCGGCGTGGAGGTCGATGTTGACACCGACGCCGTCACCCTTCCCGACAACGGTCGTCTTCTCGACGACGGTCTTCGTTACGACGGTGACTCGCCGACCACCCGAGACGGAGGGTCCCATTCTCTACAACCCTCGTGTCGAGTGTTGAAAACCATTCTGAAGAGGAGCCTGAAGGAACCAGCGAGACTACCATTTCTTAGACGGACGTTACGTTGTCTGGGTCCAAGTTAGAGACCCAGTCCTTCTAGGGGACCTCTTTCCTTACCGTTGGGTGAGGTCATAAGAACGGACCTCTTACGGTACCTGTCTCCTCGGACCACCCGATGTCAGGTACCTCAACCCAGTGTTTCTCAGCCTGTGCTCACTCACTGATTATGAAACTGAAAAGAAAAAGGGAGGTAGGGAGGACGGGTGAAGGAGGACAGGATCCATGGACCGACGGAACATTGACTACCAAGACGGGGAAATGAGACTCCAAAGTCCCGAACAAGAAAGGGTAATCACACCATAGTACTACTGTAATTAAAGAAGAGGGACATAGAAGTCTTGAGTCGTATGTCTCCATAGATAAGAGACAGTGGAAACATAAAAACAGAGGTGAACCCTTTTTTTTTTCTACTTTCTACTGATATACAAGAGTTGTAATCACGAACCCTTGTGTCGGTGAGTACAGATTTTAGATAAATATAATATGTATGTTGTTTTATTTTATTACTATCCATTATTAAGTAAAAAAATCTTTTGTAATCTAAACTACCTGAAAAATAAGAAAAGATAACAGGTAAATGATTGAAAAGGGGACAAAGACATAACAATTTTTTCTTTGTTTCCTTGAGAAAGAATTAATTTTCACTAGAAAGAAAGAAGATTACAGAGAAAGACAAGATACTCACCCTATGGACGGGTACCCACTAGGTTCTCGTGTTTTCTGTTTTCCACTATGAGTTTCTAGCCTTATTCAAAGTCAATTACCTACTAATCGGGAGATAATAGGATATAGACCAAAATATTATTTCTATCCTTAAACCCCCTTCAGGAGTTGGAAACCAACAGTTATAACAATTCCCTTCAAGGATCCGAGAGGATGTCTACGACAACACTGTAGACACAGACGTTGACTCAAAATCGAGATTCTCAACTGACGTGGTCAGAAGTGTCCAGTCTCGAAGTGAGGGAGAAAGGTACACAAAGAATGAGTGAGTAAGTAAGTCGTCCGTACCCGACATAATCCGATCTATAAATCGATTCATGATCTCCAGACTCTGATTTGTTAGGAAACGGGAGTTCCTCATCTGTAGAGTCTTCTTTTTCCTCTCAGTTAATGTTATATCGAAAGATAAAGTCAAAAGAAACAAACCAGTGAAAAGAGATCCTACCTAGGATTAGCCGTTAAGTTTATCTAAAACCCCCATGTATTGACGTCGGTGACACGTCTCATGGATGCATTCTCTGTGACTTAAGTAAAGGACCTATTCGGTTAGTGCCTTTATCAACTATGAAAAGTGTTCCGAAAAGTGGGTCGGAGCGTAGACTGGTCAAGGAACACGGATTATTGTTGGGGAGGAGGAAAAAGGAAAGACGAAGGAGAAGTCGGAGGAGACGTCGAGGTAAGGGTTGTAACCATGGGTTCCGAGTTCGGAAGTAGAAGAGGTAGCAAGGTGTGGGAGTAGACCGGAGATGATAAAAAAGAAAGGGTACCATGAGTTGTGAAGGATTGTATGGTATGTTGGGTATTTAAACAGTAAGGAAGACGGAGTGGGTTGTGGGTTGTTCTTACATGTTTCGTTTCTAAGAGTGAGAAAACAAGTGACTGGATAAAGACCGTGGATCCTATCAGGGACCATGTAGTCAGGTTAAGTCAAGTAAACGAGTCAGTACAGGCTGAGAAACGCTGGGGTACTTAACGTCGTGCGGTCCGGAGGGACAGGTAGTGGTTGAGGGCCTCAAGTGATTTTGAATGCAGGTAGCTCAGTCACTACGGTAGGTCGGTAGGGTAGGAGACAGTAGGGGAAGAAGAGGACGGCGGTTAGGGAGGGTCGTAGTCAGAAAAGGTTACTCGGTTGAGAAGCGTACTCCACCGGTTTCATGACCTCAAAGTCGAAATCGTAGTAAGGAAGGTTTCTTGTGGGTCCTGACTAGAGGAAATCTTACCTGACCTACCTATAGGAACGTCAGGTTCCCTGAGAGTTCTCAGAAGAGGTTGTGGTATCAACATACATGAGTTATTTATCGAAACATTACTTCTCTACTAAAAAGTTTTTCACAAAGTAGTACCTTTTACAGTTCGTATGTGTTTCCGCCTCTTATCATGTTCTTTGCGGATTCTTGGTAGTGGGTTCTTTTGTTGACAATTACATACCGACTAGGGAACAGTAGATACGGGAGGAGGTGTAGGGAGGGTAGTGGTCTTAGGGGTGCAGTAGAGGAGTCGTTTAAACAAGTGCAATGACCCTTGTTTACCTAAGGAACAGTAGAGAGAGACTGAATCTGATACCGATTCTCGATAGGCTCCTTACGCCGTCATTTGAAGAGTCCCAGGTTTCGTCTCACCAGAGAGTCCTTTAGTAAATCTCCTTTTGTATTGTGGGAGTGGAGATTCTTTTGAAGTCGAAAGGGACCCTCACGGGATGTTAAATAAGAAACGGTGAAGGATCCTCGTAGAACGATTGAATATCCGTCTGAAGAAATTTTTTAGTATCTTGTTTCACCGTCGACAACTTTTAGATAGAGTAATTTTACTCTTATTTTACGTAAACGACCGTTTTTTTTTTTTTAGTATCTTCCTACTCTTATCTTTTGGGTTTGGATATCCTGTCACTGGGTTCTGTGGACCCCTCTGGAAATTAGTTACAACAAAAGTGAAGGTCGGAAGTCCTAGTTCGTTACAAGTAGAAGCCCCTCTCAAAAGACAAAGGTTGTTGTCTATGTCTGTTATTCAAAAATTTTTAGGTAAATGGTTACTCTTAAAGTATTACGAAAAATTTTTTTAGATCCGAAGGGACTATCGAATCAACTATTTCTTAGTTGGACGTTACGTCCTCTGGACTCAAACTAAGGACCCAACCCTTCTAGGGGATCTCTTCCCTTTCCGATGGATGAGATCATTAGACCGGACCTCCTAAGGTACCTGACATATCAGGTACCCTAACGTTTCTCAGTCTATACTGACTCGTTGAAAGTGTGATATGTGATGAGTGTGATACGAAGTATTTGTCATAAATGATTGACTCGATAAACAAAATCTTTTAAGAGTTTCGTGGTCTTTTGGTGATGCGGGTGGTGGAAATTTTTGTTTTAGTTCTGAGTTCTCTCTCCCCCGTATACATATGAATACCGATGATATACCGTCAAGTCAAGTCAAGTCAACGAGTCACTACAGACTGAGAGACGCTGGGGTACCTGACGCCGTGCGGTCCGGAGGGACAGGTAGTGGTTGAGGGTCTCAAGTGAGTTTGAGTACAGGTAACTCAACCACTACGGTAGGTCGGTAGAGTAGGAGACAGCAGGGGAAGAGGAGGGTAGAAGTTATAAAGGGTCGTAGTCTCACAAAAGTTTACTCAGTCGAGAAGTGTAGTCCACCGGCTTCATAACCTTAAAGTCGAAGTCTTAGTCAGGAAGGTTACTTATAAGTCCTAACTAAAGGAAATCCTACCTGACCAACCTAGAGGAACGACAGGTTCCCTGAGAGTTCTCAGAAGAGGTTGTGGTGTCAAGTTTTCGTAGTTAAGAAACCACGAGTCGAAAGAAATATCAGGTTGAGAGAGTAGGTATGTTTCGTTAATAGGAGGTTAATTTTTCGTCTTTGTCTTGGTCACTAATACTTGTATTGGACTGTTTCCATTGGACTGTTTTTAGATCCGAAGATATAAATTGTCAGAATAAAGGAGCTAGTAGAATAAACGTTTTAGCCTAGTGCCGACTTAGAGAGAGTTTTCGAAGGTCTTATTTACCTAAATACTACAACAAGTCACCACAGACTGAGAAACTCTGGGGTACTTGACGTCGTGCGGTCCGAAGGGACATAAAGTGATAGAGGGTCTCAAACGAGTTTAAGTACAGGTAACTCACCTACTACGATAGATTGGTAGAGTAGGAGACAATGGGAGAAGAGGAAACGGAAGTTAGAAAGGATCGTACTCCCAGAAAAGGTTACTCAACCGAGAAGTGCAGTCCACCGGTTAGTCGTAGTCAGGAGGGTAACTGATAAGTCCCAACTAAAGGAAGGTCTAACTGATCGAACTAGAGGAACATTTAAATGTGCTTTACAGTATAAATATTCGTCTACTAACCATGACAAGGGTCACAGAGAACGCGACAGTGTGACCCATAGTTGGCCCATACCTATGTGATGAAAGTCAACCAGAAAGACGTATATCTCAACAGACGGGTGTGTGGCGCGTAAGGGCGGAGGTCAAATTTCTAAGACCTTCGAACACTTCTCGTGAACGTTTTGCAACCCCGCCCCGAAGGCTGAGGATCATCCCGCCGAGGCCGAGGCCGAGGTGGGGCGGGTACCGGGGCGGGGTGGGGCCGGGGCCGGGGCGGGTGCCGGGGCGGACCGGGTTCCGGGGCGTGATGGAAATCTCGGACCAAGTGACCTGACCTGACCGCTCCCACGACCAAGGGGCTCGAACTATTGGGTGCGACACGCGCTCAACCACTCGTCTTAAGGGGAGGACATCCATTCCTACAGAGACCCTCCATTTAATTAACTACTTTGTCTGTGGAAGTAGGAAGCCGGCGGAACAGAGGGGAGGGGGTGGAAGCCCTCGCACTCCCCCGCCCGTGGACGCGACGGCGCCCGCCCAAGTCTGACCGGACCCAATGCTCGCTGGAGGGGGCGGGTAGGGGTCGGGAACCGCCCGACGGTCGAGGAAGGACGACGCCGAGGGGACCCTAGGTAGGTGTCAGGACTGTTTGTGTCACGACTCTGCGCGCGTTCATCTAAACCGATCTTAACAATGAGAGTTGGTAGACCTTTTTTGTCTAATGTATTTAGGCCTCAAGACTATGTCCCGGTCGTAAGGGGTACCAATGCAGGTACCAGTGTCTAACAGTTGACATTTCTTTAGAATTTCGTGTTAAGACTTAGGAGTAGGTTATTACAGCTTCTCCAGGATCACTCCCTTTCTTGCCTTTGAAACTTCAATCCTCTAGACCCTGGGACAACTCTGCTGAGACTAACTTCAATTGTTTATTGCGTTGCGCATTGAATGTCACTATGAAGACCTTTCCTATGGTAAGTAGTTTATTGCACACATTGTTACTGAGTAGTTCTGGAACAACGGCGCCATTTATCCGTTTTTCAAACTCGAACACCTCACGAATTTTAAAAAGTTCCCATTACCTTTATTATGGAATATTTTTATGTGTCTTCTCAAAACGCAGACGTCTGTAGTCTCAGAGGACTCCATCTTCTACACAAAGTAATTCTATTTATAAAATTTCTCGGCATTTAGATTGAAGGTCTATCTCTGTATGAAGGGAAACAACTCAAAAAATATGTGTGACTTCCAAACACCGTCGGAGTGGAGAAGCTCGTTCAGATAGGCGTGTTATCAACGTCGTCGTAAACGAGGGAAGACACAGACAGGGAAAACCATTAAAAACGTCATAAAGATTGAAAAATTTAAGAATAACATAAACAATGCCACCAGACACCCAAAACGACAATGAGGGTGATAAACGACTTCCGAGTGTACTACCAATTGTAAAAAAGTGTGACTTCATAAACATTTAGTTCCATACTTGTACCCTAAAAAATTCTGTATTACGATAACGTACGAATTATCTGATGTTATATCACATTTGTAGTTGAAAATGTACAGGACCCTTTCGCTTTTCGAGGTCACTGAGAGGAATAACGTTATAAACGAAATAACCCCACCAGACCTTGGTTTGGGTACCATCGACCCATCATACGACCATACAAAAAGAAGTCTGATAGAATCACCATCGACGTCACCTGTCTTTATGATCAAACAAAGCCAGTAATAACCAATACCTGGTTGTCACCACAGAGTTCAAACCCATTACCATTTACGTTAAGTTCGCATTTATAAATTTCCACTTAACTAAACCGACAGAAGGGTCCACCGCGACACGAATCAGAGACTCAGTACAGACTGAGAAACACCGGGATACTTGACGTCGGGTGGTCCAAGGAAACAGGTACCCCTAAGAGGTCTGTTCTTATGATCTCACCCAACGGTACAGGAGGAAGTCCAGTAGAAGGTTGGGTCCATAATTTGGGGGCAGAGAATGTAACGTCCACCTAAGAAATGACAGACTCAGTGGTCCCTTCGATCACCCTCTGTATTCTCTGTACCCAAGGTAGGGCCTCATCCTTTACCGTTGGAAGACCTCATCCTTTACCGTTGGGTGAGGTCATAAGAACGGATCTTTTAAGGTACCTCTCTCCTCGTACCACCCGATGTCAGGTACCCCGGTGTCTCTCACCCTATGTTGTTTCGTTGGTTCGTACGTGCGTGTGTGTGTGGGTCTCTGTGTGTGTGTTGGAATCGTCAAATCCACTTTAATTGATGACACATACAAAGACTTTAATGACAGAGACTTGATACGTCCGGGTCGACACAAGTAAGACCGACCTAAACGTTACGAACGGACATACTTCCGTTACCCTTCCCTCCACCTGACTCAGGGAGTATCCCCGGTTCTTGGTCTACCTCGTTAAGGACTACGTTGAAATACGTCACCTACACTAATGTAAAATTCTCCGCCGAACCTTTTCAATTCATGTACGATGTTTGTTCCCACCCCGTTCTTCCTTGCACCCGAAGTCTGAGGTCTCAGAGGTGCCCTGGTGTGACCAGTGTCGTTTGGGTTTGGATCCCCTCTCCCCTTTAATTTATTTGTTCGAATTCCGACCCATCAGACATCACTTTACAGTTTTATAATTTCAACGAAACCATCAAAATTGTTGATCAGGGCACAGTAAATTTAAGTCTCCTCTTTTAATCTCCAATACACGTGTCCCGCCTCCGTGTCGTTTATGAATCGTTCATAATTTTCTATTAAAAGTCTTTCTTTATCAGTATGTCTATATTCTTAGGTACTTTAACCATGTAAATATCTAGTCCTTACAACTTTACGTCCATTTTGACCAAAAGGCACCTTCTCTCCCCGTTTTCCGATACAGAAGGAACCTATCTTGAGTAAAAGTACAGATGTCTGTTTTCAAGAAAGTGTAACGGACACTCAATAATGTTAAGTCCCGAGTTAACGAGTCAGTACAGACTGAGAAACACTGGGGTACCTGACATCGGGTGGTCCGAGGAGACAGGTACCCTAAAGAGTCCGTTTTTATGACCTCACCCAACGGAAAAGGAAGAGGTCCCCTAGAAGGGTTGGGTCCCTTTTTTGCGTACAGAGGACGTAACCGTCCACCTAAGAATTTGGGGACTCGGTAGTCCCTTCGGGTTCAATGATGTCTCAACATTGTATCGAGTTTATTATGGATACAAAAGGAACTTTGTGGTGAAAGGGGAGGTGAAGGTGGGTGAGGCATAAAAACTGATCAATGGTGTAAAGTCACTGACCTACACTACCAACTGAAGATAGTTTCAGTAGGTGGTCAAACTACCAATTTATCCTTATAGGGAGGTCCATGTAGTCTGTGGTCTAAATAGATTGGTATCTATGTGTCTCTTATTTGTTAGACTCTCCTCTACTAGTTAAACAGTTGTTTACAAAAAACGTTTAATTTTTTCACTACGGTTTATACTATTTTATTCTGAACTTCGTACATAAAATTTCCAGTGACCATAGATGAGAACGATACCAAAACTGGTTTTCGTCTTGATAGACTCGGACTTATAACTTACAATAACAACAAGTCAGTGATTCAGCACAGGTTAAGAAACCCTGGGGTACCTGACATCAGGGGCTCCGAGGAAACAGGTATCCTAAAGGTTCCGTTGTTATGACCTCACTCAACGGTAAAGGAAGAGGTCCCCTAGGAGGGTTAGGTCCCTACCCTGGACTCAGAGGACGTAACTGTTCTCCTAAGAAATGGTAGACTCGGTGGACCCTTCGTATAACTTATAGACCTGGATTAATGGAAAACTTCAACACACCTACGAAGTAAAGTCACTCCTCAGGTACTAAAACCAAAACTAACCAAACCCTCCTCCCTCTATGGACTTCCTAATACTCACACACTACCCATTATCCCGATGAAGTTTCAAAGGACGCTAAGATTCAGTGAAACTGTTTTAAGACTTCTTTGATCTAATGAAATCATTATAATGAGTCTCCTTTCACAAAACTATCCAAATGGAGGGATTAGTAGACAACGTCTTCCCTTATCGTTGGGTGCGGTCTTAAGAACAGACCCCTTAAAGTACCTGTCTCCTCGACCGTCCGATATGTCAAGTACCCCAGTGTCTCTCAGTCTATGTCGACACGTTCATTGAAAGTGAAGGTCAGTAGACACAAAATCTTTTTAGACTTAGAGCTAGAATAAGTTGTCGTAAGGTTTCTCCCACCGAAGCCTTCTCCCACCCAAGGTTTCATGCTTTGGTAATCTTCCTCCACACCAAACCACGTATATTTCGGTGACGAAGTCTTGACTGTCGAGTAAAACTTCCTCCTCCTGAACTCTGAGGTCACTTTCCTTCCCTGTAACACTATCCCTGAGTGTCGTCGACCACCGTCCTTCCTCGGCTTCGACCTAGACTTCCGTCCTTTAACCTGATTCAAGATCCTTCTTTATTCAAGTCCCGTGTCTTCCTTGTCCATTGAGACTGAGATAGACATAATAAAAAATCCTACGATATACACCAGTCTGAACGTTTCAAACAACCGGACAGGACCCAAACTAAATACTCGGGACAAAGGTAAGATTATAAGATCCTGTCTGGGTTAAAGTTTCCACGACAAGATAAAAGTCTAATTTAACTCCAGGACGAGGTTACATCTTAAACCCTTTTGGAATCATCAACGTCGTTATCCTTTCAAGGTCCCGAAACCTCTCAGTATGTGTCATTTTACGAAACTACCACCCACCTCCCATCACCTTCCATTCTCTATACAAAGACAATTAACTTCATATTACATGCACGTTATATGTTTCATATCTAAAAATCGAACTCACAGATATTAACGTATGTACATACATTGTGATCATATGGTCTTAAATCCTATAAAGTAATAGGGGTCTTTCAAGAGAGCACGCGGAAACGTCTGTCAAGGGTGCAGAACGGGGAGGACTAAAATTAGTCACTAAATAGTCTATTCCTACAAAAACACACAGACCTGAAAAAATCCGTCGTACTATAAACTCTAAATGAACAAAATCAGGTACATAATTACTAAGTGAGGAAAAAATTTTTAATAGAAATAACTCCGTCTATTATTTTATATGTATTTTACGTTTATTTAAGACTGTTTAGATTCAAATATTAGTGGTGACGTTAGTTCTACATCTCGAAAAAGTAGTGAGGTCTTTCAAGGGAACACAAGGTGACGTCAATCAGAGGTGGGTGTAGAGGATGGGGTACGTTGATGACTGGATTAAAGATAGTGATGTCTAATCAACACGAACAGAATCCCGAAATATACATAATTATTTTGACATACCGAAACTCAGAACCAAGAAATCTTGTCGTACAAAAGGTATAAGTGGGTTTGAAAACGTTTATTAAGTAAGAAAAGATAACGACTACTTTTAGTCATAATCAACGAATTTATATGTCATAACAAATAAGTAAGTGGAAAATTACCTGTAAAGTCAACGAAGGGGGGAAAAAAAAAAAATGATAATACTTAGTGTACTTGAAAGAATATATCTAACGGTTTTCCAAAAGGTTTCTCAACCATGGTAAAGTGAAACAGGGTTCGTTGACAGAGTTAGGTCGACGTGATTTAGAAACACTTGTAAACCATACGTTCACAAAAACATGAATCTGGAAGATCACCAATACTTCGTAAAAGACACTAAAAGGAAAGACCAAAGATTTACCATAGAGAATTTCTCGTTTATACCAAAAAATTACTTTAAGGTAAATAGAAAGAAAAACAAAATTCAAATCAGGAACAACAGTAACGTTACTTTATAAATGGTCGGGACCAGTATTTCTAGACAAAAGAAGATTTTCCATGAGAGACCATGATTTCAGATAATACACTTTAATCACAAATACACACCTTACTTCATCGCTATTTATAATTACGTAAAATTTATTCTACTTCAGTGTCGATTTTACGTCAGAGAGTGATCTTTGACCACTTTGGTGAGAGGTTGGAACTAAAACGTTGTCTCGTAATCATCCATTCGTCAAGGGTCCTCAGTAAAGGGGTCCGGAAGGAGGTCGTAGTCGAACGGAACGAATTCGTCTGAACCTAAACCTACAAAATGAGTTTTAATACAAGAGAAGACAAAATCATCATTTATCTAATTCTCCGTATTAATCAACAATATGAGATAGTCGTTTTACGTCTACAAAATCAAAAGTCACTAATTTAAAAACGAAACGGAGACAGACCATTCCCCGAACCACACCGTCCCAACTTTTTAGATTTTCCCCTCGGACTTAAAAAACCTTTTACATTGTTTATAACCGGGATTGAGACAAAAGTGTTTCCGAATCCCGGAACCCGTCACTTCGGTAAACACTTGTAGTAGATGAAGGGTCAACGGGTTGGGCAAACCTTAAATCTCCGACACTCTACGTACTAGGAAAATTTAACGGTCAGAGAACGACACAACAAACTCTATCCACACTCTAAGACTTCTTATTACACTTTTAATCCGGTCAGGGGAAGAGTCTACGACCAACAGAACAGTACGTGGGAACTACCCTTACCCGATCTCTGACCCCGAAGATCTATCAAAGGGAGATTTAATGATCGTAGAGTTAATCAAGACCGTCGTAGAAGATTTGTTCGTACCGTCTCCTAAACTATTTTACTAACGAACGACGACTGGATAGGGACATGAGGTCCATTTACAAGACCCCTTGAAGACGTTTTGGTTTAAACCTCTTCCAGAAACTAGTCCAGTGGTACTGGGGACGGAGTCCCTTGGGGTGTCGAGACTTTTGACCGAGACTCGTCTTAAGGTAGAAGACCCTCACCCACCTCCTTAGATTAGTTAATTCTAAAAATCGATCCTTTAGATGGGTCTGGAGTTTCTTGGTCTTTTGGGTAACCACACACGGTCAGAGATGTCAAGAACGAAAAATTATCGACTGAAGATACGTTTACTTTTATATATAAATCTTCATGGATACCAGTATTCAAAAATACGTATATGTGTCCGATACCTAATCCTTTACCCTGTGACGGGTACGGATTTTAAATCTACTTCAACAGTATCTGGATTATACAAAGGGACACCGTTGTTTCTTATTATGTACTTTTAAAAAATACACTTGTTTACACCTTTTCCAAACAAGGTGTGTTACTCAGATGTCCACTTCTAATTGACTTCCCGTATGTCGTTTCACCTCTCAGACCTGCAGTTCTTGGTTCTTTACACTCAAGACCCAATTGGAACGTTGAGAAACTTTTCCTCAGTTAAAAAAACAAACGAAAGGTAAATTTTTTCAAAGTAAAAGGGGTGTAACATCTTAATATTACTGTTTACTTGAAGAAAACGTCAGGCGTATTCTTTTGACTCTCAAAGTCTCTACTATAATATTTTAGGTCCTTTATGGATTCTATAAATGATTTCGATACGTGTAAGTATACTTTTTCTTACAAACGAACTTTCGTCAATCTTTCTAAATTCCTATACCAATTTATTGTCATCTTTGCCTTT
The DNA here is from genome assembly GCA_006410555.1 of Capra ibex. Lineage (NCBI taxonomy): Eukaryota > Metazoa > Chordata > Mammalia > Artiodactyla > Bovidae > Capra > Capra ibex. The sequence continues at coordinate 17,159,054 of SJYO01016970.1, forward strand.
TCCAGTTATTGTGTCGTTAAGAACCTTATTTTCTCTTCTCCTTTTCGACTTGAGATATGGTTCTGTGATTTTTGTACATTCTCTAACGTATCTTTGTTTAAAAAGGTTCCGTCTACCTTTGTGGGTCGGGTCGACAAGCATCGACTTTCTGTTCATTTGGAAGTAAAAAAAAAAGAAGTTCTTTATTTCTTCTTAAATACTCGTGGAGTTTCACTTCAGTCTATTCTGTACGGTCGTTTCTCTAATACAATTCTTCCAATGGCAGGGGTGTATGGGACTCTTTCCCTGCGTCGTCATTTTTATTCCCTGGAAGATCTGGACCTAGGTTTCCTCTCTGACTCTCTGACCTCTGAAGTCTCATCTTATACTTCCCTGGGACCACTCTACCGACACCTAAAACTACTTTATATTAGTAAAAGACGGACGGTCGTTTTTCTCTCTTCTTATACATCCAGGGTCTCATCAAATCCTCTCAGCGAAGGTCAGCTTTTCCACAACCACCAAACCCCCGAACAAGTTCCGGGGTTCCCGACCGACCAACGGGGTCACCACGTGCACCGTTACATGCGGGTCCCGGGCACGCTATACGACGGACACACACGTCTACCGTGTTGATCTAGACCAGACGCCCCGTCCGACTCGGTCCTCTGACGCTGGACGGTCCCCGGTGGCACCGAGTCGTCACTGGTCTCCGACTTCAAGTCACGAGTCGAGTGGACAGTCGTCCTCGAGCGGGAGGATTCTCGTGAGGTCCCACAGGGTCCGAGGTTTAGAGACAACTAAGTAAGTCGGAGGGAACAATGAATGTCCCAGAAGTAACATCTAAAGTTCAGTACCATCGGACTATCCGACTTAAAAGAAACCTCTGGTAGAAAAAAAAAAAAGGAAAAAAGGAGGACAAAGTAGGATACCGGACGACGTCACAAAAATATGGAAAAATTTTTACCACTACCTCGTACCTTCATTATACACTCTTGACGACGGTGTTCTTGTTGAAAACCTTCCTAACAGTATAAACCTTTTGTGTCTTTCCCCTTTCTATTCGTACAAGAAAGTTTTGACGGTTGGGTCTTTTAGTCGCACTAAGTATAGGAGTCCAATCTAAGTGACTTCGTTTCCCTTCAAATTTTATGAGAAATCCTCCTCCTCTTAAAACATACCTCAGGTCTACCTTACTATTTACCTATTTCATCGTTCTCTTGTCGGAAAAGTCCTACCACGTAACGGTACTTCCGACACTCGGAGGGTCTGTCTTGTCCACAAGACACTACTGCATCTGTCCACTCAAATAATACTCCCTACACTAATCTATAAATCAAGAGAGGAAAGGAGACGTTGAAGATTCGGTCACCGATATAGACGTCATTACATTACACTTCAGAACCAGTATTTCGACTGGGAACTTGTTGTACCAAAACACGACGTATCCACACGAACCAGTATATGAAAAAAGTCATCATTTATGATGTCATCATGCGTCAGAGAAACCAACATAGGTACCTAGGTCTTAGTACTTATCTCATCTTGTAACCTGGTGTCTTTCGGTTGATATTGAAGATGAGACTAAAAGTTCATACACTTTTCTACCGTGGGGGATTGGGGGACACCAAGTTCCTAGATGACATAACTACTTAACTATTAGGTTTTTCAAAACCTTCTTTCTCCGTATGACACGTCACGTGAAACTATGAATTACAAAAAATACTTTGAAAAAAAAATTTAGGATAACTGTTGGGTGATCTTAAAAAACTGTGACTGGTAGACTTTCTGTGGCAAGATTTTATTTAACCTTAACCTTAAGACTCCTACATCGGTCCGTCCGAGTTGTGTCACACTCTCCTTTCTAATGACTGGAACATTAATCTTTTTGATTCAGGTTCAGGTCCAAAGTCACAACCAACTTGTACTTTTGGTCACGTCTAGAGACCGGGAACCAAAGTAATGTATATTTTGTTCCTGTTATGGTGGAGGAAATAGATGAAGTATTTTAAAAGTCTCTTTTTACTTTTATTAACCGTCGGTGCCTCCTTTTGTTATACCTCTTAGGAAATTTTGATTTTTATCTTAATGGTATACTAGGTCGTTAAAGTAAGGACCCACATATTAGGTCTTTTTTAATTTTATGATTAAGTTTTACTGTGTACGCGGGGTCACAAATCTCACCGTGAGAAATATTATCGGTTCTGTACCTTCTTCGGGTTGTCTGTTAACTTAATTCTTCTACACCACACATACATACGTTACCTTACAATGGGTATCTTATGATGGTAGACGTCGTTGTACTTACCTCTCATAATACGAACCACTTTATTCAGTCTGATTTGGTACGACATACTATGGTGGATGTACACCTTAAATTTTTTAATATGTTTACTTACACATATGTTTTATCTTTGTCTGAGTCTGTATCTTTTGTTCGAAGACCAGTGGTTTCCTCTTTCCCTTCATCCCTCCCTGTTTGATCCTCATACCCTAATTGTCTACTTTTGATGACATGTATTTTATCTACTCGTCATCCCTAAATGACATATGGTGTCTCTCGATATAAGTTATAGAAGATTATTCGATATTATGTTTTATTAGACTTTTTCTTTTTTTTATATATTGACTTAGTGAAACGACATATGGACTTTGTTTACGTTATGAAAATTCACTGACATGAAGTCAAATTTTTTAATTTTATTAAAAGGTCTACATTTTTAACATGTTTCTTTAACGTATTCATCGAACTAATAGTATCAGTATCGATACTACTGTTATTTACCATCGTAGAGCTATTCTATTTTTATAGCACTGGTTTTGAAGGTTAGTAACACTCTGGTCGTCGGAGTCCAAAGAGGTTATCCTCTCGTTCCTAAACTCACTATTGGTCCAACAAACCAACCTTAGGATCTCGAGTATCGTTGTCGCGAAAGGTCCTATCGATCGTTCCTTTACTCCTCCACCACCTTTACCACGGTACCTTCATCCTTCGTCATGGGTAGTCTCTTTTCCTTCTATCTTTGAACCTTGGTTGTTTGGGTCGGGACTTGAGTCGAAATCGGAAAATATCGACTCACCGGTACTCGAAACCCCTCCGAGTCAAAGACACAGACTCTTTAACCCCCGGTACATATATGAAATATATATATATTACATATTATGTATTTAATGTTAAAATATAATATATTATATTTATATGTTAAACTATTTTTATATTATACAATTTTAACAATAAATTTATTATATACGTAACTTTATATAGTATATTACATATTATTTTATACACATGCGAAATTGGAGACTCGGTGGTCCCGTCGGTATATATATATTTATATGTAATTATCGACACCATTGACTTCCTCGGTCAACAAGTCAGCGATTCAATACAGACTGAGACGTTGGAGTACCTACCGTCGTACGGTCCGAAGGGACAGGAAGTGACAGAGGACCTCTATCACGAGTTTAAGCACAGGTCACTTAACCACTACGACAGATTTTTAGAGTAGGAGACGACGGGAGAAGAGGAAACAGAAGCTAGAAAGGGTCGTAGTCCCAGAAAAGGTTACTTAACCGAGAAATGTAGTCCACCGGTTTCATAACCTCGAAGTCGAAGTCGTAGTCAGGAAGGTCACTTATAAGTCCCAACTAAAGGAAATCCTAACCGACCAAACTAGAGGAACGTCAGGTTCCCTGAGAGTTCTCAGAAGAAGTCGTGGTGTTAAGCTTTCGTAGTCAAGAAGCCGCGCGTCGGAAGAAATACCAGGATGAGAGTGCATTCGGTACCACAAAACAAATCCCGACTTGTGTTCGTGAGACCCCGGTGCTGACCTGTTCGTCAAATCCAACCTACCCTGTCTTATCCAGTGTTCGTCTCAATACACACGGATAGTTCCCCAATCACCCATCCCGTCCCAAACTCTCAGAATAGACTTTGTAGTCTAACAGAAGGTGGATAGAACATGCGAGGTCCTGAATCTCCTGGTCGTTTCTTAAAGTCCCATTATCCAGATACACATCCAAACCCTTTCGAGGGATCAACTAAAGATGGGTGAAGGGAGGGTTGGGACGTCGTACCTCGGTGAGCCGGGTCACGCACCTATTCCCTGGTCCCCAGGAACCCCGAGACCGTAGTCTTAGTGAGTCGCGGATATTTACATCCAAGCACCCGGAGTGATCTGAATGACTTACTTACTGTATGTGAATTCCCGACCTCAGGTCCTTCGGTATAAAAGTGGTTTGGGGGTCACTAAGACTACGATTAGTTCAAGTGTCAGTGTCATTGACCGGTCTTATCCCTTCCCGATACGTCACTCCGTTCACGAACTGTTCCACTGGACCTCTTCCCCCGCTCCCCACCCTCCTTCCTCCGTACCCCCTCATTCCTGATCCCCCCATCTTGTCGGTCTGTAATCGTCGGTTGTCAGGTTCTCACGGGGTCACCTGTCGTCTCTCTCCCAGTCACGTCTTCTTTGCGAAGTCCGAGTGTCGTCCAATCATAGAAAGGATACTTAATACAACCTCTTGAATTGGTACAGATTCTGGTGGTTTTATGTACAGGGAAATGTCTCCTTTTGAACTACGTTTTAATACTTCCGTACTCTCACTTAAAGGACAGTGCGTAACATTAGGTGTACTTTTTCGTTCTACAAGAGTTTACACCGACGGTATTTTATTTCCGAATCAACAAGAACAAAAAGACACGTAACCGCCTACTCTAGGAAGTGATCTCAAAAACAGACTTTAAACTTAAAGTTCGTTACAATAACCACTCGACCGTTTTCTTCATACTTGAAGTATACTTACTAGTCATTCGATGGACGGGGTAACTCGTCACACTTTGACGTCTGAATCTCTACTCTACCCCGGGTAGTATTTTTCTGCACCTTATTGTCAGACTCTGTACCGACGTAAGAAAAGTGTTATGTCTCAATGTAGTCCTACCTTTTCTTCCCTTTACACTTTTTCTACCGTTCAGTCTCGAAATGGTCGAGTTAAAAAAATTGGTTTCTCAATAATTAAGGGTCTAGTATCTGTGAATTTTTATTACACCTACAGACAAAACACAGTTCGTGTTATGATTCGTTCCTTTCTCAAACTACCACTCTTTAACACATTTATTTATGGAAGTCGTATAATTCATTCTAAAGTCTCAGTCTCCAAGGACACGTTTCACATGATCCGTCTAATATCTTCGGAACTAGTTCAGTTAGAGACAAGATCCAAACTGGAGTATCTTCCAGAACGTGTCTGTCTGAACGAAAATAACGTGAATTAACGCGAAACTTCTAAGACGTAAAAATGTTTATCTTCCAAACACCGTTGGGACGGAGCTCGTTCAGATAGGTGTGGTAAAAGGGGTTGTAGTAAACGAGCGAAGGACAGAGACACAGGTTTGATGGGGAGTCAACGTGAGTAGAGTGTGCGATCATTTCTTTACGAGTTTTAAGAGGTTCGGTCCGAAGTCGTTATGCACTTGGCACTTGAAGGACTACAAGTTCGACCAAAATCTTTTCCGTCTCCTTGGTCTCTAGTTTAACGGTTGTAGGCGACCTAGTAGTCTTTTCGTTCTCTCAAGTTCTTTTTGTAGATATAGACGAAATAACTGATACGGTTTCGGAAACTGACACACCTAGTGTTATTTGACACCTTTTAAGAAGTTCTCTATCCTTATGGTCTGGTGCACTGGACGGAGAACTCTTTAGACATACGTCCAGTTCTTCGTTGTCAATCTTGACCTGTACCTTGTTGTCTGACCAAGGTTTATCCTTTTCCTCATGCAGTTCCGACATATAACAGTTGGACGAATAAATTGAATATACGTCTCATGTAGTACTCTTTGCGACCGGACCTTCTTTGTGTTCGACCTTAGTTCTAACGGCCCTCTTTATAGTTAGTGGAGTCTATACGGTTACTATAGTGGGAATACCGTCTTTCACTTCTTCTTGATTTCTCGAAGAACTACTTTCACTTTCTCCTCTCACTTTTTCAACCGAATTTCGAGTTGTAAGTCTTTTGCTTCTAGTACCGTAGGCTAGGGTAGTGAAATACCGTTTGTCTACTCCTTTGTCACCTTTGTCACCGTCTGAAAATAAAAAGACCCGAGGTTTTAGTGACGTCTACCACTGACGTCGGTACTTTAATTTTCTACGAATGAGGAACCTTCCTTTCAATACTGGTTGGATCTGTCGTATAATTTTTCGTCTCTGTAATGAAACAGTTGTTTCCAGGTAGATCAGTTCCGATACCAAAAAGGTCACCAGTACATACTGCACTCTCAACCTGATATTTCTTTCGAGTCACGGCTTCTTAACTACGAAAACTTGACACCACAACCTCTTCTGAACTCTTAGGGAACCTGATGTTCCTCTATGTTGGTCAGGTGGGATTTTCTCTAGTCAGGACCCACAAGTAACCTTCCTGACTACGACTTAGACTTTGAGGTTATGAAACCGGTGGACTACGCTTCTTGACTGAGTAAACTTTTCTGGGCCTACGACCATTTCTAACTCCCGTCCTCCCCTTCCCCTGCTGTCTCCTACTCTACCAACCTACCGTAGTGACTGAGTTACCTGTACCCAAACCCATCTGAGACCCTCAACCACTACCTGTCCCTCCGGACCGCACGACGTCAAGTACCCTAGCGTTTCTCAGCCTGTGTTGACTCGCTGACTTGACTCGACTCGACAGAGATACAGTGGAAAACCATTAAGAGTGTCATAAAGTCTGAAAAAGTAAAAATACTACAAACAGTACCACTAGACACTGATCACTAGAACCTATAATCACACCGTCTTTCTAATAATACTAAGTGTTTCCCGAGATTCCTACCAATCGTAAAAAAACCGTTATTTCATGAAAAATCACTTCAATACGTGTCACGAAACAATCTATATTACGAGAACGTCTCTATTATCTGATGTCACGTTACATTTGCGTTAAAATATACGTTACCCTTTGGTTTTTCACACACTGAGTGAAATAACATCATAAACGAAACGACACCACCAGATTTTCTGAGCGTTATAGAGACGCCATACGGACATGTGGTCACTAAGTGATTGGCTACAAAATGAATGAAAGTGTACAGACAACCGGGTAACAAATGGGAAATAACGCACAGACAAGTAAGTGTAGTCAGCACAGGTTGAGAAACCCTGGGGTACCTGGCGTCGGACGGTCCACAGAGACAGGCACCCTAAGAGAGTCGTTCTTAGGACCACACCCAATGATAAGGGAGGAAATCCTCTAGAAGGAATGGGTCCCTAGTTCGGGTGTAGAGAACATAATGTCTTATAAGAAATGGTGACTCGAAAACCCCTTCGAGAATGGGAAATAACGTACGATTCAGTGAAGTCAACACACACTGAGAAAGATTGGGATACCTGACATCGGGCGGTCCGAGGAGACAGGTACCCTAAGAGGTCTGTTCTTATGACCTCACCCACGGCACGGGGATGGGGAATAATCATCGACGAATAATGGTCCTAATACTACCTCTCGTGATTACTTCACCCGAAGATGAGGGTCGTTATTACTCATTCTTCAAACAACTATTTCATCCCAACTGACCGAAGGCATTCTTTATAAACTTTCGTCAACAATTAGTGAGTGGAAAAATCCAGTCGAACTCTATCTCCTTTGAAACAGGAGAGTAATTTGTAAATCTTTAGTCGAGAAGTACTATAGGTCTTACGGTCTTTCTTATTTGGAGTCAAGTAAAACCAAAACAAAAGCGAACTAGTCGGTACTCAACAAAGGTCTGAAGTCTCTCGGTCAGAACCTAAATAGGGTGACACTAGGAGACGGACAAACCTAAAAAGAGGTACTACTCTGGAAGTCTTGGGAAGGAATACCACATAAATAGACCTGGTCTATTTTTGGACTGGTCACGTCTCCATTCAATTATAGGTATGCTTGGAACTACAACAAATTAGAATGTCCTGAATGTGTTCCTGTCTCAGTCCCACAGTAAGTTGACCTTTATTCTAATTGTATGACTGGAGTCACTTAGGGTAAAAGTACCATAAACAATAAAATATCTTGACAAGTTTGGCGAGAAGTAAGGAGTGTGAACATTTCTACCCTTTAGATTTGTGTAACGTACATATTATTTATAAAAGTGAAAATGTCTCAAGATTGTAATCCGAATTACGTACCCTTGTACAGTTCAGAGTAACTAAGACAATGTGAATAGGATTTTATGTTAGTGACGGTCCGTGTCCTAGATCAGGATTATTTGAAAATCAAGCGACCCCATATTCGTCTTATATAAAAAAATTTACATCGTAAAGAAACTTTTACAACTCTCACAATCAATGAGTCAGCAGAGGTTGAGAAACGATGGGGTACCTGACATCGGGTGGTCCGAGGAGACAGGTACGTTAAGAGGTCCGTTCTTATGACCTCATCCAACGGTAAGGGAAGAGGTCCCCTAGAAGGGATGGGTCCCTAACTTGGGTTCAGAGGACGTGACGTCCGTCTAAGAAACGGTAGACTCGGTGGTCACTTCGGAAAGCAATCCTGTGAATTAAAACTTTTTGACAAATAGTCGTCTACTCTGTAATTGTCAAATAGAGGTCGAAATAGAAGGGACCTTCAAGGTTAAGAGATTAAGTTTTCCAGGTGGCGGAAAAAAAAAATATATATTGTTCCTTCACGGGACTGGGTCAACCTCTTAGTGGGATCCGACCAAGAGGTCGGGATCGATTCTTCTGTGACGTCTAACACTCCGAAGTGAACTTTCCCAGTAACTACGACAAAATAAACCACTATTCCGCTATTCCTGTCTTCCCGTTCAAATAAGACGATATGATATTTTAGTGAATCCCCGTCGAGATAAAGTCTCAAAGGCTCTGCCCTTGCACTGAGAGAATTCTGTTTCGTCTGGTGTCTGTCTCCAGGTCTTAGCCGGTCGCTTGGGGTTCGGAGATCAAGACGTTGGTAATACCTGGTCACTTTTTCACAATCAGTGAGTCAGTACCGGCTGAGAAACGTCAGGGTACCTGACATCGGACGGTCCGAAGAGACAGGTACCTTAAGAGGTCGTTCTCATGACCCCACCCAACGGTACGGGAAAGGGTCCCTTAGAAGGACTGAGTCCAGAGGGCGTAACGTCCGTCTAAGAAATGACATACTCGGTGGTCCCTCGACGACACCTGTTTATCGATCTCGTGTTTCCGCGTCGGGTCAGGGTGATCGAAAAGTTTAGTGACTTGAAGGGGGTAACAGTGACTGTTGCCCTTGGGTGACTCCAACGACCTCCTTCGTCCCCCGTGTCTTCTCTCCGACGACACCGACTGGATGAGGACATGGGTGGTACGCGGTCTGTTGAAGAAGTGACGAAAGATACTTACTTGTCACTCCAGGGGACGTAAAGACTGATTTAGGTGCTCTGTTGAGCATAATTCGACTCTGCCTCTTAACTTATTTGTCTCTATTTAGTTGTCTTAACTTCTCTTTGCCGCAACCTTCGGGTAGGTCAAACAGGTCCTTCCTCTGCTTTAAACAACGAACAGGGGTGTAGCATTAAGACGTCCCACTAAATGAGAAACGACAGAAGGACACACCCAAGTAAGTCTGAACGTGTCCGATTCTAAAAAACGGTATTACCACTTAGTTGTGTTTCTATTTCCAACAACTTAAGAAGATTGTGACATCGACGAAAGTAGTTCACAACAATTAGAAGTCCGCTCTGTTCCTATCATAAAAGAATTATCGGACTTTTCGGGTGTCCAGACAACTTGTTAAAAATTGATCAAATGTCCGTATGAAGTCTCTGTAACGAACCAATGTCTGTGTTATTTCGTTTGTTGCGTTATTTCACTCAGTGTACTTAAAAAAAAATAAAGGTTCACGTATTTTGTCAATACAAATATGGTATGATTAGGGATCACCGAGTCTGTCATCTCTTCGACGGACGTTAAGTCCTCTGGACCCAAGCTAGGGACCCAATCCTTCTAGGGGACTTCTTTCCTTACTAATGGGTGCGATCATTAGAACAACCTCTTAAGGTACCTGTCTTCTTGGACCACCCGATGTCTGGTCCCCCAACGTTTCTCAGCCTGTACTGACTCGTTCATTACCAGAGTCGACTCGTACTGAAAGTGAGCTTCTGATAATTTATACGTTATCGAAATACGGTTTTTTATCATATATGGAATTAACTTTTTATAACGATTTTTTTACGGTTTTGTTAATGTCATCATTGTAGTTCCTAGTGACTAGCATCTAAGGTTTTGTTTGTATTATTGTTACCTTTTCGAAATTTATAACGTTCTTAATGGTTTTATACTGGTTTTTTCCGTACTTTACTCGTTTACGACGACCTTTTTACCGTGGTTATCAGAACGAGTTACGTCCAACGGTGTTTGTAAATTAAACATTTTTATTTATTTTTCTTGTTTTTCATTTTTCGGGTCATAGACGTTTTGTGTTATTTTACTCCATACGGACCTGAGACCACACGCATGTCAATCACATCAAGTGTAACCCGAAGGGACCACCGAGTCACCTTTTCTTTGGTGGACGGTCGTCTCTTCTACGTCCAAGCTAGGGACCCAGCCCTTCTAGGGAACCTCTTCCTGTACCGTTGGGTGAGGTGACAAGAACGGAGTCTTTAGGGTACCTATTCTTCTCGGACCACCTGATGTCAGGTATCCCAGAACTTTCTCAGCCTGCACTGAACCGTTGATTGGGTGTTTCAAGGCTAACGTACAATTCGACTATATAAGAACATCATTTTACGTACATCTCCATATTTCACCCAAAAACTCCCCCACCCCCTCAAGAGGAAAGGAACCCAAAGGAACTTTTAGTCAAAAGATAAGACGAAAGAGCAGTACACTTCTATGGGATAGATTAATTCCGAGGGGTCGACCAAGTCTGCCATTTCTTAGACGGACGTTACGTCCTCTGGACCCAAGTTAGGGACCCAACCCTTCTAGGGGCCTTCCTCCCGCACCCTGTGAAGAGGTCATAAGAACAGACCTTTGAGGGGTGTCTGTCTCCTTGACCGCCCGATGTCAGGTACCCCCAGTGTTTCTCAGTCTGTGTTGACTCGTTGATTCGTGTCGTGGGATAGACTAATCTATGTTTCAAAAAATAACCCGTTCGGTGTACCTACTTGTGAAATCATTATGTGTTCAGACTCTTTCCATTGGGAGGAGTGAAGGGTCACAAAACACCAGTGTCTTAGGTAAAAGGTGGAGACGTCGAGTGTTTACTCTAGAAGGGGCACACCTGGATGAGAATGGACCGCGATGACGAGGGTCAGAAATAGGAGTGGCTAATACAGGCGATGTTCGGTCAGTAGTAGGAGGTCCCCTAATCGAAGTAGTAAACGACCGACGACGAGAACAAACCGGTTCCTCAGTCCTGGTACGTCCACGACCTTAAGAAGATACCCTACCAGTGGCGGTGGCTCCACCGGATGATACGGATGTAAATGTCGCACCAGTCGGGCCTCGTGATGGTCTTCCACTCGCCGATGACGTCCTCACAGTGCGACCACCGGATGTGCCGTCGGAGGCGCGACCGGGTCGAGAACCATAGGGACCGGCCGGACAGGATGAAGATGGAGTTGCAGTATAGGAACCGGAGACAGAGGTACCGGAAGAAGAAGAGTGAAAAGGATGGGTACGGATTCTTCTCGTACAAAAAAGTACGTTTTGGGTCGGTTCTTCGGGAAGGTTTCGGTGGTCCTTACCTGTGACAGAGTCTTCTTGGAGTTGTCCTAGTGTTTGCTCACCCTTTTCTTCACAAGTGACTAAGTCCCTTGGGTCTACTACCGGTCCACTGGTTGGGTTTCGGTCCTTTACATCGAGACTCTCAAAAACACGTCACCAATGTTCTAAACTTCGTCACAATGAGGAGTTTTGTTGACAAAATGACCAGGGACACCACCCGAAAAAGGTGTCGTCCAATATTGGTCTAAAACTTGATACAAGTTCAGGACACCCTAATGTTTCGTGGCAGGGTCTAAAGTCATATATTACCTCGTCATCTTCGATAACGTTGGAAACCTCCATTCATTCGTAACTAGACAGAAGGAAAGAACGGGTTAGGGGTGGGGTGGGGGTGGGGGCGTTTGATTTAAGTAAAGAGGTCAACGATTTAAGAGGTGTCACCATTTAATGCAGACAAGTCTTCCGTATAATTAGTAAAAGTCCTTATCTTCCGTTACCCCCTTTTTCTCTCTGTGCTGTAAAGACAAATTAAACAATGTCCATTGAGTTCTCAAGTCCTAAGTTGTGGTTCACTAAGGTAAGAATTGGTCTAAGGATTTTAAGGCAAAGGAGTAGTTCTTTTCACAATTATTACGGGAGAAAAGAAAGTGAATTATAGTTTTTCTTTTACCGGTAACACATAATTATATATTTGTTCCACAAAACAATAGATTCTTTTACTTGACTTTATCATTCTGAACGTTTAAAAGTGGCCTTCCCAAAAACAATTATTTCTTAAACCAAATCGATCACGGCCAGAAATTCGTTAAGGTCCAAGATGTGGTGTGCAAAGGTTTTAATCGAAAGAGTACTCCAAATTTAGTCTTCACCTTCCATAAACTCTCAGGTCTAAGATTATAGTCTCTCTTCAGACGGAAACTTCAAGTGAGACGTTATTTATAAATATAGGACCAATTGTCTTTGAATTTAAGTCGATTCCGAAACTTCTATAAAAGATCCTTCATCCTCTAAAGGTGTGGGAGGAAATGTTTTTTTGAAGTCGTTGAAGTACGCCGTAGGTAAAATGATAACAAAGGGAAAATTCTTCTGAATGTAAATTTGAGGATCTTTGGTCCCGTCAGAACCTTAACCAAGTGGCTTTAATAAATAAGGTGTAAAGTTCAAGACTCTTCTTTTCATTAAAATAAAGAAAACATCATTACCAACAACGGATGTAATGTACACCTTTTCAATTAGTTTACAGCCATTAAGTTTTGTATTTATGGAGAGGGAAGGAATTTCTCTTGATATTAACGATTGGGATTAAAGACAGTTAATGAGTCAGAGAATTTAAGACATTGAACAAGTGGAGTTTGGACTTCATCTAATTCGGTCTAGAACTTCTGTAACCCTACCCCTAATCTTCTTTCTACTTCTAATCATAATTACTGACTTTGAATGATGGGTCACGTTGTATAGACAATGCATAACGACTCTTTTTGTTGTTTCTTTCCGTTTGTACTTGTCCGATCCACATGACGGTCTTGTTAACAAAGTAGAAATAGATAGGGACGGGACTCGAACAATATAATTCTAGATAGGGACGGGACTCGAACAATATAATTCGTTGACTCAAATACATAGAAAAAGGGGGTGAGACTACTAATCCTTGGAAAGACCAGGGTGACCTTGGAAAGACCACGTATCTTGTCACAAACCGTATATCAACTACGATTAAATTTCACACCGTTGATTTACAAACTTTCTTATCTTTAATCTCTGTCATCGGTTCCCTTTTGTGCGAACTCTCCACCTATTTAGGGGAAAATCGCCCGGTATAATAAAAGTGTTAAACACTTTCATTATATAAGGAGAAAGTCTTAACGGACTTTGGACTTAAGAATTCTGTCGTACAATTATAAAGTAACCCATGCAACCTAGAAGGAATTACAAAGAAGACATCCCCGGGACCGACGGAAGCGTCACCCAATGCACTTTCAGTTGACCCTAGAAGACCCTCTCGACCGAGACCGGTAGAAGAGTCAACAGTTACGTCCAAGAGATAAAGAGTACGTAATGTGCTGGTTGTATACCCGCACGATGTGACCGATAAACTATAAGTTCTGACAGATATACGAGGAATAGTGGTATCGTCACATTCATAATGATTCGTAAAGAAGGGTGAGGGTTCTGCTACGGTACAAGAGAAAAGACATAAGGACATTAAGGTGACTCTTGAAACCTTCCTAAAATTAGTTACGTTATAATTTACAACTGATGAAGTATAATTTAATCCGTGTCAATTCGATAGAAAAGTGAGTTAACAAATGGGTAACTTATGACTATTATAATCAGTCGTTCCTTTTTACAAAACATTCCAGTATTTGGTTTCCGTACAATGTCACAGTCAATATTAAAAATAAAGTTCGTTAAAAGACCAAACGTATCATACTACGTTAAACTAAACACTAATTCAACTCTAAAGTAGAGATTAAAGTGAACCAACGATCTCGTTAAGGTCCGTATATGAAAACATACTTTGTTTTATAAGAGTCGGGCAGTATTCTTCAACCTATGACTTTTTTTCATTTACGTTTTTAGTGTCCTTTGATATTTAGGGTCGCTAAAAATTACTAATTTTCTTAAACCAAGGTGTAAATTCACGTCTCTTTCAACTCATATCCTTTATACTAAACCAAAGTGACTTTCTCTATTCTTTGTAAACTTAAAGTTTGTGTATTTTCTTCATCACGGTTTTCGAAATACTTCAAAATCCAAAATTAGACACTTTTTACGAACTATTCATTAACTGTTTTGTGTCTTTATATTTCTGGGACTCTTTTCTAGTACTTTGTATCCTTTTTGTATCCTTTCTCCACTTTAAACACCGTACGAGAAAAAAAAAAAAAAAAAAAAGTGACTTACCTTAGTCCAATTACATAGTTTGAGTACAGAACTCCAAAAAAATTATATAAAACAATTCCATCTTATTGTAATAAAGAAAAGTAAAATTCTTATAAGTCTTGGGTTTCGGAAAATGGAAGTAAGGTTCCTTCTTGACGTTTATAGTATATAAACGGTCGGAAAGTTTTAACAAAACATTATTCTGAAGTTTTAGATATATTAATAAAAAAATTTTTTCTTCAATCAATATCTAAGTGAGTCAATATGGTGGTCAGTACCAAACCTAAAAGGTTTCTTGTTAAGGGGATGTTTTGAAATTTTGACGGCTATTTCAGTTGTTATTTTTCTTATTGACAGGTTTTTTAAGGAATCCAACCTACAACGACTAAAAGTATTTTTTAAGTGACACTTTGTCACAGATTCTAGTCTATCGGAGAGTATAAGAGTTCAATACTCTTGATCTTGTAAATCCAAACTAAAGGTTTTCATAATTTAACCTATCCTCGTTAAAAAGGTATAAAGGAAATTGATGTAAAATTAAGTCGGACATTCATATATATATAAAAAAAGAGACGAGACGGACAAACAGATATGATCTCCTCTAAATCTGTTTTTCAAGACAATCATTCTGTGAAAGAGAAGGTAGAGACAGAAAATTTCTATTCTTAGGGTACATACAAGTACAAAATTTTCGATAATACACAACTTACTGTCCAAAGTCTAGCGACAATTAGACTCACACCTTGCGATACGGGACCACAAACCTTAGTTATGGAAGTAACGGGACCACTAAGTCTGGTAATATTGACATTAACATCATCTAGTCCCTCCTGACCCCGAAGGTTAGTCGTAAGTCCATCCAACGTTATGAAGGTGAATGGATAAGTACATTAACCCCCTCGCATCTTACTTCCCCGAAACAAGTCGGAATGGTGACGGTCATAAATTACAGAACTTAAGGAACCGATCCTTTAAAATTCGGTAAGGAAATTAATGGTTGACATTTTAGTTCGTCTAAAACTCGTCATTAGTGATAGTCAATCGTAAACGAAACCGAGGATTTCGGGGTAGTTCACTGCGAGTGACGGTACGGGGGGAATACAGAGGAGAGGAAGGGTATCAGATCCTGGTTCCAAATGATTCTACGGTGACCCCTCCTCCTGTACGAATGGCTCAGATGAAGGAAAAAGGGAACTCGTGACTCTCTGAATTTTAATCTGGTCGTAGTGCAAAATGAATACCAAGGCTTTATTTCCCCTATTCCGTCCACTTTTTATTGGACACAAATATTAGGTAAGGACCTCTATGATGTATACGTGATAAGAGGTTTTTACCTGTGTAAGTAGGCACCCTAAATCACCAAAACAAAAAATGGTAATCACCATAGACGATCTTAAATTGGGTTCGTTGGAACTGAGATCTCGGGTGTGAGAATTAATGACGTAACGAATAGGAAAGTGTGGACCAAGAAGATTTTCCCCTCTTCCTTCAAAATACGTTTAGATTTTCTAGACATAATTCTAGAATCCAGAGTCATTGGGGTATTAGGTTCATTTAGTTATCGTAGCGACACATAATAATTCCTGTTGGTATAAAGTACACACAGATTAAGTGAGACAAACAAAAAGAGATCAAAAATCAAATACCTTCAATGAAACGTCGGTAACGACCGTAAAAGGATTACTCTTCGTATATGTAATAGATGAGTCGGTGTACGGTTTTCTCTCATGTCTTGAGACAATGATGTTCAGCCTTAGTTATATCCGGTGTGGGTCTCCTTGGTTTCTTGCAGATTACTCGTTTCGAGATTGGAGACAGTTGGTGACGTCGGAGACTCGTTCCTGAGACGACCAGTGTGAGTGTATATATGACTCACAGTATATAATTGTGGGAAGTGTCCAGATCTAAGGTTGCTTGTAAAAGTTTTGGTCCTTTGAAGTCGAAACCTGATCTACAGACACACGGGTGGACTGGACCCACGTCGACTGGTCCCGATAGTAGCGTTAAGTTGTTGGGTGCGGCCCCTTGAGGTCACTTGTCGGTACTGACTTTTTAAGACCACAACGAGCGAATGTTCCTATGCGTGTACCATACGTTTGTTTGGTACTTGTTTGGGGTCAGCAGGAATTCAACTACAAGGGGTCGACACTTGTTTTAATGATTGACTTCACTGGAACAAGGAAAGAATCTATAAACAAAATAAAATGGTTTTATCCGTTACGTTACCTGTAAAAAACAGTGTACTTGGTAACAGGAAGAAGGTAATTTATATAAAGAATTTTTGTATGTCAAGGGACCCTTATAATATTCTGACCCAGGGTAAACATTCCTGAGGAAAAGAGAGGACTCTTGTGTCATAATAAGTGTTCGATAATAAACAATTATAGTGGTGAATTAAAAAAAGTTCCACTGAAGAGTGAAACACGAGACGACTCGAAACAACAACTTTGAGATGGAGTCTTTATCGAAGTCTGTGAGGACACACCGGTGTCTTACTGTAAGTACGGTTAAAGGTCACCAGGGTCCTCTCCGTTATTTGAAAGAGGACAGTACTAAGGACTTCTGCCTTTACCGTTGGGTGAGGTCATAAGAACGGACCTCTTAGGGTACCTGTCTCCTCGGGCCGTCCGATGTCAGGTACTCTAGTGTTTCTAAGTCTGTGTTAACACACTGATAGTGAATAGTGAGTGATAGAACTGAGGTCTCTCCACAAAATTATAGTACAGTCACATTACAGACGGATTTTGTCTTTTTGGATTCATCTGCAAAATCCCTAAAGATCTTCATAAACATTTATTCTTTTAGATTAAAAATCTACCCTCTTTAACACGATTTATTTTATCTACACACGTTTTTTTCTCGGCAAGATTAAAAAACTACTTTACACGACTTTTTACAGACTCAAACGTACAGGAAAGTTTGACGTTGTTGTCAGGGTAACTTGTTAGATGGTCACCCTTTTTTCTTACGACTAAGTTATAAACAGAAAGGTTATCTTAAAAGAGGTTTAGAGTTTTAAGTCAGTGACCTACTTTTTAATTTTAAGTCAGGTTTTTAGTTGTATGAATGAATCACCTCTTTCGATTATGTATTAATATAGTTTTTGTTCCTTTCTTACTGGTGACAACAGGAAGAACCAATACATCACTTCTATAATCAGTTGTGTCACTCTATTTCTTGCTTTTCAGTTTTTAACCTTTCTTCCCCTTAAGGGACCCCCAGACCACCAATCCAGAGACGTGAAAGTGACGGCTCCCGGGTCCAAACTGGGGACTAGACCCTTGATTCTAGGGTGTTCGACACGTTGTACGGCATTTTGTTTGTTTTTTTTGACTTTTCTTCCTCCTTTCTGACAGTGTTAAGGCCTCCGATATCTATACGTAGTTTCTCTGAATTTATTTTTGTTTATCATCATCTCTTTCATTCACATATCTTTAGTTCTCAAAAACACTATGGTGTTGGTAAATCTTCTATGTACACTCATTTTCCGGTGTAAATATTATCTTATTTTTATTTTATAGATTCTAATACAATTAGATTGTTAAGTTATTCACACATTCTGTATATCTTATACGGACTTTTGTGAACACTTTTAATGAATTGTTGTGGATTTGTATACCTCAGTCGATGGAACAAGAACTGATCATTCTTTTATGTATATTTCCGCAAGTCAAGTCAAGTCGCCGAGTCAGTACAGGTTGAGAAACGCTGGGGTACTTAGCGTCGTGGGGTCCGGAGGGACAGGTAGTGGTTGAGGGCCTCAAGTGAGTCTGAGGACAGGTAGCTCAGGCACTACGGTAGGTCGGTAGAGTAGGAGCCAGCAGGGGAAGAAGAGGACGGGAGTTAGGGAGGGTCGTAGTTTCATAAAGGGTTACTCAGTAGAGAAGTGTACTCCACAGGTTTCATGACCTCAAAGTCGAAGTCGTAGTAAGGAAGGTTTCTTTAGGGTCCCAATTAGAGGAAGTCTTACCTGACCAACCTAGAGGAACGTCAGGTTCCCTGAGAGTTCTCAGAAGAGGTTGTGGTGTCAAGTCTTCGTAGTTAAGAAACCGCGAGTCGGAAGAAGTGTCAGGTTGAGAGTATAGGTATGTACTGGTGACCTTTTTGGTATCGGAACTGATCTGCCTGGAATCAGCCGTTTCATTACAGAGACGAAAACTTATAATCCGAAGGATTTATTAAAATACCATTTAGGATAGGGTCTCCTTTCTTTTATGAAAAATTGATTTTATCCACTAAGATTTAAATAAACCTTTAATTGTTTCTTCTTGGTTATCTTACCCAAAAATTCACCTTTTGTTCTAATTTAATAAACGTCTCTGATTTTAGATCGAAATTTTAGAATTACTGTCATTGTATTAGTCGTACTTCTCTGTCAACTTAATCACGGATTAAGTATACTCTTAAATAATATTTTTATCGTAAAGTAGGTTCTTCTTTACACTTATAAATTATTATAACCTTAATAAGAAAAGTTTCCATTTTGATTGAACCTGATCTTATTGATAGTTATACATTATATATACATAGTTATCCGTTTATACTTTTTACTTTGACGTTTTGATGGTCTTCTTTTGTACATTTTGAATGAAATATTGAAATTTGTAAAGATTTCATTGTCTTTTAGACCTTCAGTATTTTTTCACTTAACTGTCGTATTTTGATTGGAATCCGTACTTTTCATTTCGTCATATTCGTTTCGGTTTTCTGTCGACTATTAGATCTTCTTTATAAGGTTGAGTAGTTTCGATGAAAAGGATTAAATACATCTTGGTTATGCTTAACTATTCTTCAGTTTTTGGACTCCTTTTTTACCCGTTTCTTACACTTGTCCCTTAAGTCTCTTTCTTTTTATATTTACTGAGTCTATATACTTTTTTACGAATTGAGTATTCTCTTTACGTATAATTTTCATGTTACTTTGAGGTAAAAAGTGGAGAGTCTCATCTTTCATTAGATTTACACACTATTATCTTAAACAAGAAACCTTTACCCAGTTACCGTCAGAACTTCTAAGAACCACTCTCACATGTAATAGAAGTACCGATCCTTCCTTTTAACTCCTAAAAGTTTTAATGTTTACACATATAGAAAGGTGGATATCTAAACAGACTATCTTTATACATAATGACTATATGAACGTACAGACCCTTGACTGAACACATTTACATAAAGTAATGTCGTTTCAAAGATCCGTGTTTCCTAACCATCGACAAATTCGAAGTAATTTTCCCCTTTTCCTTTCACATAATACCCTGTGGTCATATAAGTGAGCATTATTATAATTGATCTAATTTTTTCCTCCTTATAGAAAAGTAACACTATTTCCTGAAATTTATATAATACTGATAAATCATTCATTACTATTTAATAACAATTCACTTCTTTTCAGTTTACTGTTTTATCATTACTGACGTTATCGAGTAGTTAAGTACATTTTCATTCCTCTTTTTATTGATGTAACCGAATATATGTGTATGTTGAAAAGACCTTTCTAATTTTTTTCGACTATTATTAGAAAGGGACGACACCCCATTACCTTTGGGTTTCCTCAACAGTAGAGCAGTACCAAAAACTACAAACGTGGGACTTTAATTTTGTAATTAAAAGGTTTTTCGTAAATTGAAGAACCCTTTATTTAATCGTACCTACTTATTCCTCGATCTTAAGAAGTTAATAAAGATATATTGGTAAGGTAACAAAAATGTAAAACCCGTTATACGTTCCAATTGTTTTATATGTAAATAATTAGTTTCTTTGTTTGTGTGTTCTTTTTTAGCTCATAAAAAGGTTCTCTTTTAAAATAAACCATAGAGTTATTTCTCTTTCCAATAATGAAAAAACTTAACTTTGTATCCAAACGAACCATTCTACATCCTAAAACACTGACCATTCATATGGAATACCTCTTTTAAAAATTTACAAAACGAAACATGTGCCTTACTGAGTCTTTGTTGTCTTTGTCTTGAGTATCTGTTTATTGTCTTTATTCCTCCTTCTTTATCGTTTTCTTATCGGAAAAGACTCTTCCCCCTTTTTTTACCAATACCAATACCAAGATCGAACAAACCAAACGAGAGACGGACATAAATCCGGAACTACTTCCACTTTATACAACGAGATTAACTCTTTGAACAGTGTCTTCTCCGTGAAAACCGTCTATTCGTCCCAGTGTCCCGGACACTCCTTCTCCGTGTGCCCATCGTCTTCACTTTTATAGATTTCGTTCCACCGTCCATCGACCCTCCGGACCCGGGGTCTCCGGGACGTGCAAGTGGCGACGGTCTCTCTCAGTCCGACCCCGACACAGCAGTTCCTTCCTGGTGGCCCAGGACTGACCTCGGTCCCTTGTCGAAACTGAGGACATACCCGGTAAATCGAAATAAGGTAATAGTGTTGGTGTCTGACATAGATTTGGAGGGATAACAGAGCATTCACAAGTGGTTCCAAACCGTCCAACTGAATCCACTCCTTTACACATAACGAGTCTCGTTTAGTACTGCCGGAGATCTGTTTGTTAACTTTTAAGTACAGGAAACTGTTACTGATTTAGTTTCCGTCTTTATTAATGATTTAGTTTGTTAATAATTGAGTAACAGAGTTGTGTTACTTTCAGTCTTCTGTCATCTTCTATTGACAGTTGGCTCTTGACATGGAGTTTCTTTGAAGGAAAGTATAAAAAAATAGTGTCCCTTCTTCCTTTAGGGGACATGACCTGTCGTAAGTAAACGTTCAAATGTCTATTCTTAATAAAAGACAGAGAAAGTCAATAGATGTTACATGTCGAGACACTTTATCGGGTGGATCGGCATTTTCCGATCTTAGTCCAGTGACCTTAGATCTATTACAGAGATCTTAGATCTATTACAGATCGAGAGGTGACTACGTGTTTCCGAAGGGATACATAGTTATATGGAGTATAAGTTGTCTTTTCATTTTGTCGTTCTATTTTCGTTGTTATAAGATTCGGGTGGTAAGGTACAACGAAATGACGACGTCTCCGACCATTTTGTAGTGGGTCCCACCCTGCCCGATCACCCCACCCCTCATAAGACGGTCGTTACTGAAACCCGACCTCCAATAGGACCCTTAGAAGATTTAGATACGAGGATCCCGAAGTCCAGTGACTCGTGTTGTAAGATTTTTTTAATACTTAAACCAAAGAAACTAGTGTAGTCAAATCCTCTTTAGAACCAAATACTAAAAAAAAAAGGGGATAAAGGTCCTTCTTGATCTAGGTTCTTACCTCAAAACACACTGAAATGTTTTCTTCGACCGAAGTCGTCCCACATACGAAGTCACAGGTCTGGGACTGTAAAATCGTCCAGTGTCTACCACTGAGACCCCGACAGAGTCTTGGACCCTCCGGTGTCCAGGACCCTCGCCCTCATCTTTAGTCTTGAGTAGGTCTTCCATTAGTTTTCTCTGTCTTTACTCTTTCCCTTTGACGAGGTTGGAGGACAAAAGGAGTTGTTGTCTCCCCCATTAGCCCACTAAATTGTATCATAAGACTACGTCAAAGTCCCTCCAAACATAAACTCGTCAGTTTGACGGGTCGAAGGGTAGAGGTACATGACGTACTGACCCCCTTTGAACAGACGTGGAGTTAAAAGAGTGAATGTTTTACCTTTGTTCTTACCACAATCCAACATTCTCACAACACTCCTAATTTACCCAATTCTGTATGTACAGTGAATGGGTCTCTGGAGTCCTGTGTCCCGTCCCATTCAGAACCGATCATAATGACAATTATTAATAAAAAGATTTGCACTCTACAAGTCCATATATACAAAGGAACTCAACGGGCTCAAAACTAAATTTCTAGTGTAGCAATCGTAAAAAGATTCATCTTTAAAGTTCATAGACTCCTATGACTCATTAATGGATCGTCTCGTCATCGAACCCAAAACTTTGATGCCAATGACTTGGCATCCTTTTCATTTCCAGAGTTCTGGAAAAACTTTTTTGGAAAAGTTTTTCTCTGTCAGACATACTCCAACTTTTATGACTTAAGAGGACCTCCTCTAGGGAAGTCTTCATTTTGGAAAATACATGATAATTAATTACCTAGACCGAAGGGACCACCGAGTCACCACTTCTTAGACGGAGGGTTACGTCCTTTACTCCTAAACTAGGGACCCAACCCTTCTAGGGGACCTCTTCCTTTATCGTTGGGTGAGGTCATAAGAGTGGACCTTTTAGGGTACCTGTCTCCTCGGACCGTCCGAAGTCAGATACCCCAGTGTTTCTCAACCTGTACTGACTCGTAGATTTGTTGTCGTTGTTAATTACCTCACGAACTATACTTGGTCCGTAACAAAATCAGGACGTAATTAATCTTCCGAAATTTTTTTTTTTTTTTGGAGGTAAAAGTCGTCTCTTTATCTTTAATTTGTCAGAAAAAAGAAGGAAATCGTACACGAAGACGAGGTAGACCTGGTTTAATCTAGAACCGGGTCTAATCTTGTAGTATACTATCAAAATAGATTTACCTACTCAAAAGGGACGAAATTGTGATCCTCATTTAAATTCTTTAAATAAAATAAACTGACATATACTTTAAGTTGATTTAGGAATTTAAAGATAAAGGTCCATAGGTTATAACCATCTGGGATGGGAGTTGGGGACTAGATATTGAAATGTCAGTCTCAAATAAAGACCCCTGTTGATATCTTTTTATCATCCAATACGTTACAAGCAGCGTCGTGACAAATGTTATCGGTCCTGTACCTTCGTTGGATCTACAGGTAGCTGTCTACTTACCTATTTCTTCAACACCATGTAAATATGTTACTTATAATGAATCGGGTTTGTCCTTGTTTAAACTCGGTCAACATCACTCCATCTACTTGAATCTCGGAGAATATGTCTCACTTCAAGCAGTCTTTCTGGCCAACCTACCGCAGTGGATGAACTTCCTGGCCCTCCGGACCGTACGACGTCAGGTACCCCAGCGTCTCTCAGCCTGTCCTGACTCGCTGACTTGTTGTTCAGTCTTTCTCTTTTTGTTCATAGAATTACGTATATACACCTTAGATCTTTTTACACATAGTTAAATACGTAGAATTATGTATATACGCCTTAGATCTCTTTACCATGACTACTTGAATCATCTCTTGTCTGGACACCCGTGTCACCCCTTCCATACCTCTTTCGTCGTGCCTGGGTATATGCGATAGTATACATTTTCTCTACCACCGTTCAACGATTTATTGTGTCCCTTGGGTCGTAAATCACAATACTGGATTTCCCGACCCTCCCTTCCGTCCTCCCTCCGAAACTCCATTCCATGACACAAACCCAAATAGAGGGTCCTACTAGATCTCTTCTGTTCCCTACTTAGAACTTCCCGTTCCCTTCCGATTTTAGCGGGTTTCGTTTAAGAATTTACATAGGTACTCCTATATGTAGGGTACAAGACAAGGGAAGACACGAGAGAGTCAGTGCAGGATGAGGAACGTTTGAGTGCCTGACATCGGGTGGTCCGAAGAGACAGGTACCCTAAAAAAAGTCCGTTCTCATGACCTCGTTCAACGGTAAAGGAAGAGGTCCCCTAGAAGGACTGGGTCCCTAGTTTGGACGCAGAAGACATAGAGGGCGGAACCGTTCACCTAAGAAATGGTGGCGCGGTGGTCCCTTCGGAACAAAGGAAGATGAAACGTGTTTGATCTTAGAACCCATTGTAACAACAAGGAGAAACGAAAGAGGTACTTACAGTAAAGAAAAGGTCTAGAAAGTTTTACTAATGTCGACTAAGATTCTCAAAGTGTAGACTCCTAAGTTAGTTGGAGTCTCGTTTTTATCAGTTTCTTTTTTAAGGTTTTAAAGGTTTTTCGTTTTGAACTCAAGCGGTGAAGAACCGTTGATAAATGTATTGTAAATGTAATAAAATCTATATATCCATGAGATTTCTACTAAATTTCGTGTGTTCTCCCACATACATCCAGCATTTGTTTTTGATACGGTAAAATATATTCCTGAACTCGTAGACACCGAAAACCATAGGCTCCCTCAGGACTTTGGTTAGGGGAGGTCTACCGACATATTCCTGTTGACTGGACTGGATGTTTACAGATACCCGAAGTCCCAGTAATTTATTTTAGGCGTCACGACTGATCGTTTGTAGATCGGGACTCGATGTGGGTGTACGTCTGTCTTCCCACAACCGGACCTCGGTCGCGTATGTAGAATTTCCGCCACCAAGTTCTTGTCGAACATTCTCTATATCGTCCTTTTTACCTCCTCGTGTGACTGATAACTAACGTTACTTTCCTCTGTCTACAGATGTAAAATTAGGATTTTCTGGTTTTGTGAGAACTCTCGGACCTTCCCCTTTGACATAGTTTCTTTTATTATCCCCTTTATTACATTGGTTGGAAGTTCTACCCTTAATTATTTTACAGAACCCCTTTTTCCTGTTCGTACGACTGAAAAATTTTAAGTTGGGTTTATTCACAAGGTCTTTCTTTTGACACTGAAATTTCTTCGGAAGACCGTATTCTAAATTTATGTTTCGGACACTTTATCATTCTTACACTACCAAGAAGACCAGTGATTGTTTTGATCCACGAATGAAGTGAGACATATTGTTCGAGATCCAAGAAGCATATAACTACGTACATATTCTTTGAATCTTTTTATCATGACTACTTGGATAAACGTCCCTTCCTTACCTCTGCGTGAACATTTCTTGACTGAACACCTGTGTCACCCCCTTCCTCTCACCTTACTTACCTCTATCATTGTAACTGTATATATGTGAGAGTACACATTTTACTATCGATCACCCTTCAACGATATATTGGGTCCCTCGGGTCGGACCACAAGACACTTCTGGACCTCCCCACCCCACCCCCCTCCCCTCCATCCGAGTTCTCCCTCTCCTATATATATATATATATATATATTAATACCGACCAAGTACAACATACCGTCTTTGGTTGTGTTATGACCTTTCGTTAAAAGGAGGTTAATTTATATATGTATGTATATATAAATAATATATATATAAATATATATACATAATATATGTCCGAAGAGACCATCGAGTCGACCACTTCTTAGACGAACGTCACACCCTCTGGACCTAAACTAGCGACCCAACCTTTTTAGGGGGCCTCTTCCCTTACCGATGGGTGAGGTCATAAGACCGGACCTCTTAAGGTACTTGACATACCCCAGCGTTTTTCAGTCTGTACTAACTCGTTGAAAGTGAAAGTATATATATATAAATATATATATATATGTTTGATCCACGACTCTTTTAGGTTTTTGAATTTGAGAAGTTCTTCAACGACTATATTATTGTCACTAAATAAAAATTATGTTCCTGTTACGTTTCCACCTCTCAAGCAATTAGACACTATTACTTTGTGACTGCACCAGGAAGGACAAACGATTCCCACCGCCGAACGGTACCGTACGAAATAACGAGTCATTTCTGAACACCGTCCACAATGGGGCAGACGGAATATCTACCCTTGAGACTCTAATACTGACACCGACCGGTCATGTCTTGAGGTGTACTCGGAACAATTAAGGTCCAAAAGAAAACCGATTGTGAGGGACAAACCCATTTCGGAAGAAAAGGAAAGTTCTAGTGTTTCCATTTGGGTCTGCTAGAACCAAATAGACGACCTTCCGCGACGACTACTTTCTGTAGAAAGGACAAAAACGAAGTCTGTAGTCAAAGAGGTTTACTTTGAAGAGAGCGAACTAGAATTATCCTATTTTATATCATGTATTTTAATAAGTAAGGTCTCTCTTCTTTTTTCGAATATAGTCTTATCGTTTTATTGTTAAACATACTTAAGAATAAAGATGAGGAGTACTCAATTTCTCAGTAAATTTGTAGTAACTGGAACACTAAAAGGTATCCAACCTCTCCCACACGTTATGCATGAGTTTTAATATTCGGTAATCCACGTTATTATTTCCGTTTTGTAGAAACACTGTTGGAGGTTTTGAGAACAATCGCCGTAGTCGTCATCTGACCTTGTCCAGGACCCCCTATCTTTTTCTTTCCCAGAAGGGGGAAAAACACAGGGCTATAGAGTACCTGTGTTGGTATTCAGAACCACATGGGTTCTGAACGTGGGTTTGAAAGTTAGATCCTTGGAAAGGTCTACCCTTTAACTCGTAGAATAGTGATTTTCGGACTGTTGATCATCTACAGTGGTCGTAATTCAGTATTTCCTAACGAGACCGTCTTCCTTGTCGAAATCCCCTACCCCACGAATTTGATAAGTTTCTTCTCGAAGACATTTACACGAGACTTAACTAAAGTTCTTGAGTAGGAGGTGAAGCATAGTTAATCCTACCATGTACTGGTAAATTGCGATGAATAAACTCTTCTACTAGAATTCAGTTTATGGTGTGTCCGAGTTAGAAACCCTCATCGGACATTCTTGTTTCCTTCATTTGTTCGAACACCCAATTGGACTTTCCTTACTCTTTTCTTTACTCTACTATTAGTGCAGGATTGGGTCATCCATCCCCCTTTTTTTCTTCTTCTTCTCGAATCCGAAACGTAGGAATGTCTTGACCTAAGATTTGAGGTACTGGGACCCGTTCGAAGTAATAGATAGAGACTTAAAGACGAAAGAGTAGGTGCACCACCTCTATTATAGATGAAACGTTGGAAAAGTTTCCTAATCTTTGTTTCGTACCTTTTCTTCACGATAATTATAGACGGGTTTATCTTTCTTTCATTTTTTTTTTTACCATCGATGGTCGTTACAAGGAAAGTCCTCGAACAACATTCGTAAAAAACAAACAAAAACACAAAAACAGACGTGGTCCGCCGAACGTCCAAGAATGGAGAGACTAGTCCCTAACTTGGGACTGGGTGTCGTTACTTTCGTGGCTCAGGATTGGTGACCTGGTGGTTCTTTGAGGGTCTTAAACTAAACAAAGAAAAAAATTAATTGAATAAATAAAAACCAACAACATAGAAGTAACGACACACACCCAGAGTGACTCCACCGAAGAGAACACCGCCTCGTGACCGAGGTCTAGAACCTGACCCACCAACACCACGTGTCCGAAGAAACGGGACACCGTACACCTTAGAAGTGTCTAGTCCCTAATCTAGGTACACGGGACGTGACCGTCTACCTTAGAATGGGTGACCTGATGGTCCCTTCAGGGTCTTTACTAAACCAAAACGACTTCTCAACGTATGAACCTCCTGTTCGATTTGTGAGTCTTAGAGTCCTTTACACCTGTCTGTCCTTGTTGGTCTGACTTGCTCCAACGATCTTTGGTATAAATATCCGTCAATAATTTCAATTCCTCCGTCCTCGAAGGGACTACTGAGTCATCAATTTTTCGGGTGGACGGTTGCGTCCTCTGTACCCAAGTTAGGAACTAGGTCCTTCTGGGGTGCACGATACCTCGTTGACTCGGGCACGTGGTGTATGACTTGGACACGGGACCTAGGACCCTTGGTGTTGAGGATTTCGGGAGAGTGGGGCCTCGGATACGTGGTATTGTTCTCTTCGGTGGGGGTACTAATTAGACGTGCGACGTTGATTCTCGTGGGGAGTGAACGGTGTTGATCTCTTTTCGGGTGCGTTGTTGCTTCTGGGTTGTGTCGGTCTTTATTTATTTATTTGAAATTTTAATGAAAAATTTTCTGGGTTGTGTCGTTTATTTGTTTTCATAAAGATTTTTTAATTTCCCTGAAGGGACCACCAAGTCACCAGTTCTGAGACGGACGGTTACGTCCACAACGTTCTCTACGTCCAAGTTAGGGACCTTGTCCTTCTACGGGACCTCATCCTTTGCCGTTGGGTGAGGTCATAAGAACCGACTTTTGAGGACACCTGTTTCCTCGGACCGTCCGATGTCAAGTACCCGAACGTTTCTCAGTCTCCGTTGACTCGTTGACTTGTTGTTGTTTTAATTTTAATTTCTCCACAATCTTCTTCTGGCCAAGTCAAAGTGACGGTCCCTGAAGGTCCTCCGCACTCCCTCCATCTTCAGAAGACACCCGACTGCTTACAGTCCACAAGCATACGGACAGAGAAAAGCTGTCACTTCGGAAGAGAAGTGAAGCGCGTCGTGATTGGGTCCTGTCGTACCTCCCGACTGAGAGTCCACCAGGGAAAGACCCTTTCGGCAGACCCGTCCCCGAGGTCTCACCCGGAGTCGAACCCTACCTCGTGTAGTCTTTGTCTTTTTAGTGTCTTATCTTCGACTTTTAACGTGTATCCTTTAAGATCATGGAGGAGAACCATCCCGTACGGTTCTAGAAGCACTCTCTGCCCCTTTCGGGATTCATTCCACATTATTTAAGTGGAGGGTGGAAACACTTACAGTGACACCATATATGGAGTCCTCCAACGGAAACCCTCTGGATCTGGTTACCTCTCCCACTTTACGTCCCCGGGAACCCGACGACGATACTTGACACTGGTGAGAGGTAGTCATTCTTGTCACGAAACACTCGTACGTCTGAGAACCCGAAGCTTGGACTGGATAGATCAGTCTTCGACCTCTCTACTCTGGTCCTGTAAGTATAAAAGGGGTTCAAGGGGAACACTCATATTGGGATTTTCAATGAGTAATGTCAGAACCATTTAGTGGACGCACACGTACACTTGTTTAGTTTCCTTTTCCAGCCGTACATGTATGCAGTCGACCCTGTCGGTGGGTGTGTACCCTTGTTTCCACCTCGACCTCCTCACGGGTGTCGACTCGCAAACTCTCCGTCCTAAGGTCTAAGTTTTCGGAGTGGCTGTCTAGAGCATCAACTCCAACTTCCAGCTCCGGTTATTTTAACGAAGAAGGGTTCCGTAGGAGACTACTAACGACTTTTGGAGTCAAGAGACGTCAGGACCTGAGGTCGGAGAGGTGGGCAGGAGGGTTCTCGTTTCCAGAGGTGAACAAGACTCGTCTACTAGACGGACAGTGAATGGGGACCGTCTTCGTGGACGAAACTCGTGTCACCTGCACTTCTTTCTTGGAGGGGTCTTCGGTTGTTGTTTGGAGGTGGAGAAAGAACTGGTGATGAGTAACAAAAGTAGACGGTTCTGGTCATAGACCTGGTGCTTGTGGGTGTGTGAGTACGTCCGTTCATTTGTCAACGATCAATATTTCCCCTTCTTCCTTTTCGACCTTGGTTCTGTTATAACTCGTCATTGAAGTGCGGTCTAAGACACAACCCAAGGAATGTACGTGTCTATAGTAAATTGAAAGTGTCGGAAACAGATTTCAGACATAATACGAGGGATTAAGTTTTTTTACTCCGTTAACCCCGAGACATCTAAAAGGTAAGTAATTTTTTTATAAATAATTCGGTTATGAGGTGGTCTAGGAAAAGGTCTGTGACCCCTATCTGGCCGTTAGTTGTTATTGTGTGAATGAAGTACTACCGTACCTCGAGTGTCTGATTCCCTCTTGAGTCGAGGAATATGTTATCTGTGTTATTACTTACATTTTAGTGTCTGATTTCTTAACCGGGACATTTTTAGGGTCAAAAAGGTGTGTCCACACTAGTTTTGTAAATGTCCGTTCCCTCAAATCCCGTAACCATACTAATAATGTATTTATTCTTCCCTTTCTTTCTTTCCTCTTCGGACCCTCTAACCTCCCTCTTGTCTCCATAGAACTACTTCTTCACACGTCACCTTCAACACAACAAGCCAGCGAGTCAGTACAGGCTGAGAAACGTTAAGGTACCTGACGTCGTGTCGTCCGAAGGGACAGGTAGCGGTTGAGGGCCTCGAATGAGTTTGAGTACAGGTAGATCAACCACTACGGTAGGTTGGTAGAGTAGGAGACAGCAGGGGAAGAGGAGGACGGGAGTTAGAAAGGGTCGTAGTCCTAGAAAAGATTACTCAACCGTGAAGTGTAGTCCACCGGTTTCATAACCGCGAAGTCGAAGCCGTAAACAGGAAGGTTACTTATCAGTCCCAACTAAAGGAAATTCTAACTGACCAAACTAGAACGACAGGTTCCGTGAGAGTTCTCAGAAGAGGCTGTGGTCACCCTCATCAAGTAGGACATTATTCGTTCTTCTCTACCGACATCAGTCAGTCTACTGACTTAAGGAATAATCTCCCCCTGATCCCATACCAGAACTCTCACCCACTGACTCCACCTTACGTTTTTTTTTTTTTTCCAGAAATCTTGATTTCTTCAAACCTCTTGGTCTTTCTGTTCTACGGAAAGTACACCGACAACTTCTTGAACGTTCTATTATCGTCCTGAACCCTATTGCTCAACTACTGTTTCTCCAACTACTGGTTCCTTTTCTCCAGTCCTTCAGTTGTTTATGGTCGTTGATCCTCCTCCACCAGTTCAGTTTGCTCAAAGGTCTTTTACTTGGACAATTACAAGAGGGTTCCTCAATCCCTATCAACAGACCTGTGTTGTCATTCTTAGTTCTTATTATAGTCAATTGTATACAATTTTCGTGTTTTAGTGTGGATCTCTTACTACTTCGACCATAAACTTAAGTTCTTGGACTTTTTAGGACCGTCGTAATAACCAGAGGAATAATTGACCCGTTTTATTGAAGGCAGAGGGAAGGAGGATTTCTAGTGGACGGAAGTAAAGAGGAACTAGGATCGTGGAAAAGGCTAAGTGGTGGTGGTAGAGAAACTCCGCTGAGACCAGGAGAGGTGAGTGCCAGAAAAAGACCCCTCATGGTACAAAGTACTATTCGTAATAAAGTACTATTCATAATAATGGGAGAGAAATTTCACTCTAATCTCACAGTGATCGTTCAATCACACTTTCATAAATAGGTGTATGAAAGTAGAGAGTCCATGCGTCCTAATGAGATCGACTATTATCTCCGGTCCATAAATTGTACACTCAATAAACTGTGCAGCTTAGATAAAAGTCCGAAAGAAAGTTAAACTTCGGGGGGGCGGGGGGCGGGTGACGGGTATGGGATATTGAAATAAATCGCACCCTTCTCTCCCTCCCCGGAACACTAAATTCCTTTTTTCTCTTTTAGGGGTCTCCGAATCCGTACCGACCACCCCTTCCACCTGGAATAGTGACATTCAGTTAATTGGAGTCTTTGTTGAAACTTTCTAGGACCCGAAGAAACAGTCCTTGAGTTGGAGTGGGAAATGGTGGTGGTGGTGGAAGGTCCCGGGGGAGGGAGGACGTTCCATTTTCAGACGCTTCCACAAACGGACCTAAGTAAAGGGTAATACCAACGTCTAGTTACACAGCTAGTCTCCGTAAGGACACTGCAAACCTCTCCCCTTCAAAAATGTCACCGGTCAAAAGAGGTTCCGTTAATAGAAGAGAGAGACAAAAAAATCTTTCGATAACCCAACCGTTTTTTTCAAACAAGTCCAAAAGGGCTTTGTAGAATGTTTTTGGATCTACTTGAAAAACCGGTTGGTCGGTACTTTGACTTTCTACGAACGAGGAACCTTCTTTTCAATACTGGTTGGATCTGTTGTATAATTTTTCGTCTCTGTAGCGAAACGGTTTTCCCCCGAAGGTACCACCGAGTTTACCATTTCGTAGACGGACGTTACACCCTCTGGCTCCAAACTAGGGACCCAACCCTTCTAGGGGACCCCTTCCTTTACCGTTGGGTGAGGTCATGAGAACGGACTTTTTAAGGTACCTGTCCCCTCGGACCACCCGATATCAGGCACCCCAGTGTTTTCCAGTCTGTGCTGACTCGTCGAAATGTGAATGTGAGTGAGTGATGAAACGGTTGTTTCCAGGCGGATCAGTTTCGATCCCAAAAAGGTCATCAGTACATACTACCCTCTCAACCAGATATTTCTTTCGACTCGTGACTTCTTAATTACGAAAACTTGACACCACAACCTCTTCTGAGAACTCTCAGGGAACCTGACGTTCCTCTAGGTTGGTCAGGTAGGACTTCCTCTAGTCAGGACTTATAAGTAACTTTTCTGACGACGACTTCGACTTTGAGGTTAGGAAGTCGGTGGACTTCTCTTCTCGACTGAGTGACCTTTTCTGGGACTACGACCTTTTCTAACTTCCGTCCTCCTCTTCGCCTGTTGTCTCCTACCCTACCAACCTACCGTAGTGGTTGAGTTACCCGTACTCAAACACATTTGAGGCCCTTAATCGCTACCTGTCCCTCCAGACTGCACGACGTCAGGTACTCCAGTGTTTCTCAGCCTGTACTGACTCACTGACTTGACTTGGCTATGTAAGTTTCTTAGACGGACGTTCCATCCTCTGGACCCAAGTTAAGGACTCATCCTTCAAGGGGACCTCTTCCTTTACCGTTGGGTGAGGTCATAAGAACGGACCTCTTAGGGTACTTGTCTCCCCGGACCGTCCGATGTCGGGTACCTCAACGTTCTCTACCTGTGTTGAATCACTAATTTGGTGATATGTAAGCAATTTTGAAAACCACGTCTAAAAGAACTTGTGTAATAGATTATTCCTTTGGGTAATTCAGTGTTACCCCAAGAATAGAAAATATTAAAATAAAAGATGAACAATTAGAGACGAAAATTAATAAAGGAAAACAGTTGAAGGGACTAACATAGAACAACAAAAATAATTAAAATAAAATTAAAACCACTCCATTGTGACCAAATATTACAATACAGAATTAACGTATTTTGGGTTTCGTCTGACGGAAGAGTTTCTCCGGAAAGGCATTTGTATTTATGGGTAATGGAATTGTTATAAATTTAAGTTTGAAGGACTTCAGACATTTTTATAAGAGATTGTATTCGTCTCATTTATTTTTATTTTTAGTGTAATTTGAATTTATTAATGACGTGTCACAGTCTATCACATAAAAATTACGGGCTTTATGCTCACCTTAACAAGCATATTTAAGGTTCTCACAAGTATAATAGATCCAGGATAATCTTGATAAAGTATTCCGTGAGGTCACAAATGGTAGATTTGTATAAATTGTAAATTATAAGAATATACGATTGTTATAACAGGATAACAAGACAAAGAGACCTCTTGGCATTGACTATGTTATTACTTAGAATATATGAATGTATGGTAATTAATTAAATAGGTCTTTATCTAATTACTTGCAGATGAATCATGGTCGTTATATTGTCTGTGGTTCTACCTATTTTAGGGAAGACATTTGTTCCTAAATGATAGTGTCCCTTGTTATGAGTCATAAAATATTATTGGATGTTACCTTTTCTTAGACTTTTTATATATATATATATAATATATCTACACATATATATATATATATATATATATATATATATATATCCCGAAGGGTACACCGGGATCACCCTTTCTTGGACTGACGGTCACGCCCTCTGGATTCTCTACGTCCAAACTAGGGACCTAGTCCTTCTAAGGGACCTCCTCCCGTGTATCGTTGGGTGAGGTCATAAAAACGGACCTTTTAGGGGTACCTGTCTCCTCGGACCGTCCGATGTCAGGTACCCCAGCGTTTCTCTGTCTGTGCTGACTACATTAAATCGTACGTGCGTGCGTATATACATATTTGACTTAGTGAAACGACATATGGACTTTAATAATTATTTGTTATAAAATTTGGTTGATGTGAATCTAAAATTTTCAGAGAGGACCCCTGAAGGAACCACCGGGTTACCAATTCTGAGTTGGAAGGTCACGTCCCCAGTACCCAAACTAGGGACCAGTTACTGATTATAGGGTGTACGAAACTCCGGTTTTTTGGTTGTATTTTTTTCTTCGTTATAACATTGTTAAGTTATTTTTGAAACTTCTACTCGGTGTAGTTTTTTATTCATTTATGTATTTTTTCATTTATTCGTTAGGGAAGGTAATACCGAGAAGATAAAATCTTTCACTTTCACTTCGGCGAGACAGCACAGGCTGAGAAAAGCTGGTGTACCTGATACCGGATAATCCGAGGAGGTAGGTACCCTAAAAGGTCCGTTCTCATGACCTTACCTAACGGTAAAGGAAGAGGTCCCCTAAAAGGGTTGGGTCCCTAACTTGGACCTAGAGGACGTAACATCCGTCTGTAAAATGGTAGACTCGGTCGTCCCTTTGGAAGATAAAATCTCCCTTCTTTGTTTATATTCACTAATTCGTATAATTACATATCGTCCACCATTGTTTCGTTCCGTCCCTTTATCTTCTACTATGGTCTTCCCGGCACAACTCGTCTCACCCAGACTCTTCAGGAGAGACTATTTCTCGCAAATTCGTGTTAGACATGGTTCACTACCCCGTACCGGACGTCCATTGACCTCCTTTTTACGAGGTTGTCCACCTTGACTTCCGGGTGTCGGGGCGTACCCCGACACACACGGGGCAGACCCACGTAGTGACGTACGTCAGGACATCACAAACTAGGGACACTTTCTCAGCTAAGGATCCGTTCAATCAGGTCCCAGGGACTGCTCCTCTTTCCCCGGACCACAAACTAGGGACACTTTCTCAGCTAAGGATCCGTTCAATCAGGTCCCAGGGGCTACTCCTCTTTCCCCGGACCACAAACTAGGGACACTTTCTCAGTTAAGGATCCGTTCAATCAGGTCCCAGGGACTGCTCCTCTTTTCCCGGACCACAAACTAGGGACACTTTCTCAGCTAAGGATCCGTTCAATCAGGTCCCAGGGGCTACTCCTCTTTCCCCGGACCCCGAGAGTTCCTCCTCTATCCCCCAGACTTTAAGAGTTCCTCCTCCTTTCCTGTTTGTAGAAAAAAAGGAGATGCAAGTCTATACTGTCGCTGATTTGGTGGTGGTGGTGTAAGGAATCAGAAACAGTGTATTTCGCCAAAAAAGAAATTTGGGTCTTGACTACTAATGTGTTGTTTGTTGAGTCAAATTTGAGACCTAATATATTGTTGTTACATAGGACGAACTCCTGTCAAAGAGGAAGGACTTTTGGAAGACTAATTAGGACTATCCCAGACCATCCTAAAAAGATAACAATTTAAGATTAGAACAATGGGATTTTACATTTAACACCCTCACCTAGACCATTTGAAAACTGTGGGAACTCCGTAAGAAAACTAAATAACATTATTGATTAAAATTTTCATGTATTGAAGGGACGATTGTGATCGTTCCCCCCGTGAGAGTCAGGAGGGAGAGGACTACAGACAGTCTCCGAAAGAGACAGGGAAAATTATGAAATTATTTTGAGACGAAGTGTTTTCGAGTAACCTTCCTGACTACAACTGCGACTTTGAGGTTATGAAACCGGTGGAATATGCTTCTCGACTGAGTAAACTTTTCTGGGACTACGACCCTTTCTAGCTTCCACCCTCTTCTTCCCCTACTGTCTCCTACTCTACCAACCTACCGCAGTGACTGAGTTATCTGTCCTCAAACTCATTTGCCGTCAACCACTGCCTGTCCCTCCCGACCGCACGACGCCAAGTACCCCAGCGTTTCTCAGCCTGTGTTGACTCGTTGACTTGACTTGACTGTGTTTTCGGGAACTCACTAGTTCGGACCAGGGACCAGGACTTCAATTTAGAAGAAAAGGTCTCTAGTACTTAGGCTGTGGTATTCGATAGTGACATTCGATAGTGTACCTTGCACGGGACCCGACATCAGTTCCTTCTCTAGGAGAGTGACAGGTCGATAGTAAAATGAAAGACCAGAGACTAAGAAATGTCCTTTCTACTTCCTAATCCTGGTCTAGGAACAGAGGACAGGTTTTATGGGTATCAGTAGGAAGTGAGACGTAGGAGGAGGGTCACCAAGAGTCACCTGTTTATTTCCGGGACTCCTTCCAAGGTCATTTCCTAGGACATATAGAATTAGGTTACAGAAGGTTGAATGAACCAGAACTTTGGAATCGAGGTAATAATTAACTCGAAACCAGGTAACTTTTGTGGGCATCTTTGTACTCGGAGTTTCTCGATTAAGTAGAAAGTTAAGATTTCAACGGACTTACTTTATAGTATACTATAGCGATTATACGCCTTAGAACTTTTTTAACATGTTTACTTGAATAAATGTTTTGTCTTTTCTCAGTGTCTGTATCTCTTGTTTGAATGTCAATGGTCCCCCTTTTCCTTAACCCTCCCTACTCAGTCCTCTAACCCTGACTGTATATGTACGACGATATATACTTGATCTATTGATTGTTCTTGTATGACATATCGTGTTCCTTGAGCTGAGTTATGAGACATTACTCATCTCAACCCTTTTTTTAGAACTTTTCTCACCTATATACATATTGACAAAGTGAAACGACATGTTTGTGTTGTGACGTTTAGTTAAATTTAAAAAAATTTTTCGAATTTATTTAAACAGACTTTTTACCCTGTATAATTTTTCGTGTCTGCAATGAAACGGCTGACTACGAAAACTCGACACCACAACCTCTTCTGAGAACTCTCAGGGAACCTGACGTTCCTCTAGTTTGGTCAGTTAGGATTTCCTTTAGTCAGGACTTATAAATAACCTTCCTGACTACGACTTCGACTTTGAGGTTATGAAACCGGTGGACTACTCTTCTTGACTGAGTAAACTTTTCCGTGACTCCGACCCTTTTTAACTTCCGTCCTTTTCCCCTGCTGTCTCCTACTCCACCAACCTACCGTAGTGGCTGAGGTACCCTGTACTCAAACTCGTGCAAGCCCGTCAACCACTACCTGTCATTTCGGACCGTACGACGTCAGGTACCCCAGCGTTTCTTAGCCTGTGCTGACTCACTTACTTGACTTGACTTGTCTTACCTTGTATTTTAGAACGTGTACATACGGGTCTCGGGGCCAAGATACTGAAATTTGTCCTCACGTCCAAAATGTGAATAAAAATCGTAGTCTTAGAAAGAATATGTATGTAAGGTTACACTTTGTATTCATTTGTTTTGTCTATTTTAGTTTCTACGGACCCGACGTCGTATCAAGGCTGATCTACCTTTAGTCATCCGAGTTAAGTCACACACACGACACCACTATGGCGGGAGATCACAGATTAGAAGTTTCTTTCATTTCGAATGATGTCTTCTGAAAAAACGTCGAAAGTCGGATTCTCAACTGGTTCAGCCGATAAACGATTCGTCACTGAGAGGTTCACTCCAGAGGTTATTCGTCGTAGTCGTAGTGGACCCCTGAACAATCTTTAATTTTAAAAGTCATACTTGGACATAGAGGGAGGGGTTCTGGGTGACTTAGTCAAGTACCCCCTTCTTGGGTTTTGAGTCACGAATTTGTGTGGGAGGACTACTCTTCATTTTAGTGTTAGGTCGGACCCAATTTAAAAAAAATTTTTAAATAGTGGGGTGGGGGTCCACCTCGTCTTTAAAAAATTTGGTATAACGAAAGTTAATTCTTTTTTTACTTGAACCCTTGTCAGACAGTTTTTGGGTTTTCAAGTATTTCTCTTCTCTAAGACATGAAGCGTAAACCATTCGTCAAAAGTAGGTAGGGTTGTCCTACAATGTAGGTAAGGTTGTTTGGTGACCTCGGTTTAACCACATCGTAACGGTACTTATTGTTTTCTTGTAAGATCTTACCTGGATTAGCTGGGTAATATTTGTGGGTAAGATTTTTTTTTTTTTTTTATGGGTGTCCGAAACGTGAAACTTCATCACCACTTTTGACATATTTCGACTGGATACTATTCTACTTGTCTCCTACTATAAAGATCGTATTCAAAACAAAAAAAGACCGGTCGGTAGTACTTAAATATGTCACACGTACTAGCCCCTCGGTCTATTTACACGTACTTACTTAATTTAGTTAAAGTGACGTTCTTTTTATTTACCGAAAGAAAGAAGAAGGAAGGGGTCTCCGACGGACTTGAGAATCCTACCTACTCCCGAGACAACCGACTTCTATACTTAAGTACTTTACAGGACCCTCGTGGTCGGAGGATATGTTCTGTGTGGAGGTAACAGTGGTACCGTGCGAACAAATGTTTTGAACTGTTGAACTATTTCTTCTACAGTCGGTTTTTCTCTCGTTATCAATATTTATTGGTAGAGTTCACCTTTTAGTCATGTTTTATTTAAACGTTCATTACCGATTCGATACTGATTTAAATGTTTAAAAAATGAACTTTTAATGTTAAACGAATTTTTCTGTCCAGTGGATTTTCCCACTCCGTTGAGAAATAGTGAAGAGGTTATATATTGTAATGTAAATTTTTTGATTGTGAAGTGAGAATGTTCTTACGAATTCAAGAGTTTGTCGGTGGTATACCCCACATTGGTCACAAATAATGGATCGATTGTTATGAATACTCATCGACACTTTTGTTCGACCTTTTAAAATGAGGTACACGTTTATTTCTGAGTGGACAGGATGAATACAAATTGCTATTATTTTCATACCTATGTACCTTTAGGTCTATCTGATATAGATTACTTTTAGAATTTTACACTTTACGTAGAATGTAAAATAGGTTTAATAGATTTTGAGTCCCATTTATATAGTCTCAGATGGAGTCAAAGGATCTCGTCGACATTATTTCATAGTGTTTTGCACCAAATTTCGTTGTTTTTAAATAACAGAGTGTCAAGACTCCTAATATTTGGGTCGTCATGCAGTCACCCTGGTAAGAGCCAGGGACTTCGGATAGCACCTTCTGGGACGGAGCACTGACCATCAAAGACCACGAACGACAGTCAGGGACCACCAGACACCGAACATTTGTGTAGTGAGGTTAGAACCGGAGACAACAGTGTACCGGTAGAAGGGGGACACACGGAAACACAGAGAAGGAGAATTTTTGTAAAGTCAGTATCATTTCCTTCCTTGGTGGGAGATGGTCGTACTGGAGTAGAATTGATTAATGTAGACGTTATTAGGACTTTCACTTTCAGTAAGTCAGCACAGGCTGAGAAACGCTGGAGTACCTGATATGTCAGGTACCTTAAGAACTCCGGTCTTATCACCTCACCCATCGGAAAGGGAAGAGGGCCCCTAGAAGGGTTGGGTCCCTAACTTGGATCCGGAGGACGTTATTAGGATAAAGGTTTATTTAGGGTAGGACTCCAGGACCCTTATTCTGGAGTCGTGTAAAATCCCCTCCTGTGTCAAGTTGGGAATTGTCAGATGGGAGACGGGACAGGGGTCTACGTGCAGGAAGGGGTATACGTTTTATATAAGTGGAATGAGGGTTGTAAGAGTTTACAGAATTTGTAAGGTCATAGTTGAGTTTCAGGTCTTAAGTGGAGTTATAGTAGTTAAGTTTCAGGGTTTAGAGTAATAGATTTAGTAGATTTAGTCGTGCTCACACTAAGTAGAACCCTATTTTAAGAGGTAGACTCTTTGACACTTTAGTCTCTTATTCAACAGACGAATGATTTATGTAATAGGTCCGTATCTTATCTGTACAAGAAAGGTTTGTCCTCTTTAACCTTGCCTTTTCCTCTATTATCCAGGGCCCGTTCAGAATTTTTGATCGTCCCTTTCAAAGTAATCTAAAGTTTCGGACCTTTATTAGGAGACACCGGACTACGAGACAAGGGACCCGTACTATCCTACTGTCGGAGTCGGGGAACCAAGTTCTTCTAGAGTAGTAGTGTTCGGAGACATAAAAGCAAGACAGGATTCTCAGTAAGAAAGAAGTAAAGTACGACAGAGACAGGGAAAATAAGGTCCTGCCATCATAAAAACGACCATATAAGAGTTTTTGGAACAGTTAGAGGGTACATTGAAGGTCTCAGGATTCAGTAGTCTGTTCTCACAGGAGGAATCTCGAGAGGACCTCTCACTTCAGTCACTTCACTTCAGCGAGCCAGTACAGGCTGAGATACGTTGGGGTACCTGACACCGGATGGTCCGAGGAGGCAGATACCCTAAGAGGTCCGTTCTTATGACCTCACCCAACGGTAAAGGAAGAGGTCCCCTAGAAGGGTTGGGTCCCTAGTTAGGGTCCAGAGGACGTAACCTCCGTCTGTGAAATTGGAGACTCGGTGGTCCCTTCGGGGACCTATTGGGGTAGAGATAAGGACCGAAGACTACTCTAATCTAGGTGACAATCAGCGAGACAAGGTAGCGAGTCAGCACAGGTTGAAAAACGCTGGGGTACTTAGCGTCGTGGGGTCCGGAGGAACAGGAAGTAGTTGAGGGCCTCAAGTGAGTCTGAGTGTAGGTAACCCAGTCACTACGGTAGGTCGGTAGAGTAGGAGACAGCAGGGGAAGAGGAGGACGGGGGTTAGGGAGGGTCGTAGTCTCAGAAAAGGTTACTCAGTTGAGAAGTGTACTCCACCGGTTTCATGACCTCAAAGTCGAAATCGTAGTCAGGAAGGTTTCTTTAGTCTCCCGACTAGAGGAAGTCTTACCTGACCAACCTAGAGGAACGTCAGGTTCCCTGAGAGTTCTCAAAAGAGGTTGTAGTGTCAAGTTTTCGTAGTTAAGAAGTCGTGAGTCGGAAGAAGTGTCTGGTCGAGAGTGTAGGTATGTACTGATGACCTTTTTGGTATCGGAACTGATCTACCTGGAATCAGCCGTTTCATGACAGAGACGAAAAGTTATACGAAAGATCCAACCAGTATTGAAAGGAAGGTTCCTCATTCGCAGAAAATTAAAGTGCCGACGTCAGTGGTAGACGTCACTAAACCCTCGGGGGGTTTTATTTCAGACTGTGACAAAGGTGACAAAGGGGTAGATAAAGGGTACTTCACTACCCTGGTCTACGGTACTAGAAGCAAAAGATTTACAACTCGAGATTCGGTTGAAAAAGTGAGAGGAGAAAGTGAAAGTAGTTCTTCGAGAAATCAAGGAGAAGTGAAAGACGGTATTCCCACCACAGTAGACGTATAGACTCCAATAACTATAAAGAGGGCCGTTAGAACTAAGGTCGAACACAAAGAAGGTCAGGTCGCAAAGAGTATTACATGAGACGTATATTCAATTTATTCGTGCCTGTGTTATGTGTCGGAACTGCATGAGGAAAAGGATAAACCTTGGTCAGACAACAAGGTGTATGTCAAGATTGACAACGAAGGACTGGACGTATATCCAAAGAGTTCTCCGTCCAATCCACCAGACCATAAGAGGAGAGAAAGTCTTAAAAGGTGTCAAATAACACTAGGTGTATCAGTTTCCGAAACCGTATCAGTTCTTTCGTCTTTATCTACAAAAAGACCTTGAGAGAACGAAAAAGGTACTAGGTCACCTACAACCGTTAAACTAGAGACCAAGGAGACGGAAAAGATTTTGGTCGAACTTGTAGACCTTCAAGTGCCAAGTACATAACGACTTCGGACCGAACCTCTTAAAACTCGTAATGAAATGATCGTACACTCTACTCACGTTAACACGTCATCAAACTCGTAAGAAACCGTAACCAAAAGAAACCTTAACCTTACTTTTGACTGGAAAAGGTCAGGACACCGGTGACGACTCAAAAGGTGTAAACGACCGTATAACTCACGTCTTGAAAGTGTCGTAGTAGAAAATCCTAAACTTTATCGAGTTGACCTTAAGATAGTGGAGGTCATCGAAACAAGTATCACTACGAAAGATTCCGGGTGAACTGAAGTGTAAGGTCCTACAGACCGAGATCCACTCACTAGTGTGGTAGTACTAATAGACCCAGTACTTCTAGTCTCATGTAGTACTCTTGTGTCCCGACCTTCTTCGTGTTCGACCTTAGTTCTGACGGCCCTCTTTATAGTTATTGGAGTCTGTACGTCTACTGTGGTGGGAATACCGTCTTTCTCCTTGAGTTTTCGGAGAACTACTTTCACTTTCACCTCTCACTTTTTCAACCGAATTTCGAGTTGTAAGTCTTTTACTTCTAGTACCGTAGACCAGGGTAGTGAAGTACCCTTTATCTACCCCTTTGTCACCTTTGTCACAGTCTGAAATAAAACCCCCCGAGGGTTTAGTGACGTCTACCACTGACGTCGGTACTTTAATTTTCTGCGAATGAGGAACCTTCCTTTCAATACTGGTTGGATCTATCGTATAAGTTTTCGTCTCTGTAATGAAACGGCTGTTCCAGGTAGATCAGTTCCAATACCAAAAAGGACACCAGTACATACCTACACTCTCAACCTGACACTTCTTTCGACTCACGGTTTCTTAACTACGAAAACTTGACACTACAACCTCTTCTGAGAACTCTCAGGGAACCTGACGTTCCTCTAGGTTGGTCAGGTTAAATTTCCTCTAGTAGGGACCAACTAGTAACCTTCCTTACTATGATTTCGACTTTGAGGTTATGAAACCGGTGGAGTACCCTTCTCAACTGAGTGACCTTTTCTGAGACTACGACCCTCCCTAACCCCCGTCCTCCTCTTCCCCTGTTGTCTCCTACTCTACCGACCTACCGTAGTGACTGAGCTACGTGTACTCAGACTCACTTGAGGCCCTCAACTACTACCTGTCTCTCCGGACCCCATGACTCTATGTACCCCAGCGTTTCTCAGCCTGTACTGACTCGCTGACTTGACTTGACTTGACTTGACTTCTGTCAGAACCTACCATTTAAGTCATAAGGATAAAAAAACTTCAATGTTGAGGTGGGGATTAAAAATTTTAAATTTCTTTTACGGAATGTTAACCTTTCTTTTTTTTTTCGAGATTCTTTACACACAAAGTAGAAAGTCCAACTCAAAAAAAAAAAGAAGGAAGTTACAATCGTCTCTAGTGTACAATCCTCCTGATAACACGGGAGTACAAAAGTTTCAAGAAGGAACTT
Source organism: Capra ibex (assembly GCA_006410555.1). Lineage (NCBI taxonomy): Eukaryota > Metazoa > Chordata > Mammalia > Artiodactyla > Bovidae > Capra > Capra ibex. The sequence continues at coordinate 17,202,157 of SJYO01016970.1, forward strand.
GCAGTAGTCAAAAGGTATCTGGTATTCCTTTTTAGTAAGTAAAGTTTCCGCGACAGGTCCGTCTTGTAGGTATGTATTTTATTTTTGTGTATATGCCGACCCATCGAAACGACACGTGGACTTTGACAATGTCATAACAAATTAACCGAAGTTATATTTTAATTTTCCAATGTATTTTTTCTAAAAATTAAATTAATTTAAAATTTTTATCTTTTGTAACAGAAAAACGTCATCATTGTCGTCCCCTGTTTTAACCTCGGAAAGGATGAACCTCGTAACTTTTAGAGTGTAGACTCCCTTAAATGACGTGATAAAGAGGCACAAAAACAAATCAGCGATTCAGTACAGATTAAGAGAATACTAGGATATCTGACATCGGAAGGTCCGAGGAGATAGGTACCCCACAGGGTCCGTTCTTGTGACCTCACCCAACGGTAAAGGAAGAGCTCCCCTAGAAGGACTGGGTTCCTAGTTTGAGAACAGAGGAAGTAACCGTCCTCCTAACAAATAGTGACGTGGTGGGCCCTTCGGGTAAAGAGGGACATTAGTTAGTGAACAACAACTCAGAAATGGAAGACCACCATTATCTAAAGTATCAGATCGGTTTGGTTAGGTGGGTAAAATTCAGGTTATAAGACGAAATGTTTGACCGACGGTTGTAATCCCCACCTTAGTCTTCAGTAAAAGTCGTATTTTTGGATTCTGTACTAGAGAAACTTTGGCTTCAGTGAGCAGAATCTTTACTATAAAGTAGGGACGGTTGTGGACTCCGTACCTAAGTCTTTCTACTAAACTCTAAAGGAGCTATACTGGAGACAATATTTGACTAAGATGAGACGTAAAACAAACATCATAGGGTTCGTAATGATCAGAGAGTTTTCGTGAAAGTCTTTGAAGTCACCCATACTGTCACTCTTTAATACTTAAACATATTTCATATGTCAATGAATTATACAGTGAGAAATCCCCCAATAAAGGACTACTCATCTTTCGAGTGAACCGACAAAGGGAACTGACGGTCGTCCTGACTAGACACATTTTTGTTAGATTTCTTGATTCGCATAAGTGAATTGTGGCTTAACAGGGTCCAAGATCTTGGAGGGACGTCCAATTCGTCCAGTATCAGGTTGTCTTTGGTCGAGTTGCCACGGTTTGTGGTGGTGACAGATCACAAAAGGGACAAGTGAGGGTGTCTTCAACCCACACCTAAGAGATCGATCTCCGTCCTTAGATCGGGTACAATATGTAGACGTTGTTACTGTCCGTAGTATGGTTCTTTGAAGGTATGTTGATGTGAACATCTACCTGTAATGATGGTGACCCGTCCACTTCTTTTATACCTCCAGAGTTGTCTTATCCTTTGAATAGGTCCCAGTGTTAGCTCTAAACTTAAACGAGTCTGTTTCGGGTACAAGAAGGGTAGTCCTTTAGGAGAAAAGGAATAAGGGTTTGACGAGGTTCTCATTGGATGTGTAAGAGCTTTTAGTTTACCACACATCAAGGGTGAGGTCTCTTGTGGAAATTTATTGACTTGTGAACCTTTCGTAGAACGAAAATATTAAAAGTAAAAAAGACCGGTCAATCTTTTGGAATAAACCAAGTTATCGACATGTCGTAAAGGTCCTCTCGAAGTTACACGGTCTAGGACACGATCTGAGACCCACTGTTTCTACTTAGAGACGAGGGTTCCTCGAAGGGTCCAATTCCTCGTCTTGACACGTAGGTATGTAATCATGGAAAGTCCGGTAGTCACAATGTCTAACGTACGAGCACGAATCGTTGACCGGAACAAGATTGTTAATGTCCTAATGACTACACACATTAAGAGTAGTATATTCCATCAATAAATAGTTGGAGTGAAATGTGTGTTCGTTAGACATGTTTCTCGAGGTCTTTGAACAACTTCCAGTGTACCTACATTCATCGTCTCTTCCTCAACCTGGAAAGTCAGTGAGTCAGCTCAGTCTGAGACACGCTGGGGTTCTTAACGTCGTACGGTCCGGAGGCACAAGTGGTGGTAGAGGGCCTCAAGTGAGTCTGAGTGCAGGTAGCTCAGGCACTACGGTAGGTCGGTAGAGTAGGAGTCAGCAGGGGAAGAGGAGGACGGGGGTTAGGGAGGGTCGTAGTCTCAGAAAAGGTTACTCAGTTGAGAAGTGTACTCCACCGGTTTCATGACCTCAAAGTCGAAATCGTAGTCAGGAAGGTTTCTTTAGGCTCCCGACTAGAGGAAGTCTTACCTGACCAACCTAGAGGAACGTCAGGTTCCCTGAGAGTTCTCAGAAGAGGTTGTGGTGTGAAGTTTGCGTAGTCAAGAAACCGTGAGTCGGAAGAAGTGTCAGGTTGAGAGTGTAGGTATGTACTGGTGTCCTTTTTGGTATTGGAACTGATCTGCCTGGAATCAACCGTTTCATGACAGAGACGAAAACTTATATGATAGATCCAACCAGTATTTAAACGAAGGTTCCTCATTCGCAGAAAATTAAAGTACCGACGTCAGTGGTAGAGGTCACTAAAACTTCGGGAGGTTTTATTTCAGACTGTGACAAAGGTGACAAAGGGGTAACTAAAGAGTACTTCACTACCCTGACCTATGGTACTAGAAGAAAAAGACTTACCACTCGAAATTCTGTTGAAAAAGCGAGAGGAGAAAGTGAAAGTAGTTCTCCGAAAAATCAAGGAGAAGTGAAAGACGGTATTCCCACCACAGTAGACGTATAGACTCCAATAACTATAAAGAGGGCCGTTAGCACTAAGGTCGAACACAAAGAAGGTCAGGTCGCAAAGAGTACTACATGAGACGTATCTTCAATTTATTCGTCCCTGTGTTATGTGTCGGAACTGCATGAGGAAAAGGATAAACTTTGGTCAGACAACAAGGTACAGGTGAAGATTGACAACGAAGGACTGGACGTATGTCTAAAGAGTTCTCCGTCCAATCCACCAGACCATAAGGGTAGAGAAAGTCTTAAAAGGTGTCAAATAACACTGCGTGTGTCAGTTTCCGAAACCGTATCAGTTCTTTCGTCTATATCTACAAAAAGACCTTGAGAGAACGAAAAAGGTACTAGGTCAGCTACAACCGTTAAACTAGAGACCAAGGAGACGGAAAAGATTTTGGTCGAACTTGTAGTCCCTCAAGTGCCAAGTACATAACGACTTCGGACCGAACCTCTTAAAACTCGTAATGAAATGATCGTACACTCTACTCACGTTAACACACCATCAAACTCGTAAGAAACCGTAACGGAAAGAAACCTTAACCTTACTTTTACCTGGAAAAGGTCAGGACACCGGTGACGACTCAAAAGGTGTAAACGACCGTATAACTCACGTCGTGAAAGTGTCGTAGTAGAAAGTCCTAAACTTTATCGAGTTGACCTTAAGGTACTGGAGGTGATCGAAACAAGCATCACTACGAAAGATTCCGGGTGAACTGAAGTGAAAGGTTCTACAGACCGAGATCTAATTACTAGTGTAGTAATACTAATAGACCCAGTACTTCTAGAAAAAACATGTCAAGAAGGTACATAAGAACGGTGGAGAAGAATTATAGAAGACGAAGACAATCCAGGTATGGTAAAGACAGGAAATAGCTCGGGTAGAAACATACTTTATAAGGGAACCATAGAGATTAAAAGAACTTCTCGAGAGATCAGAAAGAGTAAGACAACAAAAGGAGATAAAGAAACGTAACTAGCGACTTCTTCCGAAAGAATAGAGTAGAACGATAAGAAACCTTGAGACGTAAGTCTACGAATATAGAAAGGAAAAGAGGAACCGAAAAATGGAGAGAAGAAAAGTGTTGATAAACATTCCGGAGGGGTCTGTCGGTAAAACGAAAAAACGTAAAGAAAAGAAACCCCTACCAGAAATAGGGACAAAGGACATGTTTCAGTACTTGGAGTGAGGTATCAAGTAGTCCGTGAGATAGATAGTCTAAATCCGGGAATTTAGATAAAGAGTGAAGGTGACATATTAGTATTCCCTAAACTAACTCCAGTATGGACTTACCAGATTGCGAAAAGGGATGAAAGAAGTTAAATTCAGACTTAAACCGTTATTCCTCAAGTACTAGACTCGGTGTCAGTCGAGGACCAGAACAAAAACAACTGACATATCTCGAAGAGGTAGAAACCGACGTATCTTATATTAGTTAGACTAAAGCCACAACTGGTAGACCACTACAGGTACACATCTCAGAAGAGAACACAACAACCTTCTCCCACAAACGATACTGGTCACGTAAAAGAACCGTTTGGAGATAATCAGAAACGGGACGAAGTAAGGCGTAAGGTTCCGGTTTAAACGGACAATGAGGTCCACAAAGAACTGGAGGATGAAAACGTAAGGTCAGGGGATATTACTTTTCCTGTAGAAAAAACCCACAATCAAGATTTTCCAGAACAAGTCAAGTCAAGTCAGAGAGTCAGTACAGGCTGAGAAACGCTAGGGTACTTAGCGTCGTGCGGTCCGGAGGGACAGGTGGTGGTAGAGGGTCTCAAGTGAGTCTAAGTACAGGTAGTTCAGGCACTACGGTAGGTCGGTAGAGTAGTACCCAGTAGGGAAAGAGGAGGACGGGGGTTAGAGAGGGTCGTAGTCTCAGGAAAGGTTACTCAGTTTAGAAGCGTACTCCACAGGTTTCATGACCTCGAAGTCGAAATCGTAGTAAGGAAGGTTTCTTTAGGGTCCCAACTAGAGGAAGTCTTACCTGACCAACCTAGAGGAACGTCAGGTTCCCTGGGAGTTCTCAGAAGAGGTTGTGGTGTCAAGTTTGCGTAGTTAAGAAGCCGTGAGTCGGAAGAAGTGTCAGGTTGAGAGTGTAGGTATGTACTGGTGTCCTTTTTGGTATCAACATCCAGAAGTATTTTGGCAAGTTGAAGTCGAAGAAGTCGCAATGACCAACCCCGTTTCTGAACCTATTGACTATAACTTACCAAACGGAACCTCTGCTTGTCTCTAGTAAGACAGTAAAGACTCTAGACGTAGGTTCACGACGTAAAGCTTGAGAAAACAACTGGTACTACCGATGAGGTAAAGAAGACTCCCTAAGGACGGACGTCATCATCTACATTACCAGTAGACTCAATTTAAGTGGGTAAGGTCAGATAAAATCAAACGACTAAGGATCTTACAACTGTAAGTGGGAACGGTAGAGAACAAACTGGTGAAGGTTAAACGGAACTAAGTACCTGGACTGTAAGGTCCAAGGATACGTTATAACGAGAAATATCGTAGCCTGGAACGAAGATAGTGGTCAGTGTAGGTCTTGACCTATAACAAAAACGAAACCGAGGTAGGGAAGTAAGAAAGACCTCAATAAAGAGGTGACTAGACGTCATTGTATAACCCGTGGATTACTGGACCCCTCAAGGAGAAAGTCATAGGATAGTAAAACGGAAAAGGATGACAAGTACCCCAAGAGTTCCGTTCTTATGACTTCACCGAACGGTAAGGGAAAAGGTCACCTGGTCCGAGACAGTCTGGAGAGGTGGTACTGGGTGGGCAGAACCTAACAGGGTGTCCGTACCGAACCAAAGTAACTCAATCTGTTCCGACACCAGGATCACACTAATCTAACTGATCAAAAGACACTCATACCAAAGTCACACAAACTGGGGACTACGGGAGAACGTTGTGGATGGTAGAATGAACCCAAAGAGAATGGAACCCGTACCCCATAGAGAAGTGCCGACAAGGTCGTTTCGTGTCGGCGACGAGGAATGGAACCTACTCCCCATAGAGGAATGGCGGTGGCAAGGACTGGAAGTTGCACTTTATATTTAAGAGTCGGGGTGAGTTCTAGACGATTTAGACTTACAGACGAAAAATTTTTGACTTGTTATTAATAAAATGTTACGACACAACCAAAGACGGTATGTAGTTATACTAATCGGTATTCATGTGTATACAGGGGAGGAAGAACTTGGAGAGAGGATGGGAGGTGGGGCTTACAGACAAAAATCGGTAAGGAGGTCTAATTAGACTTTAAACGATTTTAAACTCTTTCGTGACGAAATTCGATAACCCGTTATTTTTCTAATCTATTCCTTAACATAATCAAGTGAAAGAAGTCCCTTCTTCTCTTTTTTTTTTGAACAGTGATTGTAGACTAAATGTCGGACCAATAAGTCGTCTACCTCGTACTGTTAAAATAGAGGGAAAGAAGGAACGGAACGGGTCGGTGGTAGGTGTAAGGAGAGTCGGGGTGTGGTTCCTTTGAAACGGGGGATGTGGTTAGGTGGTAAAAAAGGAGTGGGATTTGTGTTCAGTTTGAACTTACGGTCATTCACTTTTAAATCCCCCTCGACCCTCGATAACGACCCGATCCAAATCTAAGGTCTAACAGTATTTTTCGTCTAAACTTTACATCGAAAACGACCCAACCATTAATAGGGATTTCCGGTCCTTCTCGTTCTTATGGAAGATGGTTTATAATCCTTACGAATCTATCCCGATAGACTCTTACGAATCTATCACCATCTCATCGATCCTTAGTCGGACGGTCACGCCCTCTACACCCAAGTTAGGGACCATGTCCTTCTAGGGTACACGGAGTCTTATTGATCTCGGACCGGGGCGTCGGCGACTCGGGTACGAGATCTCGGGTCCTCGGCGTCGACGACTCTGGAGAGGGGGGTCTCGGGCACGAGACGTTCTCCTCTGCGAGGACGTTACTCTTCGGACGTGTGGTGAGACTCTCTCATTGGGGGGACGAGTACCGTTGATCTCTTTCGGGTACGTTGTCGTTTCTGGGTCACATCGTTTTTTTCTCTTTTGTATTGGATATAGAATTTTTTTCTTTTCTTGTGAATCTATTTTCAGATGACCCCTTGGATTTGCGGTATAATTTTTCGTTTCTGCAATGAAACACTTGTTTCCAGGTAGATCAGTTTCGATCCCAAAAAGGTCATCAGCCTATACCTACACTCTCAACCTGATATTTCTTTCTTTCGACTCACGACTTCTTAACTACGAAAACTTGACGTCACAACCTCTTCCTTTAGTCAGGACTTATAAGTAACCTTCCTGACTACGACTTCGACTTTGAGGTTGTGAAACCGGTGGACTACTCTTCTTGACTGAGTAACCTTTTGTGGGACTAGGACCCTTTACAACTTCCGACCTCCTCTTCACCTACTGTCTTCTACTCTACCACCCTGTACTCAAACTCATTTGAGGTCCTCAACCACTACCTGTCCCTCCGGACCACCGACGTCAGGTCCCCCAACGTTTCTCAGTCTGTACTGACTCGCTGATTTGCCTTGACTTGACCCCTTGAGTTCGTCACTCCTGTGTCTAAGACAGTTCTGTTTCCTGTAAGAGTCCGAGTCATTTAGTCACCCAAATAAAGTCAACAAACTCTCTGTGATCCTAAGCTCTCCCATATTCGGTTGGAGGAGTACAGCAGAAGACAGGTGATATGGAAGGAGAATGTCTTTGACTTTATTAGTGCACAATGACTAGGAACCTTCTTTTCAATACTCGTTGGATCTATCGTATAAGTTTTCGTCTTTATAATGAACGGTTGATTCCAGGCAGATCAGTTCCGATACCAAAAAGGTCACCAGTAGATGCCTACACTCTCAACCTGACACTTCTCCGGACTCGCGGTTTCTTAACTACGAAAACTTGACACTACAACCTCTTCTGAGAACTCTCAGGGAACCTGACGTTCCTCTAGGTTGGTCAGGTAAGACTTCCTCTAGTTGGGACCCTAAAGAAACCTTCCTTGTTACGATATCGACTTCGAGGTCATGAAACCGGTGGAGTACGCTTCTCAACTGAGTAACCTTTTCTACGACCCTCCCTAACCCCTGTCCTCCTCTTCCCCTGCTGGGTCCTACTCTACCGACCTACCGTAGTGTCTGAGCTACCTGCACTTACACTCACTTGAGGCCCTCTACCACTACCTGTCCCTCCGGACCGTACGACGCTAAGTACCCCAGCGTCTCAGTCTGTGCTGACTCGCTTACTTGACCTGACTTGACTTGACTACCCGAGTCCATTAAAACGACTATGTCGGTCACAAGGAACCCTTTGACACTGGGTTTGACTGAATTCGTTTACTGACTGACTCGACAGAGAGTACCGAGGAGGCCATGTCGGTTCACTTTATTCCGGTTCTTACACCTTCTCGTTCTGTGTGGTCATTTAAAGAAAGAAACTGAGAGTCGAAAATTTATAGTAAACAAAATATCAACGGACTAATGATACTACCATAGAGTCAAACCAGACCCGTAAATGTGACTACGTCTAGTTTCCACTTCCACGAGTCCAAGAAGGTCCTGACTTTGTAGGAAAAATGGGAGTACCAAGACTGAAACTTCTTCTCATTTGCTGATTCACGAGTGTCCGTCGTCATGGACTCGTACTTGACGGGACCTTGATGGTGCGCCACACTCTCTACTTACTTACATGTGTAACACTGGAGAAAAGGGTCGGAGGTATCGAATACGTCTAGTTTAGTGTACAATTTTACATTCTTCGTGAATTGCTGCTGCTCGTTATCGACGAGAAAGGAATGTGAACCTCCTTGCTTAGGTGTACAGTATTTGTAGATAATAGAAACGTCAGACAAAGGAGTTTAAAGTCAACAGAAAACAAAAAGAAAGATGATAGTCTTTTCGTACATTTCATAGTTTCACCTGGGTGAACCAGTGTCCGGTTGGTTACACAGGAGTCTAACTATGTACGGTATACGATTACAGTGCTACGTAAAGAGAAGGACCTTGAGACAGGAGTGTAGGACAGGTAAATTAGAACATCTAGTGTTTTCTGTAGAAAGTGAAACTTAAAAAAAACAGTTCATCCCCTCAGAAAGTGAAACTTGTGTGAAAACAGACCGTAACGGCGAGGACCACAAAAAGGAGTGAATAATACAGATAATATTCGGTCAGTAGGAGGTCCCTTAATCGACGTTGTAAACGACCGACGACGAGAACGAACCGGTTCCTCAGTCCTGGTACGTCCACGACCTTAAGAAGATACCCTACCAGTGGCGGTGGCTCCACCGGATGATACGGATGTAAATGTCGCACCAGTCGGGTCTCGTGATGGTCTTCCACTCGCCGATGACGTCCTACAGTACGACCACCGGATGCGCCACCGGAGACGCGACCGGGTAGAGAACCATAGAGACCGGCCGGACAGGATGGTAATGGAGTTGCAGTATAGGAACCGGAGACAGAGGCACCGGAAGGAGAAGAGTGAAAAGGATGGGTACGGATTCTTCTCGTACAAAAAAGTTCGTTTTGGGTCGTTTCTACGAGGAGGTATCGGTGGTCCACACTTTACTTTTATGAAGGACAGTATAGTTATTTGTTGTTTACAGTGTCGGTAGTCACTAAAGACCGGAGGTTTACACTTACTCCCGAGGGTTTTGACTCTAGGTCACGTACGACGGTGGGACGACTCCTCGATCCCCTTACGTTCTTCGTTCCACTTGTCCTTTGTCTAACCGGGGTCTCTCGACTCCACGGATACTTTCCTTACCTTTGTCACTCGGGTCTCCGAACGTAGAAGGGTATGTATGTTACGATTTAAGGAATTGAACTATGGATTAGAAACTACAAGTCTGACGGGTTAGGTAAACAACGTTTGAACATATGTCGGACTAAAGGGAGGACGGAGGAACCTCGTCAAAGGAGTCTCGATGACTCTACGATAGAGGGTCCGGGCCTCAGGATTTGTGAGAGTGGCTTATCTTATTGATGAAAATCCGACACTGATATAGTAAATCAGCTGTGTCCTTTCCTACGACAGGGTCTCCTTGTAGTTTTTCTAGTGTTTCGTCACCCCTTTCTTCATAAGTGACTAAATTCCTTGGGGCTACCACCGGTCCATTGGCTGGGTTTCGGTATTTTACATCGAGACTCACACAGGTGTCATCAAGACTCTGAACTTACTCACAACGAGGAAATGAGTAGTAAAAATGACCAGGGTTAGGCCATGTGAAAGAGGTATCGTCCAAAATTGGTCCAAAACTTGATACAAGTTTAGGACACTCTGATGTTCCGTGGTAGAGTCTCAAGGTACTATGTTATATCTCGTTATCTTCGGGAATGTTTGATACCCCTATTCGTATCAAATAGAAACACCGATACATATCAATAGGATATATTAATAGGATATGTATGGGGGTTTCTATTTGATATGAATGGGGGGTGTCAAACGTTTTCGCAGATGCGAGGTAATATGTAATACCTTGAGACCCTCCAGGTATATCAGTTTCGATACCAAAAAGGTCATCAGTAAATACCTACACTCTCGACCTGTTATTTTTTCCGACTCGCGGTTTCTTAACTACGGAAGCTTAACACCACGACTTCTTCTGATAATTCTCAGGGAGCCTGTCGTTCTAGTTTGGTAAGTTGGGATTACCTTTAGTTAGGACTTATAAGTAACCTTGCTGACTACGGCTTCGAGTTCGAGGTCATGAAACCGGTGGACTACACTTCTTGACTAAGTAAACTTTTCTGTGACTACGACCTTTCTAACTTCCGTCCTCCTCTGTCCCTGTTGTCTCTTACTCTACCAACCAACCGTAGTGGTTGAGTTACTTGTACTCAAACTTTTTTGAGGTTCTCTACCATTTCCTGTCCCGTCGGACCGTACGACGTCAGGTACCCCAGCACTTCTCAACCTGTACTAACTCACTGACTTGTTGTTAGTTACACGTTCTTTACAGAAGAAAGTTTAACATAAGAACCTATTAGAACATCACTAAAGTTGTGACTTATGGTCGATGAAACTTTTTATTTTCTCAAAACAGTGTTTTACATTTTCTCTGTTCCTTATATTGTTTTACAAAACAACTTCGATATATACTCATAGTGAGTAGAGATTTTTGTCCCCGACGTTTAACCACAGGGTGACCAGTTTGTGGCAAACTGGTACTTTTCAATTTGTCAAGTTCCTGTCTGACAGTTTTGAGAAAGGAGAGAAATTGGAAAATCATCGAGATTAGAAATTAGACACTAAACGTTTGGTAATTATACTCCACCGTTTACTACCGGTTACCCGATGGTATCGATTGTCAAAAATGTGGAAATTTTGTAACATTCCCCCTCTCCCCTGAAGGGATCATCAGGTCACCAACTCTTAAGAGGAAAGTTAAGTTCCCTGTCCTCAAGCTAGAGACCAGTCCCTTGACTCTAGGATGTTGATGACTCGGACACACGGTGTCGATCCCTTCGGACGAGTAACGTTTGTTTCTTCTCGGATGTTCCTGTCTAGACCGTACGGTGTTCATTCTGGACTGTGTCTAATTAATTAATTTTATTATTTTGTAACATTCCCTCTTTTTTCTTATATACTGTTCTCAACACTTTTATTTATCTAGGGTAGATTATCGTTTCATTTTTGTTTCTTTCTGTACACCGGGTGTTCGAACTTCATGTATGATAGACCGTGAAATGTTGTCTGTCTAGAATTTTAGTTCAGTCCCCTAGAGATTGGTCTTATCTTATCTAATTTCGTATAGTTGAACATTCCTACTTAAGACATAACACTGTTAAGTCAAATGTTTACGTGTACTTGATTGTACATTTTATATAAAGAAAGAGTCTGATATCAGGTTCTTCAAACCTTCAAATGACGAGATCCTAGATAGAATAGTAAAGTTTCAAAGGGTCAACTCTGTTGACTTTATTAACATAGAAAGGGAGTGATATGTAAATCCCTAAACGGCTTCAAGAACGGGAGATAATTCTGATAAAAGGTGTGGGTCGATAGGGGAAGGGATGGTATAGGACTATATACGATCTTATTTTCACTTAGGTCGGACCTAAGATTATTTGAAGGTAGGTCAGAGGAGAGGTGTTAGTTCAATAACACAATAGGGTATATGAATAGAGTGGCCGGAAAGTAAGTATATTATGAAAATGAGTTAACAGTAATCATTCTTGTTCCTGTGTCAACGGGAATCGTTTATTTGTCATTAGGAACTAAAAACCACTTTTACCGTCGTCTCCTGTTTGTCGTAAGATCTTTCCGAGTCCGGGAAGTTCTCCTGTACCACTTGGACAAATGTCGAAAAGGAACTCAACAGACTATATACGGACAAAGTAGGAATAAATGATGTCTGTCTAAAGACTGTAACACAGAACAGGTCGTCTTTCTTCGGTCCCTCTTGTTCACCGGACCTCTTCGGAACCCTTCCAGAGATCACCCACCTCCCGGAGGTCGAAGACAATGACCTCACCCATAACGGAAGGTGGGGAGGACTCGAAAAACAAAATCGTTTTGAAGGGAGGGTCGACTCTTCGATACCAGAAACCACCAAAATCTACACATAGGTCTGTGGGAAGGAACAAGGATCTTGTATAACACTTTAAACTTTGTGAAAAGGTCTTCCTCATCACACGTCTCTCTCTCCCTTCCACCCGACTATGTCCTCAATTATAGGATGTCAGACCCGTCTTGGGTTTCGGTCGAAACTTTAATCGGGTTGTTACGTGTGCCTGGAAGGACTTCTTTGTTTCGGAAGTATAGTTTATTCTGAAACTTCTATGAACAAAAACTTCAACCCCACAAGGTGTGGGTGAATAAATAACTCGCAAAGTCCCAGGTAACAACTCGAGTATAAGAAGAGTAAAGGGAAAGACCTTTAAGATAAAACTGAGGATCTTTTGACAAGACCAACCAAGAGGAGGTGCATAAAGGAGACATTCATGAACCAGGACCCCTCTTCGTCCCTTTTTTTAACAGAAGAGAAGTCCATTGCATGGGAATGAATCCGGTACACATGTTTTCTATTTTAAAAGTATTTTACATAATAAATGTTCGGGGAATTTATGTCAGAAATATCAGAGAACCATTGTCCCTTCTGGAATGAAGTCAAGTCAAGTCAAGTCAAGTCAGTGAGTCAGTACAGGCTGAGAAACGCTGGGGTACTTAGCGTCGTGTGGTCCGGAGGGACAGGTAGTGGTTGTGGGTCTCAAGTGAGTTTGAGTGTAGGTAACTCAACCACTACGGTAGGTCGGTAGAGTAGGAGACAGCAGGGAAGAGGAGGACGGGGGTTAGGGAGGGTCTGGAATGAATCACAGTTTAAAAATCCGTTTTGCTTCACTTCATCCTAACCCAACGACTGAATTTCTACGTACATTTCATTTGGTGTGGAAATTCTTTCTTTCGGAAGGGACCACAGAGTCTACCATTCTTAGTGGACGTTACGTCCACTGGGTCCAAACTAGGGACCCAGTCCTTCTGAGGGACCTCTTCCCTTACTGTTGGTTGAGGTCATAAGAACGGATCTCTTAGGGTGCCTGTCACCTCGGACCACCCGATGTCAGGTACCTCAAGGGTTCAGTACTGACTTGCTGATTGTGAACTTCTTTCGTTCGACTCTCATCATTCTTTAAACTGTTAACTGATGAACCGAGGGTCGCGTAACACCCTTGTGTGACCTTTCTGTAGACATATTACATATAATATTTTATCTTGAGAGGATTCCTACACAGGACACCGACGTACACGAAGGTTCGTGAGGTAATCAACCCGTTCCCGAACCTAGTCCCAAAGAGTAGGAGTGTGATAACTGTAAAACTCTCCCCTATTAAGAAACAGTACCCCGCCCCCCTCCACCCCCTTCCCTAGGACAGGACATGTAACATCCTGCAAGTCGTCTAAGAGGTCAGAGGTCGGGTGATTTAGGGTGATCGTTGAGGGAGGAGGTCAGTACTGTTGTTTTTTACAGAAGTTTATACCGGTAGAAAGGGGACCTCCGTTTTTGTTGGGACCACTATTGGTAAACCAATCCCAATCCAAGGTAGACTCAATCCCAGTCTTGAAAATGTTAGAAATAGTGTTTGATAATTTTGATGTCTAAATAATGATGTACCATAGTGAATATACCCCGAAACGTCCACCGTGATCACCATTTCTTGGACGGACGGTCACGTCTTTTGAATTCTCTGTGCCCAAGTTGGGGACCCACCCACCTTTTCTGGGGGACCTTTTCCTTTACCTTTGGGTGAGGTCATAAGAACGGACCTTTTAGGGTACCTGTCTCCTTGGATCGTCCGATGTCAGGGATCCCAGAGTGTCTCACCTTATACTGACTTCGTTGAATCGTGTGTACGTGTGTAGTGTCAGCTTTTACACTGTACAATAGATACTTTGTCTTTGTCTGTGTGCCAGTATTTCTTGTCTGAACACCAACGGTTCCCCCTCTCCTCCACCCCTTCCCTACCTAACCTTCAAACTTTAATCATCTACGTCTGATAATATATATCTAACCTATTTGCTGTTTCAGGACAACATATCGCGTCCCTTGATATAAGTTATAGGACACTATTTGGTATTACCCTTTCTTATACTTTTCATTATGTATATATACATATTGACTCAGTGAAACGACATGTCGTCTTTACTTGTGTAACAGTTAATTGATATTATCTAAAGAAATTTTTGATGATTAAACAGAGTAAAAGGGTCATTCAATATACTAAAAGTTCTCGTTCTCAGTCGGGACATTTCTAGGTCGCCCCACCCTACCCCCACCCTCCTTTCGTGTTCTCCCTCCCCTATACACATATCGATACCGACTAAGGGTAACAACATGTCGTCTTTGGTTGTTTTGTGACATTTCGTTAATAGGAGGTTATTTTTTATTAAAATAAAAAATCTTTTTTTCTCGGTCCCAGGTATCAAATCGTGGTGTTAGAGGGTGTCTCTTCGAGTCTTTAAGAACCACCCGTTTATTCACTTACTTACTCCTTCACTTCCTTATTTCTTCTCCTACTCGTTTACGTGTGCACCCCTTCTTCGCACATCTCTCTTAAGACCTTCTCTTCAAACCATAGACAGCCCCTAGAACTTCCTTATAAAATTTACTATAAAGTCTCCTCTATCTCTTTTTATCTTGGTTCCCGTTTCTCTCTCCAGTATGAACGATCTCGTAGTGGTGTACCGTGCTTCCTTCCCACACGACCTTACTCGACTCTGAAGTCAACTTTTTAAACCGTGGAGTGCCCTAGTGCAACATTGACAGGTGAAGAATGGATAACGAAAAAGAACTGGTTTGAAATTAGGCCGAGGAGAGAAAGGACATCCAGGGATGTGGGACGTACGGGTGTTGGGACTTGTTCCTACTTTTTTACACCTGGCGCGGGTTTGGGAGGCGGTGACGGACGGGGAGGAATAGTCGAAGAGGGCCCTTAACCGACTGGTGTCGTCCTGTGGAAGGACAGTCTGAGGTGGCCAGTGAAGGGGACCGAACAGGTCGCAGGGGAGGTTTCAAGACGGCTGGAGACGAACGGGTATCGTTTCCCAATAGAAACTTTTCTTTGGGGGAAAAGTCTAACTAAAATTCTGTGAACGTCTAAGGTTATTAGCGTCGTTAAGAGGGTTAAGGTCATCAGAAAGAGTAGTTATTCCGAGAGGGAGATCTTCAGACCTAAACGAAAACTGTGGTCTAAAGATCGGACTCAAATTGCAGATCGTTTCTCTTCTCTTCTCCTCTTTTTTTACCGAAGATACCCAGGAAAGGTCAGATGCTAAATACCTCTGGGTTTAAATCCACGAGATAAAGTTTACTCTTTTTTCGATACACGTCAAGTGTCTCAACCTGGTTCACTAAAAAGTAAGTTTCAAGCGTTCAGTTGGAATACATGGTGTCGGATCTTTGCGAAGTCACGAATGTGTCAAACTTAAAACCGTTTTACCACGTGATGAAATAATACCTCTTATTACTCCACTGACAACAAAGGAGAGAGAAGTCCCCGTCTCCCGTCACCCGGTTCACTCACAGTTGACTTTAGAAGACCCTCTCACCCGAAACCCTTAGGGAGACGTCGACTACGTCCACGAGAAAAAGAATTGGTGTCGATTATAAACCCACACGAGGCGACCAGAAACTATAAGTTCAATGTTCGAAGAATATTGATCGTCGAATCCATAAATAGTAAAGAAATAAATTGACACATTTAGACTTCGTTGTTTTATGTAAAGAAAGAAATAAGCAGGTCAAAGAGACGTATCGGAAAACGTAATAAATATATATTACGAAGTGTGTTCTCTGCTACCTTGATATAAAGATAAAAATTGGTTGAAAGAGAATCCTGAATAACAATTAATCCGTTCTTTTAAGTCTCAAGAGTGTCAATTATTTGTCCCTGTATGTAAAAGTCCAAAACTAAAAAATAGTAAAACCATAAGATAAATAAATAAACTGTCTTATCAAAAAAACTAAAAAAAGAAGAAAGTATCTCGAGGGGGTAAAAAGACCATTCTTGTGAATTGTACTTCAGACAGGAGAATTGTCTAAAAAGTCATATGTTATGTCGTACCAATGGATATTCATGTTACAACATGTAGACGAGAGATCTTGAAATAAGTACAACGCAATGACTTTATATGTAAATATAATGTCAAGGAGTAAATTTACATGTCAAATTTAGGCGTCAAATTTATATGTCGAGAAGTAAAAGGAGAGATGGGTCGGGAACCTTTGGTGGTAAGAAACGGAGACACTCAAACTATGTTACCTTATATAGTCTTATTACCTTAGTCCGTCGTAAACAGCACGACAGTGACACCACATTACAGTATGTCCAAGTAGGTACAGTAGGATATAACGTCTTAAAGAGAAAAATTTCCGACTTATTATAAGGTAACACACATATATGGAGTATAGGAAATAGGTAATTGGGAAGTCACCCGTACATCCACCAAGGGTATAGAACCAATAACACTTATCACGATGTTACTTATACCGTTACGAGTGTCGAGAAGTTCTGGGTTAGAGACGTTGATGTAAGTGTAGATTACCAATAAGATTGTCATTTAAAATTTTACTTGAATTGTTCACATCCCATAATTCACATAGAGATTACGTTTCCCAATCACAAGTCCAAACCTTCTTTCAGACTTTCAGTAACTGGTACAAAAGTTGGTAGTACATGATATTCTTCAAGTGTATTTTATTAACACAAAGAAGATATTTTTTATATAATGAAGGATAAAGGAAAAGTGCTATGTTTTTGACTATTTAAAGTAAGTTATAGTCTGTTTCATCAAGTCAAGTTAAGTCAGTCAGGTCAAGTCAATGAGTCAGTACAGGCTGAGAAACGCTGGGGTACTTGACGTCGTGTGGTCCGGAGGGACAGGTAGTGGTTGAGGGCCTAAGGTAGGTTCGTCAATAGATCATGGTTAATGAATAAGAGACCATATCACACTCGGGACCCTCCCATCTCAATTCGAAGACGTACTAATATATGGACCACAAATGGGACCGAGAACGAGGTGTCACTCATGAACTGATCGTAAAGATCTCTTTTTTTTTTCTTATTTATGTTGTAATTTTTTATTTTCAAACCCGATAACTCAAAAATTTGTAAGATAAAAGTATATTCGTGTTTAATCACAAGAATAATGAAAGGAACTTCAATGTCCCATTTAACCATTTACGGTTAGAGTACTAAGGTATTATGTACCCTGTATTGGTTTACTGTTAAGTTCCACTAAGATGGAAAATTTCATAGTCAATTCAAGTCAAGTCAGCGAGTCAGTACAGTTGAGAAACACTGGGGTACTTAACGTCGTACGGTCCGGAGGGACAGGTAGTGGTTGAGGGCCTCAAGTGAGTCTGAGTGCAGGTAGCTCAGTCACTACGGTAGGTCGGTAGAGTAGGAGCCAGCAGGGGAAGAGGAGGAAGAAGGTTAAGGAGGGTCGTAGTCGCAGAAAAGGTTACTCAGTTGAGAAGTGTACTCCACCGGTTTCATGACCTCAAAGTCGAAATCGTAGTAAGGGAGGTTTCTTTAGGGTCCCGACTAGAGAAAGTCTTACCTGACCAACCTAGAGGAACGTCAGGTTCCCTGAGAGTTCTCAGAAGAGGTTGTGGTGTCAAGTTTTCGTAGTTAAGAAGCCGCGAGTCGAAAGAAGTGTCAGGTTGAGAGTGTAGGTATGTACTGGTGACCTTTTTGGTATCGGAACTGATCAGCCTGGAATCAGCCGTTTCATTACAGAGACGAAAAGTTATACGATAGATCCAACCAGTATTGAAAAGAAGGTTCCTCATTCGCAGAAAATTAAAGTACCGACGTCAGTGGTAGACGTCACTAAAACCTCGGGGTTTTTTATTTCAGACTGTGACAAAGGGGTAGATAAAAGGTACTTCACTACCCTGGGTTACGGTACTAGAAGTAAAGACTTACAACTCGAAAGTCGGTTGAAAAAGTGAGAGGAGAAAGTGAAAGTAGTTCTCCGAAAACTCACGGAGAAGTGAAAGACGGTATTCCCACCACAGTAGACGTATAGACTCCAATAACTATAAAGAGGACCGTTAGAACTAAGGTCGAACACAAAGAAGGTCAGGTCGCAAAGAGTATTACATGAGACGTATCTTCAATTTATTCGTCCCACTGTTATATGTTGGAACTGTATGAGAAAAGGATAAACCTTGGTCAGACAACAAGGTACAGGTCAAGATTGACAACCTGATAGGGTTTCTGAGTGAACATAATTCACGATTTACGGATTGTCTTCTTGTACTTATGATAAGAAAAAGATTCTTGAAAAATCGACCCTGGTCCATGAGACGTACCATCGAAATACCACTTATTCGTCCGCGGTAACTCTTTACTGGGTCGTCCTTAAAACTTTATCCAGAATCTATTATACTAATATGTACATTAAAGTCCATAGACCTTTTCATTAAAGACCCAAATCTGACCCTTTAGAATCCTCAGTTACGGTGTGAGTCGGACGGGAGTTTTAACACAAAAGAAGGCTTAAGTGATACACATACGACGATTCAGTGAAGTCAACTCAGACTGAGACACGTTGGGGTATCTGCCGTCGGGTGTTCCGAGGCGGCAGGGATCCTAAGAGGTCCGTTCTTGTGACCTTACCCAACGGTAAAGGAAGAGGTTACGTACTTTCACTTTTCACTTTCACTTCAAGGATTCAGCACAGGCTGAGAAGCGCTGGGGTACCTGACGTCGGATGGTCCGAGGAGACGGGTACCCTAAAAGGTCCGTTCTCATGACCTCACCCCACGGTAACGGAAGAGGAGTATATGCGATCAGAACAGATTGATTTAAATTTTCGGTTATATTAACGGTCTAACATAGTGGACACTTTCCTTTATTAAACACTCAAAAGGTCTCTTTTTTAAGTGGAAATCTAAGACTTTGACGATTAAATCTGTTAGTCACTAGGTTACTTGTCAGAAGTTTCTTCATTTACAAGTAGTTAACTGGACACAAAAGTGAGTGACTGTACCGAGTAAAATTTTCCGTGATTACGAGAAATTCCCCGAAGGGACCACCGAGTCTACATTTCTTAGGTGGACGGTTACGTCCTCTACTCCAAAGTTAGGGACCCAACCCTTCTAGGAGACCTCTTCTTTTACCATTGGGTGAGGTCATGAGAACGGACGTTTTAGGGTACCTGTCTCCTCGGACCTCCCGATGTCAGGTACCCCAACGTTTCTCAGTCTGTACTGACTCGTTGATTTGTAGTTTATGTGACATTACCGAATATACCCTTTTCGCAGAAATTTTCTCACCCATGTACATAAACGTATTTTCTAAGTGAAACGACATTATACTTTGATTGTGTTGAATCATTTAGTTAATACGGAGATATTTTTAACTTTTTGATTTCTTTTCAGAAATTTTTCACTGCCGGCTTGGAGTCGATGTAGTGTATTACAAGTACAAGAAATCAAAACCTCCTCACCTTATGAATAGAATTAAAATCTTGTTCAAGAATAGTATTAGATAGTGTAGGGTACCTTACAGTTTTATGTTGTAAAGTGATAGGGTAAATAGGAAAGGAAGAAGAGACGATCTTCTCAAGAATTGTTCTTTGACTGTTGTTTTCGGACCCGAAGACTCGTTTCGTTATGGTAAATGGCGAGACATAAATTTTCGGGTGCATACACGAGAAAGTTTTGAGAAGGCGTACATGGTATACTCTAAAGTCCAGCAAAGATTAGAGTCGTACCTTGGGACGAGAGATCATAACCTCCAGTACAGAAGTAACGAAACGACGGGGTCTGGTAGGACTGCACGGTACCAACTATTAGTCCCTGGACTCGAAGGTCGGTTGTAAGTCCATTCGCGTACCGAAGACCCAGGTGTGACTGTGTCTTCGTATAGAAAATTTTAAGTATAAAAATTTTTTTAGTCTAAATAACTCCCTGAAGGGACTGACAGGTCCACAATTCTGTGGTTGCAAGGTTGTGTCCTCCACACCCAAGATAGGGACCAGTCTCTTGATTCTAAAGTGTACGGTGTACCTTTCCGGTTTTTTAAAAAATTTTCTTTTTTTCTTGTGAGATCTACTCCCCCATCGTCAGTCGTTCAAACAGGTAAACTTATTTTAAGTCTGAATTTTTTCTTTTACAGGATCTTTACGTTAGTGTATAATATGTTGGAAAACAAAGACCGCAGAAAGTACAGAGTATCATAGAAGTCTACCTTATTAAGACATGACTCTTTGTCTTTATATTACATGAATTCTACGTAAGACAAAAAATTCTTAGAAAAAGTAATTTGTCTACTTGAAAAATAAGTTGTCCACTTTCTTTATCTTTTTATCTCGGTATTTCAGTGCGGTCAAATTCACCTAGAGTAATGAATAACTCAAAAAAGGAACAATGAACAAAAAAGGAAAAATGAACAAAGGTAATGAATGTGTCCAAAAAGGAACAAAACCAATTTCAAGTAAGAATAATTTCGAATCAAGTGTTTGAGACATTTGGATGGGTTAGAGTAATTGTTTTACCAATCAGAATGTATAGAGATATTTATAAATGAAGTTTTGTAAATCATATAACTCGGTGAAACTTTTGTTTTTCTATTTTAGTTAAGTATTTCGTGTTAATTTATTTTATTGTAGTCTTATAAAAAATTAAATAAAATTAGGGGATGTATAAATTATCTTCCTTCCTATAGAAATAAATCATTTATAATTTTCCAAGTATTCCTGAGTTATTATAAACTCTATTATTTCGTTCGTCAAAAATGAAAGATTTTAATAAAAACTTAAGGGTTAAATAATAGACCGACCTTTAAACGAGGGGATAAAAAGTCTTTAATAAGTCAACACACTACCTCTCTTATGTTCGAACTTTACTCTTTTTATCTAAACTTAGAAACTTAGAAGTTCAAACAATCATTCAAAAATTTTCGAGGAGTAACACCTTTTAAAGTTTATGTAAAATTATCTTATCTGTTGCACCACTTTGGAGTGGGTTGAAATTGGTAATAGTAAAACACCGGTTAGAACAAAGTAGACAAGAGGGGTGGGTCAAGGAGTAGAAAAAATTACAGAGTCAAAAGAGTAGTTCTTTTACTTTTTACATTGTAGATAAAGTACTTCAAAACGTCAGTTTTACAGTCGGAAATTTATGTACTAAGGACCGGGTGTTACATGAGTTATGTACCACGAAAAGAGACTCAAGGATTGACTTATTTATAAGTATAATCAGTGTGACGATCTTACGTGAATGAAAAAGATTCCTGAAAATATGATTAATAGAGGTCTATCAAGGAAATAAAAAAGTGTTTGGGTAACACAGAATTAAACTTTACTTACGTAGGGATACTGACTTCATCCGTTTTATCTTGAACTCTACCTTTAATTGGGTAGTTAGAGAGATAGGAGGAAGACGACGATAAAACATATTGAGCTAACTTTATGGACGAAACAACCGTTTGCTACCACGGGAAAGACTCCTCAAGTGCGTCCGTACTCTCTGTCTTTTTTTAATTTAACCCACCTTTTTCAGTCCCAAGTGGAACAAAGAGGACTATTAAGTTCTAAAAATTAGAAAATTTGAAGAGTTGATTCCCTTTATATCTAAAAATCTTTGTAGAGGTTTTAGAAAGAAACATAAGGACATTATATAAAAGGAGATCAAAGACAGTTGTAGGAGTTACGATCTTGTTGAAAGTAACTCTAGGAAAGGAATTTTCAATGAAATTTTGAGTCGAGGGTTTCCTTCCTGAAATGGATCCACGGTCTCGTCTCGTTCGTTTTTTTTTTTGTTTTGTTTTGTTTGGGTGTGTGTGAGGTTTCCGTATTGTCTTTTGTTTAGAATAAAGTTATTTTATAAAGGGAATTGTTTTTACACAATAACGTTCGAGGAACAAAACTTTTCGTTTCAAGAAGTTTTAACTAAAAACCATCCTTAGATTAATTTACATGAACTTAATTTGAAAATTCACTGTTCTGATAACTCTGTGTAACTAATTATTGAGGGGTTAGAGGTAGTATTTGTAAGTAAATAGTAACTAATATGTGAATACTATAGGGTACTCGAGAAGTTACATTACGGTAAAATTTTCTAAATTCGGTTTTTTTGTCTTTTATGGTACAGTCGTAAAAGTGTACTGTGTCTCTAAGTAGTTTATCTTCTAATGTAACTTTGTAGGATTTCATTAAGAAGATAAAAGAGTCGTAAAGAGTTTGGTAATAGTGTTGTATTCGATAAATACTTAAAGTGTTAAATCTTTTCGATACGTATCGAATGTTTCTCTAAAGTTTGTGTAGAAACTTCTAATTACTTTCCGATCCCCAGCCCTTCCGGGTACTCTTTTCGATTTTTTTTTTAGGAAAATGGAGTAGATCTTTTTCGACTCTTCATTAAGTTGTAGAAATTTGTATGTCGGTCAATCCGTTCTTCACGGTGATATTCGATCGAAATGACTTTCGTATTCTTATATAACAACATATGTCTACTATATTCTATTAAAAGACCCCCTTAGAACAAAAAATTTTTTATCTACTTTAAAGATTCAGATTTTATACCCGACCCCCGTTCACAACAACCTCTCCCTTATTAGTGTATTGGAGAGTTATTTCCAATTAAAGAATTTCATTGAGAAATGAATCCGTTTACTTCATTACTGTGAAGTGATCATAACGTGGTTTGTGGGTCGATAACTGTCTGACCAACGGACAATGGTAGAGAGAGTGCGTCTGTGTTTGTGTGTGTTCACATATGTATGTGTGGTAAGATGGGAGGTGGAACGTTTCTATGGGGAGACTTACCCTTTGTCTAGCCCACTTGTGAGCAAAGAAGAACTAGTTCCCTCAACTGTCATTTTTGTAGGAAGGTATATATTTAGAGTAACGGAGGTACCAGGAGGTGGGACCTACCAGGCCTCTGAACTCGATGTTTTTACGTTGACACATCAAAATCTTTTAATAAAAAAGGAGGATGGAGGAAACCAAGTGTCGACTCAGAGACATTGTTTTCTGTCCAATTGTTCTCTTTTCGTATGTTTAAATAAACGGTATTCAAAATACACTGTGGTCTCGGAAGTATTCCTTTACTTCTGGGTCTCTTTTCAATTTGGACACACGGAAATAGAATCCAAACTACTTCTCACCTCTCAGTACTTTTTTGCACTACTGTCTCTCCTATACTCGATTCTCATCATTTGGCTCCCCTTGAATCGTTCCGGATCAGTAAGTGTAAGGAGAGACAGAGAACCTCCATTCCTCAGAGGAAAGGGAACTCACCTCCCTCCCGTAGAGAGTGCACTTACAGATTGCTGGACGAGGTCCCCTTTCAGTCAGAAAGGACGTACACGTTACAGAGGTTAAAGATAATTTTTTATAAAGCATACAGTTCTACGGTATAAACCCCCATCGTACAGGACTTGGGGTAGTGGTGGTTCAGACCTTTCATGTCTACTTTTTCTTTTCCCCTTCTGGTCACCACGTCTCACCCGGGAACTACAGTCCTTTTAGTGTTGACGACACGACGGGACGGAGGGACAGGAGTGACCCTTTACGTTCCACTAGAGAAGATAGGTAGGACCGTCCTTCGGTAAAATGAGTCGATACGATCCTGGTCGGTCTACCTAGGACTAATATGACAGGTAATCCAATAGATCGAGCCCATTGACCGCGAAAGCAGATGGGATTTAATTTATTTTTAATCTTAGTACTTTTACCGAAAAATCAACATTGGAGGTTCCCGAATCATTTCCTTTCCAGTGACATTTGTCTCTAATAGAGTGTCTTTCATCTCGTCGTTACGACAATAAAATTCACATACTTTGTTCCTACACAAGTTTAAACCCCGTCGGAGTGTATGTGGTTTTGACTTTTAAAAGTCTACACAAATTTCGTGTATTATAAACGTTTTCACAAAAGTGGAGAATGGGTAAGTAAGTTTGGACACTACATACGTTAATGAGTCGGAGTCCGAAGTGATGAAGTATACAATAAAACCCCAGTTGAGTTTCATATCGACTTCAACTTTCGGTCTAAAAGTTATAGTTTGTTTTACTGTTATATATACCTAAAAATTATTCAAACCGAGGACTAGTAATCCTGTTAAAAAAAGAATAGAAAGACAAGAGTACCTCTACCGGAGTAACGTCAATAAGTCCCCTTATCCTAACTCCCTAACTTGAACTTCTTCCGATTCTCTTAAATTTGTTTAAAGTTGTTCACGAAAAAATTTTTCGGAAAATTTTTTTACAATTTTATTCTTTCCGAATAAAGGTAATTCCGTTACTATCTGATCTATAGTCTTTTTAGGAATGTGATGTTTTGTGGATTTTGAACACCTATGTTAAAATTGAAAAATTTTATTTTTAGACTTAACCACTATTCATTCTTTTTAAGAGTCTCCGGTTTCGTTCTGTCCTTTGGTCTATTCCTTCGTGACTCAGACAGTACACGAGTTCCGTAGACGACTAAGTCACTACACCTTAAACACAAAGTCTCCGTAGGCGTTTTCCGACGTGGAAGTCATTCACCACTTTATCTTATTTTACCTCAACCCCCCCTTGGATTGTCTTTTCTAATTAAACCTATCTCAACTTCCTTAAATGAGATCTTTAAACAGAAGTATTGGATCTTGAGGATTAAAAACTCGGATTAAGGATGTTGGAGTAAAAAAAAAAAAAATTCGACTCTTAAGTCACATTTAACCACGAGTCGCCGTTACCGGGATACATGTATATACATAATTTTCGTTTATGAGAGTCCTTCACAGGCAGTTTTGTTCTTAGTTTTTAACGGTGTCTATTTTAAGATGGTCTATTCTCAAATACTATTTTTTAGGTTTTAGTGTATTCCTATATTTTATAGTATCCGTTCAGTTGACTTTATTGTTTGTCGTATTAGTCTGGGTGTTTCTAAAATCTCATTAATAGTCGTAATTTTATATTTTACTATACATCATACAAAAATGTGTCTTCCTTTTTTATCGTTTTCTCTCTTTATACTAAGTATTTTTTTACTAGTACTTTGTTTCCCCCTTTATATTAATTAGTCTTAAATTTTGAATTATTTGTACAATTCTCGTCATAGTTAAGTCAAGTCAAGTCAAGTCAGCGAGTCAACACAGGCTGAGAAACGCTGGGGTACTTAGGGTCGTACGGTCCGGAGGGACAGGTAGTGGTTGAGGACCTCAAGTGAGTCTGAGTGCAGGTAACTCAGTCACTACGGTAGGTCGGTAGAGTAGGAGACAGTAGGGGAAGAGGAGGACGGGGGTTAGAGAGGGTCGTAGTCTCAGAAAAGGTTACTCAGTTGAGAAGCGTACTCCACCGGTTTCATCACCTCAAAGTCGAAGTCGTAGTAAAGGAGGTTTCTTTAGGGTCCCGACTAGAGGAAGTCTTACCTGACCAACCTAGAGGAACGTCAGGTTCCCTGAGAGGTTTCAGAAGAGGTCGTAGTGTCAAGTTTTCGTAGTTAAGAAGCCGCGAGTCGGAAGAAGTGTCAGGTTGAGAGTGTAGGTATGTACTGGTGTCCTTTTTGGTGTCGGAACTGATCTGCCTGGAATCAGCCGTTTCATTACAGAGACGAAAACTTATACGATAGATCCAGCCAGTATCTGTGTATATTTTCCTTTAAAATCTTGACCTTTTTATAGTGAATCCTACATCGTGAAAAAATACTCTCTATTTTTACCTTCTTAATTGTGTGTGCCTCTAATTTCAAACTTACAAATTGTTTAGAGAGAAACCTCAAGGATTATCTCCACTATCTCACTCCTTCTAAAATTTTAATGACTTCTTAAAAAGTCTTCACTAATTTCAATATATAAGAGTGCGGAAACTAATGAAGACTTTCATTAGTCTTCATCAATGAAACTCCTTCGGGGGTTTTAGTGTGTGTGTGTGTGTTTTTTTCACTTTTGTCTAAGTACAGATTCGTGTGACTATACACACGTCTTTTCGTTCCCTTTCTGTTCGTCTCTTTACTCTTGAAGGTGATGTTTCTTTGCTGTTAGTCTGACTGTCAACTAAAGAGACACCGTGTATTACCTTCGGTCTTTTTGTTACCGAAACTTCACAATCTCTTTTATTAACGGTCGGAAGTTAATATACGTTCCTCTTTGATGTAAAGTTTTTACTCCCCCTTTATTTCTGTATAAGTCTGTTTGTCCTTACCTCACTGACATGATAGTAGTTGTCTTGAAAAGAACTTTCGTTGAAGATTTCCTACGGTAACTCCTTTTTCCGTTTAATAGGGTTTTCCTTCCGTTAGGGGTTTCTTCCTTACGTTTTCTCCTCCAATTGTTTTCTTTGTGACTGAGACACAAAGATTTCTCCTGTTTTATGACTTGTTGTTATATAGTCAGTTTCTTACAAGGTTTTAATTTCTGAAAACATAACAAGACTTCCTCCCGTTTTTGATGTGACTGATCTGTGACGATCCTAGCGTACGTTCGTCCCTCGACCGTTCGTCAGGTACACCGTCCCTCCGTAAACGAATAGTCGTAGTAACAAACTTTAACGACTAAGCACCGTTATTATTTTACATCTGTCTCAAAATTCATCAAAATAATAACGAAAATTTAAGAGACGTCCGTTAAGAGAGGGAATTATGGACATGGGTCCCGTCTGTTGAGGGTGGTGGTAGTAAGAATATGTAGGGACGAAGTAAATAAGTTCTTAATTATACAGGTCACGTTGATGGTTTTTGAATCTCTATTTAATGTATTAAATATTTGTCTTCCCTCCTTATTTTGTATACCCTTTACAATTGTGACTTCTTGAGTTCTTTCCTTACCCTTTTAATTCCTCGTACTTTTTTATCCTTTACTCATCATTCTTTATTTACGTTTACTATTTGTACGAGGATCTAACTTGATGGTTAAATGTCTTTTGTCTCCTTTATCTTTTTCAGTAATTTACTGTAGATTACTATAGTGAGTTTTTGTGGTCTTAGACCCTTTCATACCGAAAAAAGTTGTTTACCTTAAACTCCCCTTTTCTTTTTCTCCAACTATCATAGAATCCTCTAGATAGATAGTCAGTGGTACACACTTAGAACAAACTTAGGACAAAGTATGGTTCTTTGATTTTTATACTCTATTAGTCCTGTAAGACTTGTGACTGATCTCTATAATTTCTTAATCAGTATAAATGTCCACACTATCATCAACCACCAATCCGAAACACACACACGATTAAACCCAGTCAGCACAAGCTGAGAAACGTTGGGGCACCTGACATCGGGTGGTTCAAGGAGACAGGTACCCTAAATGTCCGTTCTTATGACCTCACCCAACGGTACAGGAGGAGGTCCCCCAGAAGGACTGAGTCCCTAGTTTGGACACAGAGTACAGAGGACGTAACCGTCCGCCCAAGAAATGGTGATTGCGGTGGACCCTTCGTTCACCAATACGAAATCATTCAAGAACAAAAATTTCTATATTTGAACGTAAGTACTCGGTAATCTGGTCGGTTATAAGTTGTCTCCACTAAAGTGTTCAGTTGGGCTCTGTCCTTAGTACCCGTGGTAGAATCACCGAGGGTGATATTTGTCGAAAACTTTGACCAAACGTCCCTCCACAAAAACTATAATAAAAGTAGATAAAGAGAAGAACGGAGTTACGGGGTGAGAGAAACGCAGAAGGACAGTTCTTCAAAACATAATTCTCAATAGAAAGGACGGGGTAGGGTATCATCAATGTCCTATCGTATCCACTAAGAACTCGTTCTAACAACAAGTGAGTGAAACAGCACAGGCTGAGAAAAACTGGGGTACCTGACGTCGTACGGTCCGAAGGGACAGGTAGTGGTTGAGGGCCTGGAACGAGTTTGAATACAGGTATCTCAGTCACTACGGGAGGTTGGTAGAGTAGGAGACGGTAGAGGAAAAGGAGGGTAGAAGTTAGAAAGAGTCGTAGTCCCAGGAAAGGTAACTCAGTCAAGAAACGTAGTCCACCGGTTTTATAACCTCAAAGTCGAAGTCGTAGTCAGGAAGGTTACTTATAAGTTCTGACTAAAGGAAATCTTTCCTGACCAACCTAGAGGAACGTCAGGTTCCCTGAGAGTTCTCAGAAGAGGTTGTGGTGTCAAGTTTTCGTAGTTTTAGTCACAGAGACCACTTGTCGTCAAATCTTCAGTATCGAGGTCCGTTGTTTCTCGTCATCTAATAAAAAATTCTAGGTTCTCCTGGGTGGGACCGTGAATTGGAGTTTTCACTCGTACTGAGACCAGGGGGTATAGTTCACTCTATATAACCGATATGTTAGTGTAGGGGTGAGAGACAAATCAATGACTGTCCGGGTCTTGGGTTGTGTACGTTGGAGTATAAGATGTGAAGGTAAGACTCAGAGAAGGTGTCTCTATAAACTAAAACTCGGGTCGAAATGACAATTGAACAAAATAAAAAGACAATAGGTGTGACCCAAAAAAGGTGAAAAAATTTGTATCTCCAACCTAGTTTCACTTTTCTGACTCGATAATACTAGGTCTAGAGGAGTCGGAGGGTAGAGATGACGATTATTTTGTCGTTTTAGAGTTGTTGACCGTTTTCAGCATCTTTTATTAGTCTGTACTAGCCCGCGTAAGTCCAACTATACAGACATCTGGTGTCTTTTATTAGTCTTTCTCTTTTTTCTTTTCCTTTTCGTCCATTTTCCTGTGCCCTCTCTTTCTTCCCTTATCTTTTCCCTTCCCCTTTTTTTGTCAATGGGACAACGAAAATTACTTTAAATTCGTCACCTTCTTTTCTGAAGGAGAACCTTTTTATGTAACTTTAGAAGGAAAGGGGTATTACAGGAAAGTAAGAAGGAAAGGAAGTAAAGTAAATAATGAAAACGATTTCTATTAACTCTTCTATCTCCATAACCCTCTCAAACACCGTTAAATTACACAAAATAAAAATTTATAAAGTCACACAAAAATAACTTACAACGTCACATGACTTTTTTTAACTTTTTTCTTTTGTAGTGTGGGTTTCTTGTCCTTCTCCGATTCTTTTTCTGACTTATATAGTCATTGTCTTTGGGTAGTTTTCGAGTCTATCAGAATAAGGTCGGTGACTTAAGACATAAACCCAGGACTTCTCTCACCTGTACGAACCGAAAGTCTCACCGACGACTACCCGGTACAACACATCGTAGTTACTTTGTTTCCTCAGTTGTGTGACCCCACATTCCCTCCCTCCCCAGTGCCTTTGTTTCAGTACAAAGTGACCTTTGTCTCCGACCAGGGGGTCTGGACCGTCTCGAAGAATATACCGGAAACGAACACTACGACGGTGACGTTCCCTCAATTTCCGAAACAAGTTCTATGTCAGAGACTTCAAAGTCTTGTCTGTTTGGTCCTAAGTTTTGTGTTACTTTTGTTTTTCTGACGAAAGAATACCCATAGATCAAAAATAAAATAATCCTTTAAACCTGTTATAATACCCTATTGATTCTTGTTCTTTCCCTTTTTTCTTTTGGTACGGACGTCCGTCCCTTTTCATCTAGTTCCTTCCTCGACTTACCACTATAAGTCGACCTACATAAGTATAGGTAGTTTGGTTTGTAATCCTTAGTTCTAAAGCAAGTCGACTCAAATGACTACACGTGTTAGTGAGTCCACGACCCGACGCTTCTTAAAAAGGCAATCTACAAATCAACCTTTTTAAAGGTCTACCTCCCTAAACACCATGGTTTCTTTCGGTCCTTCTCCCGGGTCCTGGCATCTCATCTCCTTTTTACCCACTCTTCCTCCCTTCAGAATGATTGTCTTACCCATGGTCGTCGTGGGCTTCTCGTCGGGCGGATCACCGTCGTGACGAAGACCGTCGATGTGAAGACGACCGTCGTCGAGAAGACGACCGTTGTCGGGAAGGGTGTGCTCACCGTCGACGTCCACGCCGCCACCGTCGTCTGGTGCCCCTGCGACGTCGTCGGGGGTGTCGTCGGTGTCGTCGTCCCCGTCGTCGACGACGTCGTCGGGTGGGCCATCGTGGACGTCGACAACGTCGACGGTGTCGACGGTGACGTCGGTGGTGGCGTCGGTGGTGGTGTCGGTGGTGGCGTCGGCGGTGACGTCGGTGGTGGCGTCGGTGGTGTTGAAGGTGTTGGTGTCGTCGGGTACCACAGTCATCTCTCCTGAGTCCTCTCCACTCCTCCCTCTGAGTCCTCCCGTCCCTCCAGACTACGGCGGAAGACGACCACTCCGGGAATATATGGTAGAACCCTCTGCCCCCTCCCTCACTGGGTCCTGAGTACTGGTCACCAGTGAAGGAGG
Organism: Capra ibex; assembly: GCA_006410555.1. Lineage (NCBI taxonomy): Eukaryota > Metazoa > Chordata > Mammalia > Artiodactyla > Bovidae > Capra > Capra ibex. Next base: position 17,232,609 of record SJYO01016970.1, read on the forward strand.
AACGAGGGTAACGTCGAAGGTTTATCCCAACAGATCCGAAGAAGGAACAAGTGTAAGAATGCCTGATGTAAATTGGGTTGTGTAATCGATTAAAATCGAAAGGAGAAATTTCAGTAAAATCTTTGTTCGGTTCTCCACGGTTGGACAACCTCACCTAGAAACGTCTTCGTGTCAACTCAGATTCTAAGACTTAATTCTTCCGGGACCTAACGATGCTCGAGGGCAAGACAAAGAGGAATTACCAAAAGAGAGGTTTCTTAGTCAACTTTAGTGGGACGAAAGTGTCTTTAAAACTCTCCGTCCGTTCAGTTGTACTTACGGGTGTGACTTGTTCGGTAAGAGAGAGTCTTTAAAGGGGAAACAATCATGACACATGAAAGACGGAGCAATGTAACCGGTAAAATTAAGAATACTTCGATGTACAAGTGTCGAGATAAAGGTTTTTAACGAAAACTTATTTTAATTGAAGAAAGGAAAAACATTGGAGTTTTCAACAGATGATCTTCGGAACTAGGTACGAGAGGAGAGAGTAAGATGTGATAGAGGGACTTACGAGTACAGGTGTGGGTACCAAAGGTAAAGGGGTACATATACGGACCTAAACTAGGAGTCTACTCGTGTAGGTCGAACCTTAGAAGAAATCTAAGGTGTGAATCGGTTGAACGTCAGGTGGAAGAGGGACGTCCGTAGAGTCTCCGTGGAGGTCACAGTGAACAGGGTCTGAGTTAAGTATTAGAAGGGACTGAGGGGGAGGGGGGTTTTACATTTAAAGAGGTGTCAAGGAATGGGTAGTTCAACCGTTAGACAAATTTTTTTGGGGAAACAGTGAAGGGACCACCAGGTCACCAACTCTCAGACGGACGGTTACGTTCTCTACACCCAAACTAGGGATCGGACCCTTCTAGGGTGTTCGGGGTCCCGCTGATTTGGGCACTCGGTGTCGATGACTCGGGTTCTCGGGATCTCGGACACAAGGTGTCGTTCTCTTAGGCGACGTTACTCTTCGGACGCGTGGCGTTTCTTCTGTCAGGGACGAACAACGTTGATGTCTTTGGGGCACGTGTCGTTGTCTCTGGGTCGTGTCAGTATTTCTTTATTGATTTACTTTAAACTTTTCAGCAGAAACTTAGAAAGGAAAGAGAGTCGGGTATGGATCAGAAAGTGTTTTAAGTCAAATAAAAACGGGGAAATTTTCGAGAGACAAGGGGATAGAGACAGACGAGGTGACGGGGGGAGTGGGGGCTGCTTCGTGGGGGACTCGTCGACTTTACGAGAAGTCAGGTGTATGTCTTTGTCAGACACGAGTAACTATTGTGGTGGATAGTCGGGACCCGGGTGTCGTAAAGGAAAGTGAGTCTAAGGGCTTCTTGTCAGAGTGGTTTAACTGTCGTACCTAAGACTCGTCGTTCGGACAACGGTCTCTTCGAGGTCCTCTGTCCGTCGGTCGTTTGCACGGGTGGTTCCAGAGACCTGAGTCACTACCGCTCTCTACTACTTTTCCGGTGACCGTGAGAGCAAAAAGGAAGGAATATAAAAATGTCGGAGACACAACCAGGGGTCGTGAGTGTAGGGTGGTTCTAGGTGCCGATGTACGAAGTGGAGTAACGGTGTCTGAGGTAAGAAGGGGATGAAGAGACCGGAGACATGGACATGAGGAGCCCATAGGAGGGACGAGAGTCTTAGTGGATTCAGTCGATGAATCGTGTCCCTACGAAGAGAGTCTGTAGTTGACTACAGTATGGTAGTTTCTGTTTTAGTCAGGGAGTGGGTTTCGATGTGATAGTCATACGTTTGAGAAGTCTCCTAGACAACCCGACCGGTTTTTCAAACAAACCCAAAAAATTACTCTCCCATGTCTTTTGGGTTTACTTGAAAAACCGGTTGGGTTATAAAGACAAAAATTTTCTTAGTAATGTCAGACCGACACTCTTCTGTTGAGTGTCAGTCAAGTCAAGTCAAGTCAAGTCAGTGAGTTAGCATAGACTGAGAAACGCTGGGGTACTTAACGTCGTGCGGTCCGGAGGGACGGGTAGTGGTTGAGGGTCTCAAGTGAGTTTGAGTACAGGTAGCTCAGTCACTACGGCACATCGGTAGAGTAGGAGACAGTAGGGGAAGAGGAGGACGGGGGTTAGGGACGGTCGTAGTCTCAGAAAAGATTACTCAGTTGAGAAGTGTACTCCACCGGTTTCACCATGTGAAGTTTACTTCTCCACCTCTTACTTTTAAAGATCGGAGTCGTCAAGGGTGACCAGTGCTTCGGACTAGTGTTGTAGACCGGAACAAACCTTAAACACCGGTAAAGGTGTAGGGGTCGAAGATTACAGTGATATAACGTTTGAGAAACTCCACTCCCTAACATGGAATTCGAAGTGACAGGACTGGGCGAACCTTCGAGTGTCTAGTGGACCGGACCCCCGACAGGTTACCGTCCATACCCGGCATCTGTTGGGGCGGGTCGCGAGTGTGAGTATCACTATTAGGGGACCATAACACCCTACTATCTCTTCAGACGGGTAAGGACAACTGTCGGTCCAAGAGTCGTGCGAAGGGACCTTGTACATTCGGAAAAGTTTAACGTAACCTTATATCAAAGTACTTTCTTTTTTTTGTAACTTTTAACCCATTTCTGTTTCTATAGATTTTCCCTTCATTTATTCTCTACTACGTCAGAAGGTACATTTAGGTCTGTTTATCGTTGTTCCTTCACCAGTACACAGAAGGAGAGGACAGGGGTCTCGACCATATATTCCGAGGGGAGGTCGTCTTCGACTGTAAGCTGGAGGGAGTGGAGGACTCTAAGGGAGGAGTTGAGAGGACTCAGGAGAGATGACTGTGGTACCCGACGACACCAACACCTTCAACACCACCGACACCGCCACCGACGCCGCCACCGACGCCGTCACCGACACCGCCACCGACGCCGCCACCGACACCGTCAACGTTGTCGACGTTGTCGACGTTGTCGACGTCTACGATGGCCCAGCCGACGACGTCGTCGACGACGGGGACGACGACGCCGACGACACCCCCGACGACGTCGCAGGGGTACCAGACGACGGTGGCGGCGTGGACGTCGACGGTGAGTACACCCTTCCCGACAACGGTCGTCTTCTCGACGACGGTCGTCTTCACATCGACGGTCTTCGTCACGACGGTGATCCGACGGTCAGACCGGAGACCCTTCCACGACGTCCCTCGGTACAAGATCCATTCTAAGGGGGAGAGAAAGACAGACGAGGAGAAGCTGAAAATTCAGTGTTCGTACTGACCTAGGAATAGTAGTCAGGTACCTTTAGAGTGTAAAGACCTCAAAGACAAAAGGACGGACGTAAATTATTTGTGGTCGGTTTTATTATTTAGAAGACAAAGTCAGAAGAGACAAAACACACACCCCACACACACACACACACACACACATACACACACACACGTAAGTAAGCGAACCAGCACAGACTGAGGAACGTTGGGGTACCTGACATCGACGGTCCGAGGAGACAGGTACCCTAAACAGTTCGTTTTCATGACCTCACCCAACGGTAAAGGATGAGGTCCCCTAGAAGGGTTGAGTCCCTATTTTGGACTCAGAGGACGTAACCGTCTGCCTAAACGGTGGACTCTTCGGGGGAAGAGACAGTTAATGACAAGTTTAGTACAAGAGTTGTTTTGACTCAGTCCTATCAACTACAAGGTGTAAGAGCTTTACGGAGATTGAAACACAAACACAGGACAAAAGTGGTAAAGTAACTGTAGAGACATATTTGTTTCGTTGACAACAGAATTATTTAACGAAATCACAATCAACACCGAAGGGACCGTCGAGTCTCCCATTTCTAAGACGGACGTTACGTCCTCTGGACCTAAACGTAATCTCGTTCTGGGTAGAGAAAAGAGAAAGTTCAGAGAGTTGTCAGATAGTCCTCTTGACACAAAACTAGGGTCATCTGTTCCGTCTACAATATATTCATTTCCCTCATTACTTAGTTTTTGATCTGGGTAAAAAACAGTATCTACATCAATCCCTTACTCATGAGACACACCCAAATATTTCTCCGTTCCCTAATCCCCGTGTAGGAGTCACAATCGTGAAGTTACATCATGTGGTCTGAGAGGGGTTTAGAGAGGGACCTATCTCAGAATCGTCGTCTTCAGAATCCCGTAGTCAGTTATAAACATGTCCAGGACACACCAGCACCCCAGTGAGTCCTCGTGCCAGTGGAAGCAGAGAAGTATCTCAAAGGAAGAGGACGTACAACTAGAATTAACGTTACGGAGTAATGACTCTTCTTTTACCGGTGGGTGAGGTCACAAGAACGGACCCTTTAGGGTCCCTGTCTCCTCAGACCGCCCGATGTGAGGTACCCCGGAGTTCCTCAACCTGTACTGAATCGTTGATTTGTTATTGTTGTCGTTGTTGAAGTCTTTCGTTATATTTACCTCCACAACCCAGGGTGTACAAGGCAACGGTGGTCGAGTTGTCAAGTGCACACGAAAGGTTGCTCCGTAGAGGGAGTGATTCGTAGGTGTAGGAGTTCGAGTCTGGAGGGTCTCGGTCTGGTGTTTCAAGTCGAGATCGGTTCTGACCGTGGTACCCACAGACTCTGGTCGGAGACTTTTGTTGTTCTAGTCGGGAGCCAATATTGCACTCTGACACTCGTGACCTTAGGTTGTTAGTTTTTCCCGTTAAAAGTTCGTGGGGCAAGGGGCTTCTCAGGTATATGTACTATTTTACACAGGGGTTTGTGGGGAAGGTAGTTAGTGAGAGGGTATAGAAAGGAACCGGGAAAAGACACCTGAGGTCGACAAGTTAGGTAGTACCACCCAACCCCCAAGGGTCGACCCAACCTGTCCTCTCAGTTTGGACTCCCTTCGGTTCGTGGATCCTTTACAGAGGGTCTTCCTGTAAGACCGTTGTTGGGGTGCTCGAAGTGAACCCCGTAAAAGAACAGGGAGATGTGTCTCGGACTGTGTCCGTCTACAAATTTGTCCAACTTGACTGGTTTACCTTGCTTTATTGGTTTCCTCTGTACTCACTTCATTGGTACAGTCCACTCTGAAGGTTTCCTCCAGAAGGAAAGGTCGAGGAACTTTAAGTCTTCTGTCGTAAACTGCTCTCACACACAGAGGGGGTTAAGATTCAACTACTCCATCCAAAACCGTCGGTAGACTGAGACAAAAGCACAAAAAAGGGTGGAGGTTCTCGGGACTAGGAGACGACGAGAGACCAATCGGTGGAGGGGAATCAATTAGAGTCGGAGTTCCTAAATAGGGGACCTTTGAGCTGGGAGACTGAACAGGAAGACCAGGGTGAGAGGTGGGAATCTTGGTATTAGTAGTGTACCGATAAGGGTCGATCCTCCCTCACCAGTTCTCTCTTCGGGGTAGGGGTTGAAAAGGAGTGACCCCCAGGAACCCCGTTCAAAGGGTGTTTCTTTCCAACTCGTCTGTTTAGGACCTCTATACCGGTGAGGAGGGTACCTTCTATCTTGTGAAAAATCCGACAACCAGGGCACAGGGAGAGTAATCTGTCCATGTAAACAAAAGTCAGTTACATTTATTTTCTGTACTCCGACAGTCCTACTTTCTCTACAGTGTAAGTAGTGACTGTGACTAAACACTCCTTCCCTGGGTCCACCGGTCAGTTGGTGACTGTCAATTACTTACAAATAAATGGTCCGTACCTAGACCCAGAATGCCCCCCTATGGTACTTCTGTGGTAAGGAAGTCAATCTATCCACCTTCAAACTATATCTTTTCTTCTATACACATTTAGATATTTCCGATACCTCTTTGTTTTTCGTTTCGTTTATATCCAGTGTTCGTTTTAGTGTTCTTACTTCCTGTACACTATACTGTAGAGATCCGACACAACGAGAAAACAATACTCAACTTGATACAGGGGGTGAGTACGAGTTTAGTTGTACAACTTTAACTTCAGGATTGGGAAACATGGAGGCTTGGACTGATATACATCTCTATCTTATAAATTCCTCCATTAATTCAATTTTCTTCTAGTAATTTCACCCAGGATTTGTTTATGTCCCCCACGGGAAGATTCTTCTCCTTCAGTCCTGTGTCTGTACGGGTCTCCCTTCCTGTCCGTTCTACCGTCGGTAGACGTTGGTTCCTCTCTCTGACGTCTTCTTTAAATTGGACGACTGAAGGCCTACAACCTGAACGTCGGCTCCTTGAACTTAAACTAGAACCTGAACGTCGGAGGTATTGACACTCTTTTGTTTGAGGACAAACTCGGTGGGTCAAACAGGATGAAACAATCCCGTCGGGAACGTTTGTTTAGATGAGAGAGCCATTACGCACTACTCATAGTTGGTGTGCACAAAGATACTCACAACTCGACATCCGGATTTCTCTACGACACTGAACCTACTTGGACACATTACTTAGTAAGAACTACAAATCTACTTTCTTTGTGCGACGACAACATAGGTACTACACCAGGTCCACACGTCGGACCAAGGACCGAAAGGAACTGTACGAGAGAGGGAGGAAGACTTGTACCAGGTGTGATTAAGGGTAGTGTACTTTGACGGTACTTGTCTGAGATACGTACCTGTCCCACCCCTCTCCCACACTACCCCGAAAATCTCACATCCTCCTCGTGAGACTCAAGTGTGTGAGATGTGGTATTGAGTTAACCATTTATCAAACGAAAGACCTTAGGATGACTTTTAAACCTAGAAGTGATCCAATAGGCTTATTAACCGTATTTGTCAGACACACGGAATGACACCCTTTGCCTATTCGTCCCGGATGTCCTTAAACGTTTAATTCACGTTTATAGTCTAACTTTTTACTTTTCTAAACGACTCGAGTTGACTCGATGTCTTTTATAAAAGAAAGAATGTAACACTGAGTAGTGAAAGAAAAGTCATGAACTAGGTAGACTCTTTGAGTACGAACATCGTTTCCTTACTCCTTTGAATACGTTTTTGTTACTACGACTGGTGGGGCAGATCCCTGTTGTCGGAGACGGTGAGAGACCGAGAACAGGTTTGACCTGGTGTACACTACCTCTTTTGTATGTGACCTTTCCAGGGTACGTTGTTCTTCGGTGTGTCAAGTCACCTTACTTGGACAAAACACACAAACATTCTTACCAGAAGGATGGAGACTACCTTTGTGGATGTTCAGGTCCGTAGTGTGAATCGGAACCTAATATTAATAAACACACGTGTAAGTAGGGGGCACTTGTAAGGTTCCGTCTCAGACGAGGTAGAAACTTGACCGTAGTAGAGAAATCTGGATAGAAATATGGATCCTCGGAAAGTTACTTGTAAACAGTTGTCTTTCGTTTGAGAAGACTTTATAAGTTTAGGAAGATTTATGACAGTATCAAACTTAATATTTTATAGTGAACATAAAGTTGAACGCAGAAGTTTCACTTACTACTAATAGCTCCTAATTGATTCCAGATCAAAGGAGATCCTTACTCTCCCCATCTAGAATGGGTATATTACTAAAAGGTTCTCCTTTTCTGAAGGTTGTAAGACCGTTTCCCTGTGTCTAATCTACTGACGAGTTTCAGGGTTATCCGAATTCTCAGATTCCTTACCTTTATTTATGTGTTTTCGTATTTAATTTAGAATTCGATAATTCTAGACTATATTTAATCTTTCTTTGGGATTCAGAATTGTTATTTGGGTTTACTCCCATTTAATAAACCAACCAGTTTTTCAAACAAACACAAAAAGTATGCTAGAATGGGAAACCCGTTGGGTTATTGTATTTGTCTTTTCGTTCGTCGTCAATGAAGTTTTCTTGGTCACCCCGGATTCCGACCACGTTCTCTTGATTGTATTGTATTTATGGTGTAGGTGGTTACGGTTGAGTAAATCGTGTTGGACTACCATAACTAAAAACGTCAACCAAACAAAATCAGTAATTCAGTACTGGGTGAGGAACGTTGAGGTACCTGATATCGGTCGGTCCGAGGAGACAGGTACCCTAAAGGGTCCGTTCTTATGACCTCACCCGACGGTAAAGGAAGAGGTCCCCTAAATAAGGGTTGGGTCCCTAACTTGGACACCGGGACGTCACCGTCGGTATAAGAAATGGTGACTCGGTGGTCCCCTACGATTTGATTATTATCGTTTTAAGATTGATATGTGACGACGGACTTAAATATACTCCTTTGTTTACTTTCCCGGATGTGACGTCCCCACCTTGAGACGGGAGGTTTGTTTCTCATTTACCGGGGTCACCTACTTTTAGAATTAGATACATCAGTAGGTATAAAACCATCATCTACATAAATACTTTTGAAACAAATTTGACCAAGAAACACTTATCATGTCCTGAAAATTATTTGATCCCTTTGTAGGTAGACATTTGTTTTGACAATGGAGTTTTGACTTAAGTTTAACACTTGTTTCGGTGTGAAAGTTCATACAAACAAGACGAACACAACTTCGACCTCAAGTTTCTGTCACCTCTGTCTTTATGACAAGAGTGCCGGGAAGGACCGAGGTGATAGAGACGGGGAGGTGGTTCTCTGAAAATTCTCTAACTCTAGAAGATCCTCCACTTTATACTAATTTGGTTTTGTTTTCGTTTCTCTTTGAAGATGTACTACTTAACTTAATAAAATAATCCTTTAAATCTTTTGTCAACAACTATTTGTCCTTATGTACTAGCTTTTCCATGTCTCTATTTTCGTGTATTAACTCTTGATTTACACGTGGATTTCCTAAAACCCTTAACACTAGGATAAACTGCCTCGAGTCACCACAGCTGAGAAGAAATCCTCAGTCCAACATGAACCCGAAAATAAAACCTACAAACGATTAACTAACCCTTGAAAAGTCTCTCTCTTTGACTTTTATACGTTTCGTCTTCTCTATCCTTAGGTTTAGGTCCTCGTTTCAACGTCGGGTCTTTCCATTTAGGATCTTAGGGTCCCCTACAGTCCATCCCGTCCACTTGTCCGCTCTGTCTGTAGGTCTTGTCTCTGACTAGTGGATCACCGTCGTAACGAAGACCGTCGACGTGAAGACGACCGTCGTCGTAAAGACGACCGTTGTCGGGAAGGGTGGGGGCGTCGGTGTGCTCACCGTCGACGTCCACACCGCCACCGTCGTCTGGTGTCCCTGCGACGTCGTCGGGGGTGTCGTCGGTGTCGTCGTCCCCGTCGTCGACGACGTTGTCGGGTGGGCCATCGTAGACGTCGACAACGTCGACAACGTCGGTGGTGGTGTCGGTGGCGGCGTCGGTGGCGGTGTCGGTGGTGGCGTCGGTGGTGACGTCGGTGGTGTTGAAGGTGTTGGTGTCGTCGGGTACCACAGTCATCTCCCCTGAGATTCATCTCACCTCTCCACTCCTCCCTCTGAGTCCTCCATTTCTTCCAGACTACGGACGGAGGTGGTTGCCGGGGAATTTATGGTAGAGACTCCTCTCTTCACTGGATTCGGAGTTCCAGTGAAGGGACAACAACTACGTCTATGGGTGTCACCTTAGAGTGTACCGGAACACGTGAAGGAATCACCTAGGAAGAGTGAATTTTTTGAACGATTTAAATCCAAAGCGAATAGAAAAATTTCGGTAGAAATTTTTATCTTGTCCTTTGTTGATAATTGGGGGAAAAGAGAAAGTCAAATCAAGTCAAGTCAAGTCAGCGAGTCAGCACAGACTGAGAAACGCTCGGGTACTTAGCGTCGTGCGGTCCGGAGGGACAGGTAGTGGTTGAGGGCCCCAAGTGAGTCTGAGCGCAGGGAACTCAGTCACTACGGTAGATCGGTAGAGTAGGAGACAGCAGGGGAACAGGAGGACGGGGGTTAGGGCCTCAACATTTCCAGACTTACCTGGTCTTAAGAGAACCGACGAAAATGTAGAGAGTCGGGACAGTCGGGTCCTGTCTCTAACAAGTAAGGACTAATGGTCCAACCCTTTTGTAACAAAATCCCCTTGTAAAACTTGAATTTCCCTTTACCCTAGGGGCCAGTGTAATAAAGTAGGACCCTACTAAGAAGTAGGAGATTGCGTCTAATCCTGAGACTAAGTCTTCTCTTACCAGGACACAATAGTCCCCAATGAGGTCCCGTACGAAAGTCAACACAGTTTACTATCTTCGTGTAGGATTCTTGTAAGGGTTCAGTGGACGGTTTAAATTCCTGTGAAGACGATAGTAGTCGGACAATTTTCTCCTGTTCGTCGTTGTCTCTGTGTCTGTGTCTTGTCTGAACGCCTGTCTCGCCCTCTCCCAACCTGTCCAACTCTCTCATCGTAACTTTGTATACGAAATGGTACAAACCTTGTCTATCGGTCACCCTTAAACGACGTACCACGTCCCCAGAGTTGGGTCATGAGACACTGTCCGACCTCCCGTCCCTCCAAGTTTTACCTCCCCTGTACGAAGTCGGATAAGGGACCGCCGAGTCTACCATTTCTTAGACGACCGTTACACCCTCTGGACCCAAGTTAGGGACCTAACCCTTCTAGGGACCTCTACCGTACCGTTGGGTGAAGTCATAAGAACGGACCTCTTAGGGTACCTGTCTCCTCGGACCAGGTACCGTTTCTCGGTCTGTACTGACTGATTGTGCGTACCGATTATGTACAACTACGTACTGTCTTCGGTTATGTTGTACCAGTTCGTTAATAGGAAGTTAATTTTTATTTATTTATTTACTTTCTTCCTGTTTAGGTTTTCGTCTAAAGACTGTAGAGACACGACGACCCCACCAGTCTCTGGTAGGTGCACCTTGTGAATGAACTTTGGTAACGAAAGTGTACCGACAGTGACGTGTCTGGTGAGAAAGGACAATCTCCGTCAGTGACCTCAGACGTCTAGTCCAAGATGATCGGTAAGAGTCGTCTAATTTTGTGAGGATACCCAGTGGGAGTCTCTTGAGACGTCAGTGCTTCCTTTTATGAAAAACGTCGTTTACTTTGAACTTGGGTACCCGAGAAGTCGACGGAAGTGTATGTGGGTCTTCTGATTTTTCAAAGGAATAGATCGCTGACATGCAAAAACTGACGTTTCTTGTACATCGATGAAGACATCGCAACCCGAAATTAGTCAATGAACACATAACCATAGTCTCAAATGATGTTCTACCGTCTTATCCACCTACACCCGAGTAAAGGAGGACACCTTTAAGGTTTTAATGTTGAGTGGACGGTGTCCCCGTCTCCGAGACCCACGTCTTCTGGACCCATACCGTATTCGGGAGAACCTCCTCCAGCGGTAATTGGGGTGGTATCTCGACGGTCTAGAGTGTGTCCTGACCCCTTTGTCTGAGAACCTCCCGTGTTTGTTTTGGAACACACGTGGTCCTGGGTCCTCTTTCCTAGTCGCTTGGGTGTTCTCTGACTGGGTCTGAACGGGTACTCACGGGTCCTCGGAGACCACCTCCGTCCCCAGTCGTCACCGGACGACGTCCCAACCGCCGTGACTCACGTCGTGAGACACGTGTCCTGGAAAACCTGCTCCAGCGGTAATAGAAGTAATGGAGGTGGTATCAAACCGGAGTCCAGTTTGTTGACCCTCCCTTGTGTCGGGGTGGGTAGTTGTTTTTTTAACCTAATTTCTAACTGACTCGTACCGGGACGGGGTGGTGACGACTGGGCATGGAGACGTCCTCTGTGAGTTTGTGTCAAGGTTGAGTCAGAGACACCCCAGAGACCCAGGATCACGGGTGTTCCAAACAAACTCGGTAGACTCGTAGAGACGGCCTATACCCCAAACTAAGATTACCACTAAAGCGGGGAGGATGGTAGAACGACCCCGAAGAGGAAAGGGGAACCTATACTCCATAGAAAAAAACCACCCTAGGTTGCAAGAGGACAACTACCAACAAGTCGACGTTCTACATTAAAACCTCAAGAGTGTTCTCCTCTACTCACGTGTAGAAAGATGACACGGTAGAACATCATTTGAAACTATGATGTTCTGGGTCTACGTCTGATGTTCTTGTTCTGGATCAAAGGGGGAGTCAGAGAGGATAGTCTTTCGAAGGTATTCGGAGAGTAGGAATAGGTAGTCTCCCGTCTGTCTTACTTTTGGTGTTATTGTCTTTTGATTGGTTTGACTAGTGTCCCTGGTGTCGGAACAGATTGAGTTATTTTGATACTCGATACGGCACATCCAGGTGGGTTTTGCCTGCCCAGTACCACCTCTCAAGACTACTTTGTACCAGGTGACCTCTTCCCTTACCGTTTGGTGAAGTCATAAGAACGGTACTTATCATGCTTTCCGTTTTTCTATCCTGTGACCTTCTACTTGAGGGGTCCTGTGATCCACGGGTTATACGTATGCGATGACCTCTAGCCATCTCTTTATTGAGGTCTTTCTTACTTCTCTATCTCGGTTTCGTTTTTGTTGTGGGTCGACACCTACATTGACCACTACCTTCATTTCAGGTTTCGACATTTCACGTTATAACGTATCCTTTGACCTTACAATCCAGGTGCTTAGGTCCATTTAACCTTCACCAGTTTGTCCTCTACCGTTCTCACTTGTAGTTACAAAATCCTTGGTCACTTGATTTTACCTGACCTTACCCACTTAAATTGAGTCTACTGGTAATATAGATGATGACACCCGTCCTTAGCGAATCTTCTTTTTCTCATCGGTAGTCTCAGTTGTTTTTTCAGACTTCACGTCATGAACCTACGTCAGAGTTTTTACTGTCTTACTAGAGACAAGTAAAGGTTCCGTTTGGTAAGTGACAGCGCCATTAGATTCGGATACAGGGTTGGTCATTACGACTTCTTCGACTTTGACTTGCCAAGATACTTCTGGATATTCTGGATCTTGATTGTGGGGTTTTTCTACGGGAAAAGTAATATCCCCTGACCTTACGTTTTCATCCTTCAACTCTCTATGGACCTCATTGTCCGTTTAAACCGGAACCTTATGTTTTACTTCGTCCCGTTTCCGATTGTCTCAAAACGGTTCTCTTGTGTGACCAGTATCGTTTGTAGAAGAAGGTTGTTGTGTTCCCTTCTGAAATGTGTACCTGTAGTGGTCTACCAGTTATAGCTTTAGTCTATAATGTAAGAACCGTCGTTTTTTCCCCTCCAAGATATGTCAGTCGTTTTTGTTCTGGCCCTCGACTGACGCCGAGTCTAGCACCTGGGCGAGAACGGTTTAAGTCTGAATTTCTTTCATCTCTTTTGGTGATCCGGTAAGTCCATACTGGATTTAGTTTAGGAAATACTAATACGTCACCTTCACTCTTTGTCTAAGTTCCCTAATCTGGACTATCTCACGGACTTCTTGATACCTGTCTGTAAGCACTGTAAGATGTCCTTCTTCACTAGTTCTGGTAGGGGCTCTTTTTCTTTCCGTTTTTCCGTTTTATCAAAAGACTCCTCCGGAATGTTTATTGACTCTTTTCTTCTCTTCGATTTCCGTTTCCTCTTTTCCTTTCTATATGGGTAAACTTACGTCTCAAGGTTTCTTATCGTTCCTCTCTATTCTTTCGGAAGGAGTCATTAGTCACGTTTCTTTATCTCCTTTTGTTATCTTATCCTTTCTTATCTCTAAAGAAGTTCTTTTAATCTCTATGGTTCCCTTGTAAAGTAAGTTTCTACCCGTGTTATTTCCTGTCTTTACCATACCTGGATTGTCTACGTCTTCTATAATTCTTCTCCACCGTTCTTATGCGTCTTCTTGATATGTTTTTTCTTGAGGTACTGAGTCTATTGGTTCTACCATACTAGTGAGTGGATCTCGGTCTGTAGGACTTTACACTGCAGTTCACCCGGAATTCTTCGTAGTGATGTTTCGATCACCTCCACTACCTTAAGGTCAACTCGATAAAGTTTAGGATTTTCTACTACGACACTTCCACGACGTGAGTTATACGGTCTTTTAAACCTTGTGAGAAGTCACCCGTGTCCTGACCTTTTCCACAAAAGTAAAGTTAGGATCTCTTTCCGTTTCGGTTTCTTACGAGTTTAATGACGTGTTAACGTGAGTAGAGTGTACGATCATTTCATTACGAGTTTTAAGAGGTTCGGTCCGAAGTCGTTATGTACTTGACACTGGAAGGTCTACAAGTTCCACCAAAATCTTTTCCGTCTCCTTGGTCTCTAGTTTAACGGTTATAGGCGACCTAGTACCTTTTTCGTTCTCTCAAGGTCTTTTTGTAGATAAATACGAAATAACTGATATGGTTTCAGAAACTGACACACCTAGTATTATTTAACACTTTTTAAGACTTTCTTTACCCTTATGGTTTGGTTGACTGGGGAGGACTCTTTAGAAATACGTGTAGTTCTTCGTTGTCAACCTTGACCTGTACCTTGTTTGACCAAGGTTTAACCCTTTCCTCATGCAGTTCCGACATATAACAGTGGGACAAATAAATTGAATATAGGTCTCACATAGTCCTCTTTACGGTCCGACTTACTTCGTGTTCGACTTTAGTTCTAACAGTCCTCTTTATCCCTCTTTATAGTTATTGGAACCTATACGTCTACTGTGGTGGGAATACCGTCTTTCACTTCTTCTTGATTTCTCGGAGAACTACTTTCACTTTCTCCTCTCACTTTTTCAACCGAATTTCGAGTTGTAAGTCTTTTGATTCTAGTACTGTAGATCAGGGTAGTGAAGTACCGTTTATCTACCCCTTTGTTACCTTTGTCACCGTCTGAAATTAAAACCCCCGAGGTTTTAGTGACGTCTACAACTGACGTCGGTACTTTAATTTTCTGTGAACGAAGAGTTTTCTTTTCGATACTGGTTGGATTTGTCGCATAATTTTTCGTTTCTGTAATGAAACGGTTGTTTCCAGGTGGATCAGTTTCAATACCAAAAAGGACACCAGTACATACCTACACTTTCAACCTGATATTCCTTTCGACTCTCGGTTTCTTGACTACGAAAACTTCCAACCACAATCTCTTCTGAGAACTCAGCAACCTGACGTTCCTCTAGTTTGGTCAGGTAGGATTTCCTGTAGTCAGGACTTATAAGTAAACTTCCTGACTACGACTTAGACTTTGAGGTTATGAAACCGGTGGACTACACTTATTGAGTGATTAACCTTTTCTGGGACTACGGTCCTTTCTAACTACCGTCCTTTACATTATTAAAAGATACTTACAAACCATCGAAAAGAAAGGACATTGTCTCATTTCTGTCTTGACATTTTAATGAATTTCTTCATATGGTCTTTTGTGTCCTATTTGTTCGTAAAGAAAGTACGGAAGTCGATCATATGTCAAGAAAGGTTGAGAGATTAGAAGTCCTAACAAACAAAAATAATTTTCCCGTGTACTTGACGACGAAATTACGTAGAATTATGAAAGGGTAACATATTTGACTCTCCTCCCGTTACATTAGTCGAATTATTTATTAACAACTCAATGAAGAGTAGGTTCCTTCACCGAGACGTACCGTGATACTCTTGAACACCACCACCAAATCAGACTTTCAGTACAGGCTGAGAACGTTGGGATACCTGATATCGGGTGGTCAGAGGAGACAGGTACTCTAAGAGGTCCGTTCCTGTGGTCTCACCCAACGGTAAAAGAAGAAACCCCCTAGAAGGGTTAGATCCCTAGTTTGAGTCCAGAGGACGTAACGTCCGTCTGAAAAAGGGTTGACTCGGTGGTCCTTTCAGGTACTTTTGTATTGTTCTACTTAGGTGTTCGAGAAACAGAACATGTTTTACATATATTTCTTTAGAGTTACGTTACCTTGTTGTTGATCTTATTGGAACATTTATCCGTAGAATCTCCGTACCTCAAACACCCAAGATTCACACGCTCTCTCCTCTTGACCCCACTGATCCTCCTGACAGTGCACTTTCCGGACGATACAGTCTCGACGCCATTTCTGACCTCTACCCTTTCACACTCGCCACCAGTCCGTCGTCGACGACATCCAGATACCCACCCTGGACGTCCTGTCCTGAACCCTCTCCGGGTCTTCCGATTCTTGTCACTCTTGTCTTAGACCTCTGTTTCCATGTCAGTTTTCCCTCTGTAGGAACCCATGGTGTAACTTCTGAGTAACCTTCCCACCTTCAGTCACTCTTACAATGGTTCCGACAACGGGGAGGGGACTTACCTTTGTTCGACAAGAATAGACCCAAAGTCCGAGTTACTATTTTCGTCCTTCGAGTTTTTCTTTTTTTTTTGTTCTTGACCGAACTTGATTCGAGTTCTACCACCTTCTGACCTGAAGGTCACTTGGAACCCTGAGTAATTTGCGAGGGTCACTGAAGAATCCAACAAGTCACCTTTTCTTAAACGGACGGTTACGTCTTCTGTGGCCTCCACGCCCAAGTCAGGGACCCAGACCTATTAAGGGAGCTCCTCCTTTACCGTTGGATACGGTCATAAGAACGGCCCTGTTAGGGTGCCTGTCTCCTCGGATCACCCGATGTCAGGTACCCCAGTGTTTCTCAACCTGTGTTGACTCGTTGACTTGTGTGTGTGTGTGAGTGACATTACGTAGTTGTTTGATTTACCGTGTGGATGATCACGGGACTGTCAACCGTCAAAGGTACCGTTGTCACCCTTTTGGGGTGGGTTCTTGACTTTTCATCACAGCGGAGTCAAGACCCAGGGTTAGTGTGGGGACAAGAACCTATTCAGTACTTATAAGGAGGGAGAGAAATGAGTTAAGGGAGGGAAAATGGAGTTGGAAGGATAAATATGTCACGGATACGGACCTACCTCGACTCTTCAGTTATACACATGACACAGGGGTGAAAAGGTAAGAAACCGGTAACTTATTTAAAAGGGTAGAGTCGAAGTCAAAGTGACAGTCGATACGTTTAGACTCGTCTTTTTCTTGGAGAGGTTGATTTTGTTCCCTAGGGTCGGACCGAATCCTGGGGCCGTGTCCGGGTCCGTTGGTTAAATTATTGTCTTTTACGCTAAGTACAAAGTTCTTTTACTGATTGTCGTTTTGGTCCTGAACCCTTCTACTTTGACTTGTACCCTCACTCAATTTTCTACAAACGTTGTCAGGACCGGTCTGTCTCACACCGCAGGTCTCCCGTCTTCGACCCCTTCACTCCCTTCCTTTCTCACCATTTAACCCCTACCTTGCAAAGGGTCCCCTTGTAGTAGTGTCCTCTCTTTTGTCCCAGTGTCATTCTCAACGTTTGTCGCAAAATGATCTGCACGATAATCAGTGAATCATCCACCGGTTATTTGTGCACAACTTGCACAACTAGTTAACCAACTACTTAATTTACTTAGGTGGAAATATGAGGTACACACAGAAGAGTGGGAGAAGTTTCAGGAGGACGAAGTTGTTGGCAATTAGGTCCACAGGTACACGAGCCCTCGTATTGTGTGAGTCGACAGGACACCTGACCGAGAAAGGGAACGAAGCAAAAGATGGGACGTGTCAGAGGGTCCGGTCGTCACTATGTTGAGACTCCGGAAAACCGTCCTTTGTGGTACTTTCATACGTCACCTACACTGGAGGACGTCCATGGTCTACTTCCAGGATTTGACCTCGGGCGGTCACAGTGGTCGATGGTCCGACACAACATACACGACGGTGCCGTTGTAAGGACCGGTGTAGACACCGTACAGTGGGACGGGACTACAGTGAGACGGTGACACCTTTCTTACAGGACGGGGGTGAAAAACGGTGTAAAACCATACACCAGGGGTTTACGCCTGAGGGGCATTGAGTGTCCCTTAACAAGAGTGACGGGAAAGAGACGTAGCAGTCCAAGTTCAGGTATCACCCTATGGTGACAATATCAAGGCGCTGAACCTGATGAGTTTTCTAGAGGTCATTGATCCCGTAACAGTAATTTAGTTCGAAGTAACAACAACAAATCAGTGATTCACCACAGGTTGAGAGACGTTGGGATACCTGATGTCGTGTGGTCCGAGGAGACAGGAAATGATAGAGGGTCTCAAAAGAATTTAAGTACAGGTAACTCAGTCACTACGGTAGGTTGGTAGAGTGGCAGGTGACGGGTGAAGAGGAAAACGGAAGTCAGAAAGGGTCGGAGTCCCAGAAAAGATTACTCAGCCTAGAAGTGTAGTCCACCGGTTTCATAATTTCGAAGTCGAAGTCGTAGTTAGGAAATACTTATAAGTCCTGACTAAAGGAAATCCCAACTGACCAAACTAGAGGAACGTCAGGTTCCCTGAGAGTTCTTAGAAGAGATCGTAGTGTTAAGTTTTTGTAATTAAAAGGTCGTGAGTCGGAAGAAGTACCAGGTTGAGAGTGTAGACATGTACTGATAACTGACCTTTTTGGTAACGAAACTGATCTACCTGGAAACAGCTGTTTGACTATAGAGACGAAAAATTATGCGACAGACCAACAATATCGAAAGTTCGAAGTGACAGACTGAGGAAAGGAAATTTTATTGAAATAAACGAAAAGACTGTGTCACCCCCTCCCCTACCACCCTACTTAACCCTCTAATCCTAACTATATATATATGATGGGACACATTGTATCGATCGATCACCTTCGACGATATTTCTTGTCCTTCGGGTCGAGTCACGAGACACTACGGACCGCCCACACTACCCCCACCTCTACCCCCTCTCCGACTTCTCCCTCCCCTATACACATATACATATCAACTAAGTGTAACAAAATGTCGTCTTGACTATGTTGTGATATTTGGTTAATATAAGGTTAATTTTTTTATTTTATTGAGATGAACGAAAACAAAAACAAATTTGTGAGGAGTCAGAAGTAGAGTTCCCCGAGGACCGTTAGAGGGAAGAGGTAAAGGGATTTGGAGTGGTCTGTGTAGTCGTGGAGGTCTGGTCACTTCGACTTCAAGTTCGACCTGTCAGTGACCACAGTCACTGTAGTACCTTCATCTTGACTATTTTTAGACACCAATAAGTTCTCTGAAAGGTAAAACACGTATATTTCTCCCATACGTGTGACAGGATCTCCTTTCTCGTCCTCGACTCCCTACACCGTTTTTCCACACAGTCTCAGTTTCTCCACTACCTTCCTAATGTGTAACTCTTTTCCGTCTATCTCCGATCTCTTTATTCCTGAGTCTCATGTGGTTCCAGTGGGTACCTAGGACCTGGTAGTAAAAATTAGGATTGTTGTGGGACGTAACGTTTTCTTACGTCCTCAGGGATATTAATGGACTTCTGATGTAATCTGAAGGTTTGTCTACGGTATATTACCTAAGAAACGAAAAGAACTCAAAAAAATTGGTTTGAGTCTTTTTCATTGGAACCCGTTATTAGGTTTGTGTAAGTTAAGTGGATGCATGTCTCGGTAGTCGAACCGGGGTGAGACACCCCTGTCTGTTGTTAGGGTTTGGGGTAAGTCGGTTGAACATACTGTTTCCAGTAACTCTTGGTGTCCCGAAAGTTTACACCCTGGGTAATTAGTCATCGTGTTTACGGATGTATCTCGTACCTAGTGTTATATATTCGTATGGTCAATTTTTATTGGTCCACGACGACTGGATTTATATCCATTAACACATCGTGTAGATAGTTAATTGAAGGACGAATGTTATTTGTGAAATCCCTGAAGGACCTCCAGCTCCCCGATTCAGAGACGGAAGGTTATGTCCCCCGTGTCAAAGAAAGCTAGGGACAAGTCTTTTGACTCTAGGGTGTACGGAGCGTTACACCGGTTATTATTATTATTATTATTTGAAGTTTCAGAAAAAAAAAAATTTCTTTTTCTATTTGTGAACTCGTTTTCGTTTGGTTTAGTTGTTTATAAACACCTTGGAGACAATACACGGTCCGATGTATCCACTATGTATCTTTACGTGAGGATCATTATTCGTTAAGGTTTGATGAAAAACGTTGAAAAACGTTGGGGTACCTGACTTCGTTCAGTCCGGAGGGACAGGTAGTTGTTAAGGACCTCGAATGAGTTTGAGTACAGGTAACTCAGTCACTACGGTAGGTTGGTAGAGTAGGAGACAGCAGGGGAAGAGGAGGACGGGATAGAAAGAGTCGTAGTCCCAGAAAAGTTCTCAGTCGAGAAGTGTAGTCCACCGGTTCATAACGTCAAAGTCGAAGTCATAGTCAGGAAGGTTACTTATAAGTCCTGACTAAAGGAAATCGGACCTGACCAACCTAGAGGAACATCAGGTTTGCTGAGAGTTCTCAGAAGAGGTTGTTAGTTAATAAAGCACGAGTTGAAAGAAATGTCAGGTCGAGAGTGTAGGTATGTACTGATGACCTCTTTGGTGTCGAAACTGATCTGCCTGAAAACAACCGTTTCATTATAGAGACGGAAAAATTATACGACAGATCCAACCAGTATCGAAAAGAAGGTTTCTCGTTCGTAGTAAATTAAAGTACCGACGTCAGTGGTAGACGTCACTAAAACCTGGGGGGGTTTTATTTCAGAGAGTGACAAAGGTAACAAAGGGGTAGATAAATGGTCCTTCACTACCCTGGTCTACGGTAGTACAATCAAAAGACTTACGACTCGAAATTCGGTTGAAAAAGTGAGAGAAAAAAGTGAAAGTAGTTCTCCGAGAAGAAATCAAGAAGAAACGAAAGACGGTATTCCCACCACAGTGGACGTATAGGTTCCAATAACTATAAAGAGGACCGTTAAAACTGAGGTCGAACCCTAAGTAGGTCGGGCCGTAAAGAGTACTACATGAGACGTATATTCAATTTATTCGTCCCACTGTTATATGTCGGAACTGTATGATGAAAGGGATAAACCTTGGTCAGACAACAAGGTACAGGTCAAGATTGACAACGAAGGACTGGACGTATGTCTAAAGAGTTCTCCGTCCAGTCCACCAGACCATAAGGGTAGAGAAATTCTTAAAAGGTCAAACACCATTAGGTGTGTCAGTTTCGAAACTGTAACAATTATTTCGTCTTTATCTACAAAAAGAGAACGGAAAAACTACTAGGTTACCTACAACCGTTAAACTAGAGACAAAGGAGACGGAAAAGATTTTGGTCGAACTTGTGGACCTTCAAGTGACAAGTACTTAACAACTTCGGACCGAGCCTCTTAAAACTCGTAATGAAACGATAACACACTCTACTCACGTTAACACGTCATCAAACTCGTAAGAAACCGTAACGGAAAGAAACCCTGACCTTACTTTTGACTGGAAAGGGTCAGGACACCGGTGACGACTCAAAAGGTTTAAACGACCGGGTCACTCAAATGACATGTTTTAGCTGTCTTCGTCTCTTTCTTATGTGACGACACCCTCCGTTCCGGTTCCTGTAGTCGATCTCGTTCTCAGAACGTCTTGGCAAGAGCCGTGAGTTCGACCGGTGGGACCGGTCCTTAAGGGTCCGAGAAGTCTTTAGTGACCCGAGGCGTCCCATCCCCCGACACACTCAAGACGGAAGGAAACCCCGGGTAGAAAGTAGAGGATCTAAAATGTTTTCTTTGGTTCTGGGTGGTGGTGGTGGTGGTGGTGGTGGTGGTGGTGGTGGTGGTCAAGGGTGGGACCTTTTCGGAACCCACTCAGACTCGTGGCTCTCTGGGGTCCTTTTCTCAGTAATCCCCCGTCGTAGTCTCCCCCGACCCGACTATTTGTGTATATTAGCCGACTATTTGCCGAGACGTTCGCCCTCGTCCTCTGCGGTGTGGTCGTTTCCTTGACTACTATGTACACTGCTCACTTGTCAGAAGGAACCCGTAACTCAGTAAAATAATCACATTTTGTCGTTCACATGTGTGTCGTCACCTTTTCTTGGGTGTGTCCGTCCTTTGCGGTTTTACTGGGTTTAAACCCGGACTTACCCAACTTTCTAATTTGTTGTGTTAGTTTATAGGATCGCAAATAAACAATTACTCCCAAGAGACATTTGAACCCGAAGCGGGTCGATAGAACAGTAGTCAAGAAACGTCATATAAACAAAGGACGGCACTACACACCGAACACTCGTTTCCTTCTAGAGTCTTCCTGTTCCGTACCTCGTGTCCTTCCTCTTCTTTTCGACCACTACCTCTGAAATCCCCTTTCTTTACCTGGCTTCTCGCACTTCATCGGAGTGGTCGTCCTCTCCCGTACAGGAGGTGTCGAGGACACACCTCGGCCCGCCAGTGGATCACCGTCGTAACGAAGACCGTCGTCGAGAAGACGACCGTTGTCGGGAAGGGTGTCGGTGTCGGTGTGCTCACCGTCGACGTCCACGCCGCCACCGTCGTCTGGTGCCCCTGCGACGTCGTCGGGGGTGTCGTCGGTGCTGTCGTCCCCGTCGTCGACGACGTCGTCGGGTGGGCCATCGTAGACGTCGACAACGTCGACAACGTCGACGGTGTCGGTGGTGGTGTCGGTGGTGGTGTCGGTGGCGGCGTCGGCGGCGGCGGCGGTGTCGGTGGTGTTGAAGGTGTTGGTGTCGTCGGGTACCACAGTCATCTCTCCTGAGTCCTCTCCATTCCTCCCTCTGAGTCCTCCCGTCCCTCCAGTCTACAGTGGAAGACGGCCTCCCCTGGGAATATATGGTCGGGACCCTGTCCTCTTCCGTCTGTGCACTGGTGAAGGAACCTTAACAAACAAAGGAAAAGAGATCCTTTTGGAGAACGAGGAGGACGAGTAAAAGGAAGATCTGTGGTAGACAGAGTAATTCAGTGTAGAGAAGTCAAATCAATTTAAATGGAAACAAAGTGGGTTACCCTCGTAAATCGTTTCCTGGACAGGGACAAAAGTTTATGTCGGTCACAATCGTTTCCACTTGACCCTTATGGAAGGATGAGTGATCGTAAAAGGATTCAGTGATTATAAAAGGGTCCCCTTGGTACATAAAGGGCAGTGGAGAGGTCTCTTTTGAGGATCCCCAGAAAAGTCGTCCTCTCTCATGTCTTGGAATTTATTTCTTCCATTGAAAGTTGTACCGACAACGGTAGTAGCCAGACTTTCGGTATCTAGGTGTGTATATATTTGATCGCCTATACAGACAAAGAGATTGGACCCTGTCTTCGAGACTAACGTTTGCCACTTGAGCGAGTCGTTTAATATTTTTAGTGGGAGAGACACCCCTTCGGGTCTAGGTAGATGTCCTGGAGGATTGGGAGTGTAAAGACAGAACATTAATTATGAAGAGCGTACTCAGTGTATACATCCAGGTCAGAATTAGTATCTCGTCCACTGTTCTGTTGGTACTCTACTCTCTAGTGTTCGGGATCCTTTGCGGAGACAGGGGGTTTTCTGGAGGAGGAGACTCCCGACTGAACTCGTCACAGTCGAGTCCTGAGTGTAATCTAGGAACCGATCTCCTCCCGATATGAGTCACAGCTTTATTCTTTCACTTCACAATCAGCGAGTCAGGACAGACAGAGAAACGCTGGGACACCTGACACCGGGCGGTCCGAGGAGGCAGGTACCCTAAGAGGTCCGTTCTTATGACCTCACCCAACGGTAAAGGAAGAGGTCCCCTAGAAGGACTGGGACCCTAGGTGGGATACAGAGGACGTAACGTCCGTCTAAGAAATGCCAGACTCTGTGGTCCCTTCTAGGATATGAGTTGTGACCTAAAGGGTTTTACACAGACCATCTTGTGATCAAGGTGTCCTACAATTTTGAATGTTGTTGTGTTTTTTTCTAAGTCAATACAAACTTTTCGTTAGGAAAATTTATTTCGATTGGCTACCAAACTGACATCTAGAAGAGTCTCGAGGTCACCCAGGACACTGAGAGTCGTCTCGTTTGGATGATCCGGTGTCTCGGAAGAGAGTCGATCTTTCGAGACGAAAGGAAGTGAGGAGTCCACTCTCTCGAGGGTCCTGTCCGGGTTCAAGTCTAAGAATACCACTTAAATCTTTTTGCGACTGGTGCCCCTTACCTTTCCCACGTTGTCGTCAAGAGTTTGAAAAACCAGAACCCTGGGTAATACGACAATTTTTCATGAATACTGGGGTTTCTCGAGAACAACATACTGACCAAAGATAACGATGAATGATATAATCTTTAATTATGATTCTGTAACAATTATGAATTAATACTTAAGTAAAATAAAAAATAAAAAAAATAAAAAAAAATACTTAAGTAAAATTTTATCGTTATGTTAGGGTAATGAACGAGTGTATTTTATTGTGTAAAACCCCTGTTTTTGTGAAAGGTTTGTTTCTTTTCATAAACAACTCGTGTCACCGTAAACAAAATGTAAAAACGACTAGAGAAAATACAGACCGAATTTTCTACCGAATCTCAACCGACCCCCAGTGTAGATGAAGACACAACTGAGGTAACATGATACAACAAGAACAACTTCGTTTATTTCTTTTGAGTCAGAGTGTGTCTGTCCGTCAACTTTTTCCTTCTATTCGGTTCCTAGGATCTTAGTGTGAAGCTCCTGACGATCTCGTTTCTAAGTCTTTGAATCAAGGGATACCTTTGTTGGATACATTTTTACAAGGGTTGTAAAGTGAAGTAGTTCCTATGTAGAAATACGGTGAAATACCTTAAAATTACGAAGATATAATTTTATCAATGGTGTACGACGGTATAAAAGATTGTCGTAAAGATTGTCATAAAAGATTACGTAAAGGGTGAGTTATTAGGACACTGACAGAAACAGAAATTTTATTTCGACTTTGAGTGGTCGTCTCGTAAGTTACGGGAGTTGTTAGACCAAAGTTAACTGGGAATGTCGGATTAGGAGACAGGTCTCAAGGTCCCCGTAGGTTCTGATAGTTTTTTCTCTCAGACCTTTAATTATGGTAATGATTATCCGAAGGAACCATCGAGTCAACCATTTCTTAGACGGACGTTACGTCCTCTGGGACCAAGCTAAGGATCCAGCCCTTCTGGGCGACCTCTTCCCTATCCGATGGGTGAGGTCATAAAAACCCGAAGGGAACATCGAGTCGACCATTTCTTAGGTGGTGCTACGCCCTCTGGACCCAAACGAGGGACCCAACCCTTCTAGGGGACCTTTTCCCTTTCCGATGGGTGAGGTCATAAGATCGGACCTCTTAAGGTACCTCATGTACCCCAGCGTTTCTCAGTCTGTTCTGATTCACTGAAAGTAAGTGAGTGAGGGACCTCATTATCAATTAGAAGTACCATGTTCGTGATCCATGACTTGTGTCATGATTCGTGAATATTTACATTGACTCGTCCAAGAATTCCGAAGGACCTTGTCTGGGGGTGGGGTACAGGAGGTGGACAGAGAACATATATCTTTTCGACATCAGAGGGTCCGGAAGTCCTCAATTACCCAGTCCTCTTGACCACTGTTAAATTTGTCATCTAGTCGGTATAGTGTCTCAGTGTCTTAGAAATCAAGGATGGACTTCCTGCATCTATTCTCCCAGACTACGTGTATGGACTCAAGACGTCTGTGATTTTGATGGTGGTCTCCCTTTTCCGATGTACTACGGGTCTGACATCGGTACTGTATTCGACGAGGTAGAACTCGTCATGCCTTAGACTCCGAACGTGTCAAGGTTCTTGACCGGAGTTCCTTTACCTGTGTCTGGTTGGAACCTCAATTTCTAGT
This sequence comes from Capra ibex, assembly GCA_006410555.1. Lineage (NCBI taxonomy): Eukaryota > Metazoa > Chordata > Mammalia > Artiodactyla > Bovidae > Capra > Capra ibex. The sequence continues at coordinate 17,257,983 of SJYO01016970.1, forward strand.
TAACGTGAATTTTGTTCGTTCTACTACGACTGGTAGTGTACTCAAAGTCCTACTGACAACCTCGACTGGTACGACAAGACGTACATCGGGGAGGGGTGTGAGGGGACTTTGAAGGACTAAAAGGGAAAAGGGGGACTACCCCTTAAACTTCTACCAAACCTCTTGTGATCACACGATCAGCCTGTGCTGACTCACTGACTTGACTTGACTTGACTCACGTTGTAGAGAGGTCCCAACGGATGAAGGATTTATTTCGTAGAGAGAAAAAGGTAGTTGGGAACAGAGAACTTGTAACTCAAACCTCGTCTCGTCGGTTCGAACTCAAACTAAGGTTGACGTCGGTCACTACCTTTACTTTGTCTCTGTTTTCGTTACTTCGTCCGTCCTGAGTCCGTCATTGTGTGTACTTCCTTTCACAGTTGTCTCGTTTCTGCCGCTTTCGTCCCGTTGTGATCCAGTGCGGACACTACGTCTGGAAAGAAGAGGGTACTTTCTTTGTGGGGTCGGTGTACCAGTGTGGAACTTGAAAATATGAGGACATGGAGGGAACACCGACACGAAAATCGACTTTTACGGAAGGAGGTGGTAGTTTTAAGATGAGTATAAATTTCTACGGGTGATTCTACCGCCTCCTTATCCTACCCTTCTGGTGAAAGAGGGAGTGTTTAAGGAGTTTTCTTGTAAAGTTGCGACTCATTTGAGGTGTTTTGTTGAAGACATCCGACCGTCTCCTGTAGTCCGTTGGTCTTTTCGTCTGGTAACAGAAGTTTTTGTCACTTGGAGAGACCCACAGGGAGTTACACCTCTTTGAAAAGTAGAAATTGGATCTACAAAATAGTAGTCACGACATATCTACCTCTTCAGATCTCCGATGACATTTTTATTTTGACTTTTGGTCTTCGTCCTCCGAATTCAGGTTTCGGACTTTTGTAGTCTCTTGAGGACTTAAGTCCCTTGTAATTCGTTGTCCTTGAGTAGTTTACGGAGGTATGGATGTGACTTTGGTTCGAGGTGGGTTTCCCGGTTGTTCAAGGTCTTGTTCTGTATGGTACGTTTAAGAGGTCCTTGTGTCCTTGTGTGGGGACTCGAAGTTATATGTCCGTCGAGTTTCAATGAGGTTTTGGAAACTACGGAGTATTGGGTAATGACCAGTGAGGTGACGTGAGGTCTCTCTTCTTTGGGTCGAGGTGGGTGGTCTTGAGGTTGTGTTCGGAGGGATTGGTCCTTTGGAACTGTTCGGTGACTATGTTGGGGTGGGTGTCACTCCTTCGAGGTATTATTTCTCTTGAGGTGTTTAATGGTCTTATATTTTTCCGGTGGGGTTTGCGTCGTTATATTGGTTCTCCTTCTCTGTCTCCTTATGAGTCGTCCATTTCCTTGTCCTCTCAACGAGTGGTTTGGTTTGTTTTCTCCTTCTCCATCCCTTAGATGGACTGTTTCTTAAGGCTTATAACTATCGCTTTTACTAGGTTTTAGAACTTTAGTTTTACCTTAGTGTCTATTTATCGGATCTCTGTTCCTAACTCTTCTACGTTCTTTCCAAATTGTTCCTGGATCTTCTTTATTTTTTCTCAGTTTTATATTACTTATTACGTTATTTACTCTAGTCTTTGTGAGACCTCCGTTGTTTATCATCTTATTACCTCCGTCTTCTATCCTAATCACTTTATCTTCTATCTTACCATCTTTATTTACTTAGTCTCTCCTTTTTTCTTTTTGTTTAATTCTCTTTACTCCTGTTAGAGTCTCTGGAGGTCCTGTTATACTTTACGAGGTTGTAAGCTTAATATCCTCAGGGTCTTCTTCTTCTGTTTTTCTTTCTGGTACTCTTTTAGGAACTCCTCTATTATCAACTTTTGAAGGGATTTTACCCCTTCCTTTATTAGTGGGTTCAGGTTCTTTGTGTCTCTCAAGGTTTATCCTATTTGGGTTCCGTTTTGTGGTGTTCTGTGTATAATTAGTTTAATTGTTTCTAGTTTGTGTTTCTTGTTTATAATTTTCGTCGTTCCCTTTTTGTTGTTTATTGTGTGTTCCCCTAAGGGTATTCCTATTGTCGACTAGAAAGTTATCTTTGAGAAGTCCGGTCCTCCCTTACCGTTCTGTATGAATTTCACTACTTTCTGTTATTGGATGTCGGGTCTAATGATATGGGTCGTACCTAGAGTAAGTTTATACTTCCTCTTTAGTTTTCGAAATGTCTGTTCGTTTTCGACTCTCTTAAGTCGTGGTGGTTTGGTCGAGAGGTTGTTTAAGATTTCCTATAAGAGATCTGTCCTTTGTGTTTTTCCCACATATTTGGACTTGGGTTTTGTTATTTCATTTACCGTTGTCCTAGTATGAATAGTTATTAATGGAATTTGCATTTACCCGACTTACGGGGTTGGTTTTCTGTTTCTGACCGGCTTACCTATGTTTTTGTTGTGGGGAGATATACGACGAATGTTCTCTGGGTGGAGTTTTGTTCCCTGTGTATGTCTGACTTTCACTTCCCGACCTTTTTCTATATGGTGCGTTTATCTCTGGTTTTCTTTCGTCCTCACCGTTATGAGTATAGGCTATTTTATCTGAAATTTTGTTTCCGACACTTTTCTCTGTTTCTTCCGGTGATGTATTACTAGTTTCCTTGTTAGGTTCTTCTTCTATATTNTTACCTATGTTTTTGTTCTGGGGAGATATACGACGAATGTTCTCTGGGTGGAGTTTTGTTCCCTGTGTATGTCTGACTTTCACTTCCCGACCTTTTTCTATATGGTGCGTTTATCTCTGGTTTTCTTTCATCCTCACCGTTATGAGTATAGGCTATTTTATCTGAAATTTTGTTTCCGACACTTTTCTCTGTTTCTTCCGGTGATGTATTACTAGTTTCCTAGTTAGGCTCTTCTTCTATATTGTTAATATTTATATATACGTGGGTTATATCCTCGTGGTGTTATACATTCTGTTTACGATTGTTCATAAACCCCTTTAGTTGTTATTGTGTTATTATCACCCTCTGAAATTATGGGGTGAGTGTGGATACCTGTCTAGTTGATTTGTCTTTTAATTGTTTCTTTGCGTTTGAAATTTATTATGTAATCTGGTCAATCTGGATTAACTATAGATATCCTGTAAAGTGGGGTTTTGTTACTTAAAGTGGAAAAAGAGTTCACGAGTACCTTGGAAGAGGTCCTATCTAGTGTAGGACCCGGTATTTAGATTTGAACTATTTAAGTTTTTTTAGCTTTAGTAAGGTTCGTAGAAAAGACTGGTATTACGTAATTCTAATCTAGAGTTAATGTCCTCTTTTTGATAATTTTTAAGGTTGTATACCTCCAACTTGTTGTGTGAAGACTTATTGGTTGTTTAGTGTCTTCTTTAGTTTTTTCTTTAGTTTTATACGTGTTTTTGATTACTTTTACTTTTGTGTTGTTGGGTTTTGGACACCCTGTGATATTTTCGTCACGATTCTCCTTTCAAGTATCGTTATGTCCGTATGGAGTTCTTTGTTCTTTTTTCAGTTTATTTATTGGATTGAGACGTTGATTTCGTTGATCTTTTCCTTCTCAACCTCTTGGGGTCTCAATCATCTTCCTTTCTTTAGAATTTTTAATCCCGTCTTTATTTACGTTTTCTTTGTTTTCTCTGGTATCGTTTTTAGTTGTTTCGGTTTTCGACCAAGAAACTTTCCTATTTATTTTAACTGTTTGGTAATCGGTCTGAGTAGTTCTTCGTTTCTCTCTTTTTAGTTTAGTTATTTTAATCTTTACTTTTACCTCTCTAGTGTTGTCTGTTGTGTCTTTATGTTTCCTAGTATTCTCTGATGATAGTCGTCAACATACGGTTATTTTACCTGTTGCACCTTCTTTACCTGTTTAAGAATCTTTTCATGTTAAAAGGTTTTGACTTGGTCCTTCTTTATCTTTTAGAATTGTCTGGGTAGTGTTCGTGCCTTTAACTTTGACATTAGTCTTTAGAAGGTCGTTTGTTTTCGGGTCCAGGTCTGCCGAAGTGTCGACTTAAGATGGTTTTTAAAGCTCTTCTCGATTGTGGATAGGAGGAGTTTGAGAAGGTCTTTTAACGTCTCCTTCCATTTGAAGGTTTGAGTAAGATACTCCGGTGGTAGTGGGATTATGGTTTTGGACTGTTTCTACAGTGTTTTTTTCTTTTGATGTCCGGTTATAGTGACTACTTGTATCTACGTTTTTAGGAGTTGTTTTAAGATCGTTAGTCTTAGGTTGTTGTGTAATTTTTCTAGTATGTGGTACTGGTTCACCCGAAATAGGGTCCCTACGTTCCTAAGAAGTTATAGGCGTTTAGTTAGTTACATTAAGTGGTGTAATTGTTTAACTTTTTATTTTTGGTATACTAATAGAGTTATCTACGTCTCTTCCGGAAACTGTTTTAAGTTGTAGGTAAATACTATTTTTGAGAGGTCTTTCGTCCTGATCTTCCTTGTATGGAGTTGTATTATTTTCGATATATACTGTTTGGGTGTAGTTTGTAATAGGAGTTACCACTTTTTAACTTTCGTAAAGGGGATTTCAGTCCTTGTTCTGTTCCCACAGGTGAAAGTGGCGATGATAAGTTGTATCAAGACCTTCAAAACCGGTGTCGTTAGTCTCGTCTTTTTCTTTATTTTCCTTAGGTTTAACCTTTTCTTCTTCATTTTGAGAGTGACAAACGTCTACTGTACTAGGAGATGTACCTTTTGGGATTTCTGAGGTGGTCTTTTAATGATCTCGATTAGTTACTTATATCATTTCAACGTCCTATATTTTAATTGTAAGTCTTTAGTGAACGTAAGGATATGTGATTATTACTCTTTCATCTTTTTCTTTAATTCCTTTGTTAAGGTAAGTGGTAACGTTGCTTTTCTTATTTTATGAATCCTTATATAGATGGATTTCTTTGATTTCTGGATATATATCTTTTGATATTTTGTGACTACTTTCTTTAGTTTCTCCTGTGATTATCTACCTCTTTATATGGTACAAGTACCTAGCCTTCTTAGTTATATCACTTTTACTCATATGATGGATTTCGTTAAAGGTTTAAGTTACGTTAGGGATAGTTCGATGGTCGGTATAAAAAGTGTCTTGATCTTGTTTATTAAAGTTCTAAACATACCTTTATGTTTTTTGGAGCTTATCGGTTTCGTTAGAACTCTTTCTTCTTACCTTGACCTCCTTAGTTGAACGGACTGAAGTCCGAGATGATGTTTCGGTGTCAGTAGTTCTGTCATACCATGACCGTGTTTCTGTCTTTATATCTAGTTACCTTGTTTTATCTTTCGGGTCTCTATTTAGGTGTGTGTATTCCTGTGGAATAGAAACTGTTTCCTCCGTTCTTATATGTTATTTCTGTTAGAGAAATTGTTCACCACGACCCTTTTGACCAATTGGTGAACATTCTCTTACTTTGATCTAGTGAAAGATTGTGGCGTGTGTTTTTATTTGAGTTTTACCTAATTTCTAGATTTACATTCTAGTCTTTGATATTTTGAGGATCTCCTCTTGTATCCGTTTTGTGAGAGTCTGTATTTAGTGTCGTCCTAGGAGATACTAGGTGGAGGGTCTTAAGACCTTTATTTTCGTTTTTATTTGTTTACCCTAGATTAATTTTAATTTTCGAAGACGTGTTGTTTCCTTTTATATTCGTTCCATTTTTCTGTCGGAAGACTTACCCTCTTTTATTATCGTTTACTTCGTTGACTGGTTGTTGATTAGAGTTTTTATGTTTTCGTTGAATACGTCGAGTTAAGGTCTTTTTATTTGCTGGGTTAGTTTTTTACCCGGTTTCTTGATTTATCTGTAAAGAGGTTTCTTTTGTATGCCTACCGATTGTTTGTGTACTTTTCTACGAGTTGTAGTGAGTAATAATCTCTTTACGTTTAGTTTTGGTGTTACTCCATGGTGAAGTGTGGTCAGTCTTACAGACGTTAGGTTTTTAGGCGTTCGTTATTTACGACCTCTCCCACACCTCTTTTCCCTTGGCAGAATGTGACAACCACCCTTACGTTTGATCATGTCGGTGATACCTCTTGTCACACCTCTAAGGAATTTTTTAACGTTTATCTTGATGGAATACTGGGTCGTTAGGGTGACGACCCGTATGTGTGGCTCCTTTGGTCTTAACTTTCTCTGTGTACATGGGGTTACAAGTAGCGTCGTGACAAATATTATCGGTCCTGTACCTTTGTTGGATCTACGGGCAGTCGTCTACTTACCTATTCTTTCGACACCATGTATATGTGTTACCTCATAATGAGTCGGCAATTTTTCTTATGTAAACTTAGTCAAGACTACTCTACCTACTTTGACCTCGGCTAATATGTCTCACTTCATTCGGTCTTTCTTTTTGTGGTTATGTCATATGATTGTGTATATATACCTTAAATCTGTCTACCGTTACTACTGGGACATGCGTTCTGTTGTTTTTTCTGTGTCTACACATATTGCCTAAAAACCTGAGTCTCCCTCTCCCTCTCGCACCCTACTAAACCCTCTTACCGTAACTTTGTACATATGATAGTACATTCTTAGCTTAGCGGTCAGATACAGGCTGCGTCCTATGTCGTACGAACCCCGACTACGTGCCACTACTGGGTCTCTCTACAATACCCCTCCCCTCACCCTCCCCCCAAGTACAAACCCTTGCGTACATGTGGGCACCACCTAAGTTCAGTTACATACCGTTTTGGTTATGTCATAACATTTCATTTTATTTCATTTATTTATTTATTTATTTCTAAGGGAAAAACAGGGTGGACAAAACCAACATGGAGGTAATATAAGATTATTTCCTTCCCTTCTTACTCTCGTCCCTTTTATCCTCCTTTACGACAACGGTGTCCTCTACTTCCTCTCTGTCCTCAATTCCGATAATCATGGTGACGGTGGTACTTACCGTAAGTGTTATGTGTGCGTGTGTTCCATTGATACGTTTCACTACCTACATAATTAATTGAATTAATACCATTAGTAAGGTATTATATACGTGTATCATTTAGTAGTGTAGTATATGGAATTGACATTTATTGTTGACTAAAAAAATTAATATGGAGTCATTTCGATCTTTTTTATAAACAGGGTTCCTCTATCTATACAATCCCTTTCTAAACTCATATTACGTTGAAAATGTAAATACACCCTAAGACACGGACTTTTTATGGTCCATTTACGTTTTTCGACGTGAGTCGATTGTGCACACGTGTGTGTGTGAAGTTTGTTGGTGGTCGATGGACACACAGGATACCCAATTCTCGTAGTGAGTAGGTGTGGACGTTTATGTTGAAAGGGAGGGTAAATCCTATGTAGGAGAACGTGGTGAACTGTTGTTGTGTTCGACGTTGGAAAGAGTCCCGGTAAAAGTTTTCGTTTGAAATCCAGAAAAAGTTCCATTTCATGGTATAAATAACACGAAAGGAGCACCGAGTCGTCATTTCTTAGACGGACGTTAAGTCCTCTACACCCGAACTAGGGACTCAGCCCTTCTAGGGGACTTCTTCCCTTATCGTTGGGTGAGGTCATAAGAACGGACCTCTTAGGATACCTTTCTCTTAGGACCACCCGACGTTAAGTACCCCAGTGTTTTCTCAGTCTGTACTGAATGACTGATTTGTCTGTTTTCTGGTCAAATAATGTCCTAAATATGAAAAATTTGTATATTACACATTTTGACACGTGTTAAAAATAACAAAGTTGAGATTTGTTCAGTGACTAATTCAAAAACACACGAGAAGGGGTTAGGGTATCGGGACACCAAAAATGACGTACTAGAACATCTCACGGTACAACACATTCTTGTGGATACAACACAATATCGACTTGACACTCATGGTTTTTGGTAGAGTTGTCACTCGTGTGGATCGTGGATCTAGAACCTAAGATTTATGGTTAGAGGTTATTTTCTCTGTCTAAAAAACCTCTTTACTGACTAAAGTCTAGACTCCGACCCTTCCCTACTTTGTTTGAAACTTGTAGAACACGGCCTGGGATTCAGTCACGAGTTTTTGATCGCCTCTATGAAAATTTTCGATGTCCCCGGTCGAACGTCCATACCGGTCTATACGTCTACTGTGGTAGGAATACCCTCTTTCACTTCTTCTTGATTTCTCGGAGAACTACTTTCACTTTCTCCTCTCACTTTTTCAACCGAATTTCGAGCTGTAAGTCTTTCGATTCTAGTACCGTAGACCAGGCTAGTGAAGTGTCGTTTATCTACCCCTTTGCCACCTTTGTCACTGTCTGAAATAAAACCCCCCGAGGTTTTAGTGAAGTCTACCACTGGTGTCGTTACTTTAATTTTCTACGAACGAGGAACTTTCTTTTCAATACTGGTTGGATCTGTCGTATAATTTTTCGTCTCTGTAATGAAACAGTTGTTTCCAGACAGATCAGTTCCGATACCAAAAAGGTCACCAGTACATGCCTACACTCAAGTTGATATTTCTTTCGACTCGCGGTTCTTAACTACGAAAACTTGACACCACAACCTCTTCTGAGAACTCTCAGGGAACCTGACGTTCCTCTAGGTTGGTCATGTAGGATTTCCTCTAGTCAGGACCCACAAGTGACCTTCGTGACTACGATTTCGACTTTAAGGTTATGAAACCGGTGGACTATGCTTGACTGAGTCACCTTTTCTGGGACTACGACCCTTTCTAACTTCTACCCTCCTCTTCCCCTACTGTCTCTTACTCTACCAACCTACCGTAGTGGCTGAACTACCTGTACTCAAACTCATTTGAGGCCCCCAACCACTACCTGTCCCCCCGAACCGCACGACGTAAGGTACCAAAACGTTTCTCAGTCTGTGCTGACTCACTGACTTAACTTAACTTGACTTGCCTCTACTCGAAGATACAGTTCAAAACAAGAGGAACATGAAATAGATATGTAGACAATTGGATAGTGAAGGGGATTTTATAGACATAGATATAAACAGAAAAGTAGAAAGAGAGACGTACACATATGTGTGTGTGTATACGCGTCTGTGTGTAATACTCCTACACACGTACGAGTCAGTGAATCAGTACAGAGTGAGACGTTGGGGTACTCAGCATCGGACGGTCCGAGGAAACATATCCCCTAAGAGGTCCGTTCTTATGACCTCACCCGACGGTAAAGGAGGTCCCCTAGAAGGGTTGGATCCCTGGGTTAGGTGCGGAGGACGTAACCGTCCACCTAAGAAATGGTGACTCGGTGACCGTTCGGGATTGGTACTCCTACCTAGAAGAAATAAGTCAGATGACTAAGTTTATGTTAAGAAAAGATCTTTAAGGGAGTGTTTATATCGGTCTTTGTTACAAGATGGTCTATATGCCCGTAGGGAATCTGGTCCGTTCTACCAATTTTACAGAAAACAGATAACTCTGAAAGGTAAGTATTCGGATAAAAAGAGTAAATTAAAAAACACACGAAGTTGTAAATTATTTAAGGAGGTATTTCTGGGAACGTATAGTAATCTAAATAAGTGACAATATAATGTTAAAAACAACGAGAAGCCTTCCACAAGTAAAAATTTAATGTAAAAGATAAGATACTCATTCTTTAAAGAAATAACGACTTATGATTATAAAAATTCCCGAAAAAAGGGAGGTCCTCAAGAATAATGAAGACCCTACGAAACAGTTAGAGGGTTTACCTCTGTATTATATATCGTAAAGGATCCGAATAAACTGATTTTTGAGGTAAAATTGACTGAGATATCTAGATTAAATGACAAACAATTCCCACTCACCTACTGTATTACAGGTATTTTACATAGATTCATGTCGTCCGATTTTTACCTAGTCTAATCTTGGCTAAAGAAAGGAGACATGCCGAGAATGGTAAAACACGTTCGTTTCCCTTTCGAACCGACCGGAACTGAATCTGGTAGATTGTGAGTCGTCCTCTCGACGTACGAGTCCGTCAGTATGACCCTTTTGTGTCAGAATAATTTATAACGTCAAGACTAAGGTAAACACTTCATCTTCACTTAAAACGATTTTGACCTTTTGTTAGTTCAAGGTACATAGGTGTCTCCATAATTGTCCTTTATTCGTAGACGGTATTTTTGACCAGTTTTCTTGTTCCTTCACTGACGTATGGTACACGGTTCGGGGGTCTACCTGATAAATTACCGGGGAATCGTCTCGGTTCGTACTCTGGAGGGAGAAGAGAGCTCAGAAGAGATGACTATAGACACCAACATCTTCAACACCGGCCCTATCACCGACGTTACTACTCTTCCCGACAACGGTCGTCTTCGGTTTTGTTACGACGACGATCCCCCTGGTCGGGCCGACGACCATCGTAAACGACCTTGACCCGAACAGACAACCATTCAGAGAAGATGTTGGGAGGAGCAGAGAAAGACACTGGGTCTTCAGTGACCACACGTGAGTTCCCGACATTGACCTATAAAAGGAAAGATAGTGTAGTGTTTGACAAATTAAAGTATTCTGGGATGTCGTCTCCACTTTCTTTCTTGACTCGGTTGTTCTGTGGGGTCGGTGACGTCTGTTAGGTGTATGACTTGTTTGAACTTTTGACTTAGTACCAGTGTTTACGAAGACGAAAAGGCTTTAAGAAACTGTATTGAAGTCCCGGACGGGGACAAGAAAAACACGAGTATGTACTGTACGGTAAAGAAGACTTAAGAAGACGGGTGGTCGCGACATGACGACTTTTACTTTGGTATTTATCTTATTCCGTAATATATAACTACAAATTTATAAAAAAAATTGAAAATAATTAACAGAACGATACTTTCCTGGAAGAGATCAGATATTTAAGCCCGTTCGGTTTATTTCTTTCGGAACAACCCTTCTTAAAGGGTCAACAGTCTAAGTAAAGAAAATGTTAGTGTCAATGGGACTCTACGTGATACCGTCTTAGTGTTCGTCCAGAGTCTCGTCGGACTGAACAGGTGTAAGGCAGAGGACTATGGTAGCACTGTGGAGTAAAGAAACTTCAGTCATTTTCACTTGCACCGTCAGTGATTCAGTACAGACTGGGAGACACTGGGGTGTCTGGCATCGGGCGGTCCGAGGAGACAGGTATCTTAAGAGGTCCTTTCCTATGACCTCACCCATCGGAGAGGGAAGAGGTCCCCTAGGAGGGTTGGGTCCCTAGGTTGGGCCCAGAGGACGAAACGTCCGCCTAAGAAATGGCAGACTCGGTGGTCCCTTGGGTCACTTCAGGAACCCCTACAATGAGAAGAAAGGTTCTTACGGAGGGAGAGTGGAACCAAACTTCCTTGTACTTGGGTGGAACTCAACGACGGGTGAGGTCTTTTTGTCCTCTACAAAGTGGATTTAGTCGGTTGGGCTAGGGACTCCTGTAAGAATTCTGTTTACAGTATGCAAAGGTTTAGACGGAATTCAGAAAGGAAAAGTTTAGAGTTAACCTTCATATACCGAAAACTGTATTCTCCGATAGTGTCTCTCAACAAAAACCTTCTCCATGACTTGTCGAGTCCGTCTATCGGTCCGTAGACCGAGAATCCACCGTTACCGGACTACTGTCCCACACAACTCTACCTAATCCTCGTCCACAAAAGTCTACGAAAGTTTCGAGTGACTGGCGTCCAATCCGGAGGGGGACTTCTAAATCCAGGATGAGACAAAAGTAAGACCATGATAAGAACCCTTACCACTTGTACAAAAGTAAAACATAAACTGTCAAAGACTTTCGCTAAGAAGTGGGGTAAGAATACTCTTCCTATTTATGTCAGTCACCCGGTCTATCTTGGTTCTACAACTAATTCCTGGGTGAGAGGATGAGATACAGACGTGTAATTGCACGTTTTCCTACTTCTAAAAAGTTTAGAGACACACTATGTCCACGTTTTTCAGGGACGTACTCAGAAACGGTTCGGTGTGGTCCTTGTATGGTACTCATGGACTGACCGTTCTGGGTCCTTTTAAGAGGAACACACATTGATTCCCTTACGTCCAGATTGTCTCTGTCTTTTACAGATATTTTAGTTTCCTAAGTTACTGATATGAATCCAAATCTTTACCCCCTCTTAAGTAGATGTGACTGGAAACACGGTTTAGGATTTAAAAATCTTTGAATTAGTAGATGGAACTTTGTCCTTTGAAAGTTAAGTCTCGCTTCTTACAGGAAACCAGAAATCTTCCTGAGGGTCATATCTTTTGGGTACGAGAGGTGACAACCGAATAGGGTGACATCGTAGTAGGACCAAGAAGTACAGAGGGTGTACATGTTGACCTTAGAGGCGACGAAAGAGACGAAAACACAAAGAGGAACAGGTGACATCTGGATTTTCATTGTAGGTCCTCAGACGAGTAGTTTTGGGAATTATCTATCCTCCTGTCAGAAGTCAACAACAACAACACAAAAAAAAAAAAAAAAAAAACGTTATTGGTTGCTGGAGTCAAAAGAATCGGAAGTCATCTCAATGTTATGTGACCAGATCAAGTTCCACGTTGAGGACTCAGTCGTCGTAACCTTAGTGTCCCTTGAACAATGTTCAAGTTTAAGAGTTCTGTTAGTCTCCCACTTCGGTGACTAGACACAAGATTGTTTAGGAGGTCCTCTAGGACCACGTCCGTACTTAAACTCTAGAAACCTGACATAGTCATATCCCCTTCTACTAAAAAAGGTGGATCTAAACCTCTTGATAGAGTATAATTATCCTTAGATCAGTTGATAAAGATAGAGTAAAAAGGTCACTTATACAAAAATTACGTCTTCTTTTAGAAACCTTTGGTTCCGAACTACTTCTCAAGAATCTGACCTGTGTTTTTTGTTCTTGTCGTTTTAAAATTTTTAAGTCAAGTCAAGTCACCGAGTCAGTACAGACTGAGAAACACTGAGGTACTTAGCGTCGTGTGGTCCGGAGGGACAGGTAGTGGTTGAGGGCCTCAAGTGGATTTGAGTACACGTAGCTCAGTCACTACGGTAGGTCGGTAGAGTAGGAGACAGGGGAAGAGGAGGAAGAGGGTTAGGGAGGGTCGTAGTCTCAGAAAAGGACTCAGTTGAGAAGCGTACTCCACCGGTTTCATAACCTCAAAGTCGAAATCGTAGTAAGGAAGGTTTCTTGTGGGTCCTGACTAGAGGAAGTCTTACCTGACCAACCTAGAGGAACGTCAGGTTCCCTGAGCGTTCTCAGAAGAGGTCGTGGTGTCAAGTTTTCGTAGTTAAGAAACCGTGAGTCGAAAGAGGTGTCAAGTTAAAAGTGTAAGTATGTACTGGTGACCTTTTTGGTATCGGAACTTATCTGTCTAGAAACAACCGTTTCATTATAGAAAAGAAAAGTTATACGATAGATCCAACCAGTATTTAAAGGAAGGTTCCTCATTCGCAGAAAATTAAAGTACTGACGTCAGTGGTAGACGTCACTAAACCCTCGGGGGGTTTTATTTCAGACTGTGACAAAGATAACAAAGGGGTAGATAAAGGGTTCTTCACTACCCTGGTCTACGGTACTAGAAGCAAAAGACTTACAACTCGAAATTCGGTTGAAAAAGTGAGAGGAGAAAGTGAAAGTTCTCCGAAAAATCGAGGAGAAGTGAAAGACGGTATTCCCACCACAGTAGGGTATAGACTCCAATAACTATAAAGAGGACCGTTAGAACTAAGGTCGAACACGAAGAAGGTCGGATCGTAAAGAGTACTACATGAGACGTATCTTCAATTTATTCGTCCCACTGTTATATGTCGGAACTACATGAGGAAAAGGATAAACCTTGATCAGACAACAAGGTACAGGTCAAGATTGACAATGAAGGACTGGACGTATCCAAAGAGTTCTCCGTCCACTCCACCAGACCATAAGGGTAGAGAAAGTCTTAAAAGGTGTCAAATAACACTAGGTGTGTCAGTTTTCGAAACCGTATCAGTTATTTCGTCTTTATCTATAAAAAGACCTTGAGAGAATCTCTTCAAGTTTAGTTTTGACGTTACTCTATATGAATGGTCTTACTGGTTTTATTTCTTATCACTGTTGGGGTTTCGACCGTTCCTTTGGGCAAGTTTCGTCTCTTTGGTTCAGTAACCATCGTTAATATATTTTATCATATCCATAAGACCTTTTCATATACAATATTTTGGTTTATATACAAATGTTATGTTAAGTCGTTAACATGAGAGTCTGTACATCATGTCTTTTTACTTTTGAATTCCGAGTGGTTTTTTTGTTTGTTTGTTTAGATATGTATTTGCAAATACCATCGAAATAAGTATTATTGGGTTTTGACTTTTGTCGAGTTTTCAGAAAGTTGTTCAGTTCCCAATTTGTTCGATACCATTGTTATGTAGGTAGGGGTCTTGTCGTGAGTCGGTATTTCCTCTAACTATGTACATTTTGAACCTACTAGAGTCACCTTATTACGACATACGTTTTCGGATATAGTTTTCCTACATATGACATATTAAGGTAAATATATTGTAGGAAAAATAACCACATATTAACGAGATGTTACAACACAATCAAAGACGACATATTGTTTCACAAAGTCGATATATGTATATAGAGGAGGGAAAACATGGAGGGAGGATGTGGGGTAAGGTGGGTTGTTCCAGTAATATCTCGTGATTCGACCGATCGTCCTTGGACGATGTATTGTAAGAACTCTATTCTTTTCATGTCGCTACCTCTTGTCTAATCACCAATGATCCGCAGTCTCGCCTCTTCCGTTACCGTTGGGTGAGATCATGAGAACGAACCTCTTAGGGTCCCTACCCCCTCGGACCATCCGATGACAGATACTCCAGTGTGTCTCAACCTGTGCTGACTTCACTGAATCGTCGTCGTCGTCCTCAGTCTCTCCTTCTCACCCTTCCCTCACACTGACATTTTCCCACTACACTCCCCAGGACCACTGTCCTGACAGCACAGAAGTGGCGACACCAGTATGTGTAGATGGGTACGTTATTGTTTCGTATCTTTATTCACGTACGTTTATTCACGGGCATTTTGACCACTTTGGGTTTGTGTCGGTTACAGTACAATCAAAGAGTCTACACTAAGACATGATACATCGATACGTTCTACAAGGACAACCCCTTTTGACCCACTTCCGACGATCCTGGAGAGACGTAATGAAGAATTTTGACACACACTTGGATGTTGAAAGAGGTTTTTTTTCGAATTTTTTATTTATAGTGAGTCAACACAGGTTGAGAAACGTTGGGACACCTGACGTCGTGTGGTTCGAAGGAACGGGAAGTGATAGAGGGTCTCAAACGATACAAGTACTCAGTCATTACGGTAGGTTGGTAGAGTAGGAGACGGTAGGGGAAGAGGAGGACGAGAACTAGAAAGGGTCGTAGTCCCAGAAAAGGTCACTTAGTCAAGAAGTGTACTCCACCGGTTTCATAACCTCGAAGTCGAAGTCGTAGTCAGAAAAGTTACTTATAAGTCCTGACTGAAGGAAATCCAACCTGACCAACCTAGAGGAACGTCAGGTTCCCTGAGAGTTCTCAGAAGAGGTTGTGGTCAAACTTTTGTAGTTAAGAAACCACGAGTCGAAAGAAATACCAGGTTGAGAGTGTAGGTATGTGTTGATGACCTTTTTGATATCGAAATTGATATACCTAGAAACAGCCGTTTCGTTTTAGTTCGACGTTTCCTGTACAGATCTAGTTTTGCCGTGGACCAAACTCTGGGGGTTTCGAGAGGAAAGGTCGAAGAGGGACCGTTGAGGTAAACGAGTAGGAGTCGGTCTGATACTTCTAATACTAGAAAGGTATGAATGGGGACGCGGACCTAACAGGACAAAAGTGGAACACATGAACCACTTAAGGAGACAGTTGTTGTAGGTTAAGAAAGAGGTCGTGCTAGTTGGAACCCTGATCGGTGGCAGAGAAAAGACTTGATGACCACATTTGAGGGATAATGAGAGGTTCAAAGTGGGAATAGTGGTCATTTAAGACAAAACGTGCGACGTAGATCCCAAACTTGGTGTAGTACGGTCTCGACTGTTAGGTGCTTACCGAGGGAAGTACGAGACTTAAACAAAATTAGGGAATGGGGTCGGGTGTCCGAGATGGACTAACTGGGGATTAGGTGAAGGCAATACGAGTGGGTGAACGGTGTGAGCGAAAGAAAGGCAAACAGTTTGTGTATGTCGTATACGGTCAAACGTGTGAAGACAGGATCGACAGAAGATACGGACCTCTTTTCAAAAGGTTTAGAAACGTACTAACTAAGGACGAATTGAAAGTCCGGATTTTAATTTAGAGTGGAGGTGTCTCACTGGAAGAGACTAGTGAGTTAGACTTCATTGGGAATCCCATACCAAATATTTGTTCCCGTAAAACGAAGAGACAACCGGGAATAACAAAAAGAGAGAGGGGGGTACTGTCGACTCAGAATAGACGGATGGATGAGTGTGTCACGACACACGGACCACAGGCGTTTTTACGACCCGTGTTGGAGTCATTTGTGGGTGAATTTCTTTGTTTCGAGACCTCCGAAAAATACGGAAGGAGACTAGTGAGTCCCTCAGTTAATGAGGGAGCGGACACGCTCGTCGACGGAAAATGTCCTAGGGTGACCTTGTGGCTGTGTTAGCACGTGTACGGACAAATGTTCTGGAACTTCAAGATACTTCCGTCCTTGGTACGTAAAACTTCAGGGTCCATGAAAGTGTCATATTCAGGAGTCAATTATACACTACTTGTTTACTGGAGTGGGAGAAAAGTCCCCTACTGTCGTCCACCAGTGTAGGGGTTCTTATGTAAATTTCGGTAAATGTTCCGGTCACTACTACCCATAACTTGTCACAGAGTGTACTCCGTACTCCCAGTCTGGGTCTAGCTGTGAAAGGAAGAGTGATTCATACGTCAAGTCGGCACGGGAATTCGAAGACCGGTTTCTGTAAGAAGTGTCTTTTGAGTGTTTGATTTCGTCGTTTCGACTTTTGGTTTTCGTGTTTACGTAAAAGATCTTTCTAAAACCCGAAGGGGCTATTGAGTCAACCATTTCTTAGGTGGACGTTACGTCCTCTGGGGTCAAGCTAAGGACCCAACCCTGCTAGACGACCTCTTCCCTATCCGATGGGTGAGGTCATAAGACCGGAGCCCTTAAGGTACCTTACATATTAGGTACCCCAACGTTTCTCAGTCTGTGCTGACTCTCTGAAAATGAAAAAAATCTTTCTAAAATTTAACCTTGCGAAAAAATTTTTCGTTTAATAGATTTGTGGTCCCTTTCCTTTTGAGGTATTATTGTTATGTTGTGTTAATTTAGTGACTAAAAGTATTCCCTACGGGATCACTGGAACGAAGACCCCCCCAGTAGTCTCTTCTACGACCTTTGAGTCTCCAATTTCAGTTGAACCTTCGTTCATAAGGAAAAAATTAAGTGCGATTATATTCTAGTACGATTTCAGGAAAAACAACGGACGTGTTTCTTCACATCATTAATCTATGTTCGTTTTGACTGGTTATATATCCGGGGTATCGACCTGTTCTTTTTTGGAAACCTTACTCCATGGATTTCACAGGTCAGATCCACCTATGAAGTATTGTAGGTGGTAGATTCACAGAGTCACCAAAAGGTTGTCCGGTCTTTGTGTCGAAGGGATCCCTTCTGAATTGGACCTACGGAGGGTGAACTCCTGGTACGACGTGGGTCGAGGGGAGCGGGATCGGGGGCCCCCATCCCGGAAACAAGTCAAATTAGTGGTCGGAGAGTTCCACCGAGTCTACCATTTCTTAGGCGAACGTTACTTCCTCTGGGTCCCAACTAGGGACCCAACCCTTCTAGGGGAACTCTTTCCTTACCGACGGGTGAGGTCATAAGAACGGACCTCTTAAGGTACCTGTCTCCTCTGACCACTCGATGTCAGGTACCCCAGTGTCTCAACCTGTACTGGCTTGTTGATTGTAAAAGTGTTAGAACCTCATTTAGTTCCGTTCTTGTCTCTATGCGGATTAAGGGACCCTGGGTGCTAGAAGTTTTACCGGTAAAACTGACAAATAGTTCTTCCCACAAGTACCTATAAGGAAAGGGATACTCGATAAGACTGTGTCTTTTCTCTTAATCTTTGATTCTCGGTGACTCCCCTTGTATTCTCCACAGACCTTGTGTAGTAATTGGGTGGTCCTCGATCGACAAGAACAACAAGTCAGTGATTCAGTACAGACTGAGAAACGCTGGTGTACCTGACGTCGTGTAGTCCGAAGGGACAGGTGATAGAGGACCTCAAACGAGTTTGAGTACAGGTAAGTCAACCACTGCGGTAGGTTAGTAGAGTACGAGACGGCGGGGGAAGAGGACGAGACAGAAAAGGTTACTCAGTCGAGAAGTGTGGTCCACCGGTTTCATAACCTCGTCCTCCATTCTGATTTTAGAAGTGGTTTGTGAAGAGTTATTTTCGGTGTCTTTATGCCCTGACTCATAAAAGTGGGTCCTTTATTAAAGTGGGTCGAGACATTAACAAGTATTTTGAGACCCTTATGTTGCACCCTCCGACAATTAATGGTGACTACCGAGACACTACGGAAAATTTGAACTCCAGTCTTATGTCGGACTCACGACATTCCAACTACCCGATCCTACCCAACCCTCCGACACTTTCTACCTTCTACATATAACTAACTTGAACCACTCGAGTTTGTCCATTGACTTCCCTATTATGGTCCATTCTGGACTTCCCGTTCACTGGTCGTAGTGATAAGCAGAAAAAGAATTTTGTCCTTAACCATAGAACCTTACTCGTAACTGACCCTTCCTACCCGTCACGATAGACCAAAACAGGTGTAGTGTTCCGTCGACAAACGGACAGATGTATTCATTCAGTGATTTGGAGAGATTTGTTGTCAAAAAAGGGAGAACATTAGTGACTCGAGTCTGGGAGGGTTCCCAGGAAGGTCGAGAATTAAGTAGTTACTCAAATTATTTTGTCTTACTAGGTAATTTTGATTTTCCATAAGACATTCATATACGAGTGTTTCCCTTAATAACTAAATAGATTTCTCCCGTCTTCACTAAAAATAAACTACACCCAAGTTTCAAAGTAAAAAATTTGAACATATGTTGATTAACACTCCTCTAAAGTCAGTTTAAATGTGCTACTCTCCAATTTGTCTATTACGATCTTGACACTAAATTTAATTATGTTCGTATATTCGGGTGTAAAAGAATTTTTAATTCGGAGTGGATTTTCTTTAAATCTGAGACTTGTTTATTTTTTGTCTTTTGTTTTGGGTACTACGATTGTTTCTTCTATGTTATTAGCAGTGGTGAATGTCTCCCGTATGTCGGTAGTCAGATTGAATTAAGACCACCATTAGGACCTCCCAGTTATGGAACTTGGTGGAAAAGTTTCCCTTTTCAATTACAAAGAGTCTTTCGACGGGTTCCACGTTCCGAAAGATTCTACATCTCGACCTTAGACTTAGGTCTAAACTCTCGAAGTTATCCACCGACGATCTGTTTGATCCCGTTTAGTACTGGTCTACGGAAGTACATAAAATCGTCATTGACGGTCGTTACAAGTAAGAAAGACCTGTTTGTTAAATAACCCTGTTGATTTAAGAAAGAACTACACTCGACACGGATTACGGGACAGTGTAATTTTCGTCGTCTCTTTGGATTTATAGTCCAAGAAAGGTTCGACTCCTATCCTACTAAAAGGGAAACATGGAACCGGTCAGGTGGGGAACGAAAAGAGTGGGTGAGTGTCGAAGCGAAAGTGGAGGGTACGACGGAATTGGGTGATCCCCGGACCATTTTCAGTAGTCGATAAAGTAGTGTCTGTGTTAGGTGGAGCAGAAGTAGGTACAATAGTATCTTAGGAAATTCTTTAGACTCTTATGAGCAGTTATGTCACACCTTTGTTAATACTGGTCTGACGAGTAGTGTAGTGAACTCATTCACCTACTATAAACGATTCACCAACTACCGTTTTTAGTAAGGTCCTTCCCTTCGTCACCTTGGTAGTCGGTGTAGTAGTCGTCCTTTACTCTGTGTCTCTGTGTAAAGTAGTGAGGATCCTGTACTCAGTTTTCTTAAGTTAAATCCTACTGTATACATGAATCAAGTGAACAACTTAACGAGGTTTTTTTGTTTTTTTTTGTTTTTTTTGTGGGTGTTTTAGGATGGTGAACGATCGTGACCACCAAACCACGTTCTCTAAGTCTCCTTTAGGGGTATCAGGTTCATCCTCTCTCATTTAAAAAATTATTGACTACGTATGTCAGGAAAATAAGAGCGTAAAAGTTAACACTACAGTAAGTGTCTTTGATATGTAAAAAGGAAGACACACATTAAGTTATTAAAAACCATATAAGTGTTTTAAGAGATAACATCTTGTAAAAAAGTGTGGGGTTTCTTTGGGATACGGGTAATCGCCAGTGAATAAGAAGGAGGTAGGGTTCGGGACCCTTCGTGAGAAGACAGAGTCACCTGGACGGACAAAACTTGTGAAGTATATTTACCTTAGTATGTATATACCAGAAAGTATAGACCGAATAAAGTAAATCGTACAAACGTTCCAAGTAGGTACAATGTCGTGCGTAGTCATGAAGGGAGGGAAAATTACCGACTTTTAACGAGGAAACATACCAATATGGTGTAAGTTAAGTAGGTAGATGGTCAACTACCTGTAAACCCAACAAAGGTGAAAAGATAATACCTTTACGACTTTGCTTGTAAATACATGTTCAAAAACACATCTGTACAAAAATAAAGAGAACCCATATATTACTCGTCATTTTAACGACTCAGTATACCATTGAGATACGACTTGAAAAATTCCTTGACGGTTTCACAAAAGGTTTCGTTGACGTAGCAAAATTTAAGTGTCGTCGTTGCATACTCCCAAGGTCGATGTAGGAGTGATTGTGAACAATAACAGACAGAAAAAAGATATCGGTAGGGTCATCCACATTTCACTATAGGTGACGGAAAAACTAAACAAATAGGAATTACTGATTACTACGACTTGTAAAAAGTAAACAAATAACCAGTATTTAAAAAATTGTCTTCTTACAGATGAGTCTAGAAAACGTGTGAAAGACCAACCCAGTAAACAGAAAAATAATGAATCGATTCTCAACGAAGTTTATCAATTCTGATGTTTTTCCTTACATAATGTGAGTGCAATATGGTTTAAACTTTATGTACAAATTTGTTTAAGTATACATCAGTATAAAACGAACGTTAAATTCATTAAAAATACTTATAAATCTTTTAATTCAAGATAACAATATTATTTTTTCCTTTTACATTCTTCATGGTTTTCGAGATGGTTGAAAATTTGTCTGTCATTGTTTTTCATGGTTCATTTAAATCTAAAATAATATCCTTTTATTAAAGTTATGAACTATATAATTATAATAATTCAGTATATAATTCGAGAAGAAAACATCTGACCGGTGTATTAAAAAAGGTTACTGTTCTTTTTAATAGTTATCAACGGTCTACAGGTAGTTATTAACAGAAGTGCATTAGACTTGGTGTCTGAACAAGGTTCAGTTTAAATCATTGTGAAACAATACAGTTCTAAGTTTCTCTTTACAGTACACGTAAATAATATAAAGAATGGTAATTTTACAGAGTAGTCCTTACACTGTTAAGGATTTTTCTATCTTTCATAAGGAACGTATATTAAAAGTTGGAAAATCATAAAGTCTCTAACAGGATAGAACCTTAGAATCGTCTTTAGTAAAGTTCCAAAATTTTCTACCATGAAGAAAGAGTTCATGGAGTTTATCATAAAAATTTACAAAATAAGATATCTATTAAGGATTAAGGGGTAATACCAACTCAAAATACGTAGTATAGGTGATGGGTCCAGGACCAAAGCTTCACTCAGGTCTGTTTTATATTCCGTCTCCGATGGGTGACCCACTTGTGTCGCTAAGAAAAGTCCCAGGTCAGTCTACGCTGTTCTTAAACGAGGTTCTCAGGAACCTCTACGTGATTTGGTTTCTGTTGTGTAGACCGTCCTTCGGTTCTAGTTTCGGTTTTGTCTTGCGTGCCACACGGGTTGATTCTCGCAGTCCACTTCTACCTTTCACCTACCTCTCGAAGTGAGAGTGATCGCATTTAAGGTGCTTGTGTCCCCAGAATGAAAAGTAGATGGAGGTGTGTATCATAGTACATCCGTACGACGTTTATTAGATGATAAACGATTTGAATACTCACTTTCATTTCAAACCTCGAAATACAAGTCCCCGACTTTCTTGTGACTCAAGAGGGGACACACACGACTCCCGGGACCCCTCCTCACCGGTTCTCGGGTCAGGTGGACACGACTCTAGTCATGTTCGTTCTTGTGGTTTTACTCACCTCTTATTTGTTAAGTAGTTACTTGTACTTCGATGCAGACTTTCTTGACGGTCAGAAGGAGACCAACTGTACGACAGCTGTAAAGAGTTCGTGTCAAGTTTAAAAGCAATGAAGAAGTACATATAGTCCCCGACCGTTCGATACTCGACGACCAGTCTAGACCCTCCGTCAGACAAATTAGTTCAACATATCCTTATATTGATACACATGTCAAACGTACAATAAATACCGACAAAAGTATTATGTTCCCGACGGGAGTAGTCGGAACGTGTATGTATTAAGTTAGTCTATATATTAATAAAGACTCAACCAGTGTATCCTTAATAATTTTTACCTTCAAGAAAGGGTGTAAATGAAGATTTACGATACTTACAAACCTGAGTTCCGACATAGAGGTCGACTCTGGAAAGTGAACTCAGAGACTTTGTTGGATATCCAAAATAGACGTATAACCTGAGAGTCAAATATATTTGACTGGAGTTGTTGAAAAGTAGGTTTACAGTGAAATGAAGTCGTTTACAGTGAGGGTAAGTAGGTTGACAGACTCGGTCTTGTTAGTAGACCCAACAAGAGAATGGGGATCTTAAATATGGTAGAGGGGTAATACGACCGAGTCCAGTGGTAGTGAACAGTGTATTTAATGATTTTTGGAAAACTAACAGAGGGACGAAGATGAAGGTAGAGAAGTTATTTAAGTAAGAAGTGTGACGTCCGATTCGTTATAAAGATTCGTTCAGACTAGTGTAGTTAGTAAAGGAATTTAGAGAATTGTAGATTTGTGAGAACCAGGAGTTGAAGATTTCAGTTTTGGGGATTCTACCGTACAATCCACACACGTATGAGTCAACACTGGGGTACCTGACATCGGGCGGTCCGAGAAGAGAGGTATCCTAAAAGGTCCGTTCTTACGACCTCACCTGACCGTAAACGAGGAGGTCCCCTAGAAGGGCTGGGTCCCTAGGTTGGTAAAGGACACGGAGGACGTAATCTTCCGTCTAAGCAATGGTGACTTAGTGGTCCCTTCGGGTAGATTTTGTCGTCTTCGTCGAGAAGTTCTGGACCGAAGACAGAAACGGTAGACTCGAGAGTAGTAAAACTGAGTAGAGACATGAGGGAAACTCTAAGAGATCGTAAAGGGTTCTAAAAAACGTGATCTAATAGAGTCACAGACGTAAAGAGATCCGTTATTGGATCTACTAAGAAGGAGAAGTTCAGAGACACCCAATAAAAGTATCTTTTGGAAGGAGTCACGAGATCAAACAATCCACAAAGAGGATATTGGTGTCGTGGACTGAGATAGATGAATAAAATAACTCGTAAACACAGATGTAGGGGGTGACGTGACATTAAAAATAATGTGACATTAAGATTCAAAGGGAGATTTGAAGTCCTGTTTGTGACAAGGAAGGACAAATTAGGGTCATAGAATGAACCAAGGACCAAGTGTCAGGTATGAAATATGTACAACTACTTAGGAGTTTTCCATACCTCGTCTTAAAAAAATTTCCTAATAATAGAATGGGCACGGTTGAGAATAGAAGAGTCTTCAACTAGGTTCTTTGAGAGTAAGTAGGTTCGTTGTAAATAACTTACGAATCGTACACGGGTCGGGTCGTCACCAATATCAATAAGTCTCCATTGACTCTGTCTCGATAACGATCGCTTGTCAAGTCACGGATTATCCCTGCGTTCACTTATTTCCTCACTATTTGTAGTACGATTTCGTCTTCGTGTGCAATCTGTGTCCTCTTTGGAACGACTACCATTGTCTCTGTAGTCCGTAGTCGAAAACCTCCTACCAAAGGTTTATCGATTTTTCAATGTAAATGATTGGTTAATTCTTTTGTTCGATTCCTGTGCAGATCCGTTGGAGGAGGGTCGTGCTGGGGAGGGAGGACCGACGTTGCGGTTTTGTGATTCATCTGGTTCGTTCATTGAGGACCCTTTTTCTCAGACGAAGGTGCCGTTCAATTGATAAATGTTACGTCTTTTACTCTATGACTGAAAAACGAATACTATTATTACGGATTCTGAAGAGTGTTCAGGGTATAGTCATTCCTAGTGCGTTTTATTTGTAAATGTAGGACTACTACCCTCATACTTGAATCATTTTAAAGAAGTCTTCCGTTAAACCGTTACCTTTATGAATCTTTTCTGGTTAGGGGTTTTTGGATGAGGACCTTTAATTTGAAAGTTTATCATTGTAATATATTATATGTTTGTCTATATACCTATTCTTAAAATTTTTATAATAAATGGCATTACGGTTACCTCACAACCCCGTAATGAAGTCGGATGTCATGTGGTCCAAAGGGACAGGAAGGGCTAGAGGGCCTCAAACGAGTTTAAGTACAGGAAACTCAGTCCGTTCCCACATTCTTTTGTTAAAATCTGTGCTCAAGAAATTTTAGTGGTATGTGATAGGGAGAAGTCAGTCGAAGGACGTTGGACCCGGTATTGAGTCGGTCGTCCCCTACATTGTACGTACGTAGAAGCAGGAGACTCGGTGATAGGAAGACTCAGTGTGTGGGTTAGGTTTGACCTGACCGTGTCATGTTAATGACCGTGGTTCTCTATGAGACTACAGGGACCCACAGGGACAAGACAGATATCTCGACGGAGGAGAAAAGGTCACTAACCAAAGTACCACTGTCACTTTGGACACGAGAAGTTTAAGTAGGAAGTAGAATATCGTAGTTGGTTGCTGAATACACGATACTCTAGTTATGACCATACAAAGAAATGATTAGGAAGAAGTACTTATCGGAGGTGTGACTGAGGATTGAGGATTTTTGTAAATTGGACTTGTAAGAATTCTTCCTTGAATTAAGTCTTCACGAAGATGTATTAAAGAAAACTACTCGAAAATCACATGGAAAATTCTAAGAAATCTCGTTAAAAAGGTTTTGTCTACCTGAAAGTATTTCTAAATTTTTCGATTTTGTTTTTATTGAATAGATTGTATCGTACGACACCAAGTACCCTAACCTTTCTCAACCTGTGTTGACTCGCTGACCAGACTTGACTTGTATCATGGATTTGGTCACGAAGAGCTAGAACTTATACGAATGTTAAGTGGACTCCAAGTAATTTTACGTCTAACACTAATGATAGGACCCTACTCTTAACTGTACCGATTGTTCTCAGGTCCGTTGCAGGTCCGACATCGAGGAGTCTGGTTTGAAACTCATCGTTCACTAGTATTAGTAGAAATTACCTTTTTTTCGACTTTATATATACAAAGTCTCCTAAGGTTTGATTATGGTAAAATGTTATTGAAATTTATGTCAATGACAATAACTGAGGATGAGACGAAAGGTACAAGAAAGACGGGATCCTTGGACCTTCATAAACGTTGTTCATAAGAATGTGTGTGTGTGTGTTATAAGAAATAAGTTTACAACTACTGTTTGGACATGTTTTATGACATTTATCGACGAAGAGGTTATACCTCAGGGGTGTTGTGTACGAATACTTAACACCACGACCTCTTCTGAGGACTTTCAGGGAACCTGTCGTTTCTCTTGTTTGGTCAGTTAGGATTTCCTTTAATTGGGACTTATAACTGACCTTCTGACTACGACTTCGAGGTTATGAAACCGGTGGACTACGTTTCTCGGCTGAGTGACCTTTTCTAGGTCTACGTTCCTTTCTAACTCCCGTCCTCTTCCCCCACTCTCTCCTACTCTACCAACCTACCGTAGTGGCTGAACTGTCTGAACTCAAACACGTTTGAGGTCCTCTATCACTTCCTGTCCCTTCTGACCGCACGACGTCACGTACCCCAACGTTTCTCAGTCTGTACTGACTGACTGACTAGTAAGTCCATATTGGATTTAGTTTAGGGAATATTAATGTCTTACCTTCACTGGTTGTCTAAGTTTCCTAATCTAAACTGTCTCACGGACTTTTTGATACCTGTCCGTAAACATGGTGACATATCCTCCGTCATTGGTTTTGGTAATCTTTCTTTTTCTTTACGTTCTTCCGTTTTACCAACAGACTCCTCCGGAATGTTTACCGATTCTTTTCCTCTGTACTTTTCGTTTCTTTCTTGTCTTTCTATTTGGGTTGACTTACATTTCAAGGTCTCTTATCGTTTCTCTCTATTCTTTAGGAATTCACTTGTTACGTTTCTTTATAATCTCCTTTTTTGTTGTCTTACCCTTTCTGATTCTCTAGAGTACTTCTTTTAGTCTCTATGGTTCCCTTGTAAAGTACGTTTCTACCCGTGTTATTTCCTGTCTTTGTCATTTTCCTGGATTGTCTTCGTCTTCTTTAATTCTCCACCGTTCTTATGTTTCTTCACATGTTTTTTACAGATTTACCGGGCCTATTGGTACTACCACACCAGTGAGTGGATCTCAGTCTGTAGACCTCACACTTCAGTTCACCCGGAATCCTTCGTAATGATGTTTGTTTCGATCACCTCGACTACCTTAAGGTCAACTCGATAAAGTCAGGATTTTCTACTACGACACTTTACGACGTGAGTTATACGGTCGTTTAATCCTTTTGAGTCGTCACCAGTGTCCTGACCTTTTCCAGTCAAAAGTGTGGTTAGGATTTCCTTTCGCTACGGTTTCTACAAGTTCGATGGTATTTTAACACGGGTAAATTGTACGATGGTTCCATTACGAGTTTTAAGAAGTTCGGTCCGAAGTTATCATACATTTAACTCTTGTAAATCTACAAGTTCGAACTGAATCTTTCCCGTCTCCTTGGTCCCTAGTTTAATGGTTGTAGGTGACCTAGTGTCTTGTTCGTTCTCTTAAAGTCTTTTTGTAGATGAAGTCGAAATAACTGATGCGATTTCGGAAACTGACACACCTAGTGTTTTTTTGACCTTTTAAGAATCTCTCTACCCGTATGGTCTGGTGGAATGGACGGAGCAATCTTTGGAGATACTTCCAGTTCTTCGTTGTCAATTTTGCTGTTTCTTGTTACCTGGTCACATTTTAACCCTTTCCTCTTTCAGTTCCGACATATGACTGTGAAACGAATGAATTGAATATTGAACCGGTGGACTACACTTCTCGGATGAGTGACCTTTTCTGGGACTACGACCGTTTCTAACTCCCGTTCTCCTCTTCCCCCGCTGTCTCCTACTCTATCAACCCACCGTAGTGACTGAGTTACCTACATTCAAACTCGTTTGAGGCCTTCTATCACTTCCTGTCCTTTCGGACCACAAGACGTCAGGTGTCCCAACGTTTCTCAGCCTATTTTGAATCGCTGATTTGTTGTTGTGTATTTTCGTCCAGTCTGTCGTGTCACCATTTCTTAGGCGGGCGGTTAGTTCTCTGTTCCAGGTTAGGAACCCAGTCCTTCTAGGGGACCTCTTCCTTTACCGTTGGGTGAGGTCATAAGAACGGACCTTTTAAAGTGCCTGTCTCTGACCACCCGATGCCGGGTACCCCAGTGTTTCTTAGTTGTGGTGATTCGAAGACTTATTTGCATTTGAGGAGAGGGAGGGCAAAGTCAAGTCCAAATCAGGAGTCAGAATGTAAAATAAGGAAGTTCCGACTGTGAGGAAATAGTCAGACAACATGTGTCCTGACTCTAGAGAGGATCAGAGGTCTCGGGAAAGGAGACGGGAACTAAACGTCTAATAGTGGGAAGGGGGTAGTCAACGAGGTTCCTTGGTCCCACCTCACCAAGACTTACAGTGAAACTGTCGACTCAAATTTCGAGTCAGGACGACGAATTTAAGGAACTCGGTTCATTTTGTGGTGGATCAGACAAAGTAGACCATTTTATTTTCAGTAAAGATGTATATTCTAATACTCTTATTGTCCTTTACAAATTTTTTATAAGTCGTTACACCGTGGTTTAATTATGTCTAATTTACCTTCTATAATGCTGTGACTATATGTCGTAAGTCGCGTTAAAGGAAGTGGACTCTTTAGGAGCTGGTAATGAATTTTTCAGTTTTAAAAGACGTAAATTTTTCTGTCGAGACTTATTCTCTTTGACTTTTATCACCGGTATTATACTTTGATATACCACCACCACAATGATACTTTGATATACCACCACCACAATGGACATGAAAGTTAGATCTTTTATGCTATCAAATACGAGTTGGATTGTCGATAAGGATACTTTACAGATTAAGGTCAAAGGTTTCGATTAATAAGAGATTTGTATATAAGGTTTACCGACTACCCTTAGTACAAAATGGTAAACCTTCTCTAAAGAGAAATTTCGACCCCTTGACCGTAGATTTAATGGACGAGTAACTTACGGCCAATTGCGTCTTAAATTTTGACTTTGTATCCTGTGACCTGAGACCCAGTCATGGAAAGTTAGGAGTTCAAGTCAAAATTAAAATTTTTGCAATCGTATACTGAATTTTTTTTTTTTCTTAAACTTAGAAAGAAGCGGATTATTCTGATTTGAAATCAGAGGGAGATCTACCTCCCCTCCCCACCCCTCTCATCACCATCGACGACTAAGTCTCCTTTTATTTAAAAGAAGACCCAAAACTACTAATTACTTTCATTAAATTTGTTGTTTTTACATGTCTTAACCCTGTGTTTTTTATTACAATGATGGTCCTTTATTTTAATCTACATACTTCTTGGTTTCTATCAAATGATACACGGAAAATTTAAAGTTATCCATCATCTCTTTAATTTTAGATTAACGTTTTTGGTAATAGAATTTTTAGTTCGATCTTGTTATACTTAAAGTTCTTTTTTACAGTAGGAGACCCCTACCCCTTAGTCATGACCTTTGAGTCATTATTTATTCACGAAAATTTTTTGTCTACGAAACATTAAATTTTTCGTTTCTCTTTGACTGTTTTCAACGAGAATTATATGTTGATTACCTTGTTTCTTTAATTCCAACCTTCATCTACGTAGTACACGAACCGTCCTTGTTTGTACGTACTGTTTTCCCTTTTTTACAATAAGAAGTCACAAGGTCTACAGAACAATACAAGACACTAGTTTCCTTTTTCCGATGATGAAAGTTTACCATGTATTTAAGTCCTCAGAAATAAAAATTTTTAAATAAGGTTGTTCCAAAGTGTTACTTGTCGTTTAGTTTATATAGATGGTATATAAACTTTCCTTTTAACTTTAGTTGGACAAAAACAGATTATGGATTCTGGTGGAGAACGTTAATTCTGACCAGAAGTATTTAGAACAGTATAGTTTTGTAGAAGGTTTTATACGGGACGACTGATTTTCCCGGAGTAAGAAAGAAAGTCTAAAGAGTCAATAGAGTAAGGGATAAGAATTCGGAATTCACGACTATAGTAAAGAGTACTTGCTAAGGTCTTTGTTTCTGAACAGGAACTGATTGCTATTTGTGTTTATTTCTTTAAGAGTTGAGATATTAGAACACTCCTTACTCTTGACCTTGAAAGTCAATAATGGGTTCAGAAAAGATTCCGTTTCCCTCAATTAAAACCTCTTCATTATTTATTTTGTACACCAACACGGTTTTCTAAAACGGTTTAATTTAAGATACAAGAGTAGAGTTTTTATTCCATATAAGATTCGATTACATCTATTCCTTTCCGTGTTATGGTTGTTCATCATTATCTTTTATCAAGGTTTGGAACTTGCAAATCTTTGCAGTTCCCAGTACCTTTTTAATTTTAATTCCACGATTTATCTACACTTGAACGTGTTAGAAGTTACTTGATTGACTTCCGGAAGTGTCAAGTTAATTTTTCATACTCTAAAAAGTTTGTAGAATAAAATTCTGTCAGTATGACTTAGACGTCCACTCTAAGTTTTAACTTACTACAGATAAAATAACTCAAATCTCAGTCCGTCTAAGTACTGATTGGAAGTATATACGTATTCCTATAAGAGTAAAATTGTTACAAAAATTCATCTTTTTGAGATATTTGTTTATAAGAAGTTTTCCCCGTAGGTGTATTACTTTAGAACCTCGAGGTTTCTCTATTACTTAATCTCAACCTACATCATTATACCTTTTTATTGGTTCAATTTGTTTCTCTTAGTTCAATATTTTGGTATGTAAATTTTGTTGTCTCCTGTCGTTCTCCGTATATATATATATCTCTCTTTCTTCATATATTTTATTTACTATTGTAAAGACTTTCTGATATGTTTTTGTGTTCATTGACATAAAGAGACCCTACACCCTTATCTCAGTGTCCTTCCTCTGTGTGAAAAGGTGAAATATGGAGAAATATATAACGTATTAAAAATTTGTAGTATTTGTACATAATATAAAACCATTGTATATTTTTTGGAAATTTCAGAAATTTTTTGGACTAACGTGGGTACCGTAAGATACTTTGTGACCCATTGTAATTAAGTGTTAGGAAAGGACGGAAAATGAATTACTAATAAATCAGTTTTAATCTTCCGAAGACCCAACAAACGAAAGAGACAGGGAGTTCTAATTCCTTTTTTCCACTCTTAAGTTCAAAATTCAGAGTGACCAATTTGATATTAAACCTATTATAGATAAATTCTAAGGTCTCTTGGTTAATTCTTTAATTGGTTACTTGTAGACTTAGTGGTTAATTTTATAAAATAGATCCTAGTGAAAAGGACCAATGTTTTCGGACTTAGAAAATTGAGGTATCGGGACACTCAAATTGCTGGGATCTAAAGTTTTTATGTCAATTCATACAACTTAAAAGGAGATAATCGTATTTTATTCGTTTTATGTATCTCCGATAGCTCAAACTTTCCTTTATGTAAAAACCGTTCTCAGAAGTGGTCTTTTATCGTAGTATTTAAGTTTAGGATGTCTTGACTGAGGTTTTAGTCTTGTCAATTCTCGACCGTATTCTCCTAGGGAAAATACAGATGAGTCTTAAACGGTTAAGTTTCCGGAATTTTGCAAAAACTTGCAAACTCCGGGTCTTTTAAATATCATCCGATCACCGGTGGAACTCTCATGTTTGTGGGAAGTTTGATGTGTTTTAAGTTCAAAAATTTTGTGACACTACCAGTTTGTTTTGTGTTGACGTCTCTTTTAAGTCTCATTTACGGTATTTACACGTTGGAGATGTAATCTTGTTATTAACCTGAAAAATTTGGTCCCAAAAGTGTTGTGAACCCCCAGAAAGGTCTAATTTATGAAGTCACGGGTGATCTGAAGATTCATTAATGATACAAATCAGTAAGTCAGTACAGGTTAAGAAACACTGCGGTACCTGACACCTACCGGTCTGAGGATATAGGTGCCCTAAGAGATCCGTTCTTACGACCTTACCCAACGGTACGGGAAGAGGTCCCTAGAAGGGTTGGGTCCCTAGTTTGGGTCCAGAGGGTGCAACGCCCGTCTAAGAAATGACAGACTCGATGGTCCTTTCGGGATTCATTTGGTCACAAGTTTACGAATGACTTAATTGTTGTGTTTTCCGAGAAGTTTATGATGTATGTTAGTGGATTATCGGTTATTTAAATTACTTGACCCAACACCTTAATGGGTAGACACGGGACGACCTCGACCGGACGTTTCACTCTGGCCACACAGATTGAGGTCCAAATTAAATTAATTGTAGTCTGATTATCGACTTTAGTCGGTACCACTCTCATAATTATAGTGTATATAGTCATTCATGATATCTTGTCCTGTGAAAAAGTACTCTCTTTTCGTAAGTGGTCGTGTCGTATACTGGTCGTGTAGAACCAACATATAAGTAAACAAGTATTTATGGTGTATTTTAAAAATTACTTACTGTACAAAATTTTATGTGTTCCTTTTTCAATTGATTATTTATATTTGAGTTATGTTATTGTGTAAAATCATTGTCGTGGGAAAGTTTTCATTAAAATGATGACAAATCCCGTGTCTGAATTATCAACCTTACAAAGTGTTTTATCCTCAATAACACTATGAAGTTTACAGAGAAATAAAATTTTGGACTGGGTGATAAATGGGGGTACTTAAATGAACATTTCAAATTTATTTTGGGATCTCTTATTTGATGATTAAAGTCGTTTAAGACTTACCTTAGGTTTAATTTTTACTAAAAATAATCCATATATCCTATATCTTTCTCTAAGAGAATCTTAAAGTACTGAAAATTTTTTAGACGAATGTGTATTTACACTCTCGTAGAATTAGGTTGTTATTTTATTGACGAGGGGTCTCGTTTTCGGGACAGTAATCGGCTTACGGAACGAAGAAAGTAGGAATCATACTCGGGTGAAATTCCTGGTATACTCTATTATGTACTTTTCGTAAATCGTTCAGAGACTATGTGATTTTCTCGAATTATTTGGTGTGAGACATTATGGCAGTGGTAATAATGAAAGTTCAGTATAGAAATTTCTTTATGTAGAAATGTCCCAGGGCGTCTCTAATTGAAAGACTATATTTGGACTCTGACGTTCACCTCCGGTTTCTACTCCACTCAGTAAGACTTACACTCAAACCTCGTCCTCGTGTTTGTATGCTTGTTTCTCCGGGTTCTTCGTTCCGTGTCCGGCCGGACTCCTGTCGTCGTGCAAAATGACATACGGTTCGCGTCGTAGCTCTCCACTTACTGATACATAGTATTTGATGGAAAATGTTTCAGTGTTACAGAAGTTTTCTTAAAATTTTGTAAGACAAATTTACTCTTTGTTGTTCACAAGAGAGATTTTTACCTGTTCCATATTTTTTGGTGACTCCCCTTTTGGGTCTCGTTTAAAGAAAGAATTCTTCATTTGTGTGAGGAAATTGACATCGACTACAGGACCTTCCAATCTCTTTAGGATAAAAGTAAGGGGGTTATATATATACGTGTATGTATCTGTTTCAATTTTAAGAAACAATTGATATTTGTGTCCTCTCTATTCTTTAATAAGAAGTAGAAACTTGAAAGAAATCGTTCCACATTAAAATTTTATCGATAGACTGTGAGAGGGTTTTCTTATGATGTTAAAGTTTCACCAGTTTTCTCATTTACTAAGATTTTGTTAATGATTATATGTTCTCGGTCTTGAACCTTATAAGGAAAATTTTTACTCTATAAGTGGTTAAAGTAGTAATGACTTTGTGTAAGTGTATTTTTAGTTTCCTTCTTTTAGGTCTTTTGTTGTAAATTTTTCAAACGGTAAAGTTGACTTTAAATTTAAAAAGAGTAGTTCGGTTGTTTTTGTGAGTCTTCAAGTCCCTCGTCATATAAATGTGATGTTGATTTGTAGCAACAGTGTCTTTTTATGTTTAAATTTCACAATACGTCACCAAGAGTTTGGTGACGTCAGACTCTTTAGGACTCCCAGGGGGGGTTTGGGTTTCAGTTTTGATAAAAGTCGTATGATTTTACGACAGACAAAGTGAGCACCAAAGTGTTCACGTACCATCTCAAAAGGTCACGGATGTGTGATACAGTGAATTTTCTTGACGTTACACTTTCATCATACTCTTAGGGTGACTAAGATAACCCGGTCTAAAGGATTCTCTACACGTTTTACATTTTGTTACCAGAAGACAAACACTTTTTGTCAATAAACGGTAGTTTTTACCATAAATACAATTACACATTACTCAAATAATAACAATGCAAATTTACTTATTTATACAAAATTTTGATAGAGTCATGATTAAAGATTATGTCGTTTATGACTAGTTATGTTCGATGTATTTGTTTTCGAAAAACCTCTAGAAGTTATTGATTTTTCTCAATTATCACGACTCCGGTTTTACAAACCTTTCGTCGGTCAATTCAATAAGAGAAGTAAGATGGTTAAATGTCCTTGACATGGTTGGTCCTACATACAACCCTCGACCCCGTTGAGTTTTCATTTCGTTCGTGACTACACGAAGAAGTTTAAATGTCTTTCTTAATAAGACGCCTTCGTTCACTGATGAACTAGAGATAGAAGTGTTTTTATTCTTATTTTATATGGAAATTTCATTAGTTATTTCGAACAGTGGGATTTTCTTTTAAAAGAAAGGACTCGTTTGTGTTTTCCTCTCTTCTACTGAGTTGGTCATTCAGTCCTTTGACGCAGAAGTACAACGATGGTGACTCATAAAAGAGGAGAAGTGACAAGTTGTGTCAAGACTATCAGGTACATTTTGGTCTTCGTTTAGACTTATACTTTCACACTCCTAAGTTTAGGTGTAATTTCGACCTAGTGAAGAATGTGATTCGTAAAACTAAAATATCGTAAGTTTCAGTTGTTCTCAAAGGTGAATTAATGTTTGGAGTTCCAAATGGGTCTTTTTTTATCAGAAATTTTAATAAAATTATTGTTGACAAATTAAATGAATAAAGAATCTACCTTTCGGACCATCCAATTGACCCATCACCGAAAGTTACCATATCGTATTGAACCATGTTCTCAACTAACCCTGGGTTATGTTAGATTTTGTATCCTTAAGTTTCTGTAGAGAATTCATAAGGGAGGTACTCCCCCGACCTTCCACTGAGGTTTTTAAACCTCTTTAAAGTTCATATGTGGTTGTGTGTGGGTCTGGAAACGTCGTAAGTAAATTAAGATTCTCTTCTGCGTATGACGAGTCTTTCCCCCGTCTCTGAAGGGTCAGACTAGTTTCATCAAGTCTGTTGATATGTAAGTCGATCTATACGTGACCTGTCGTTACGAAGTTCTTCAAATTTTGAGTTGTGTCTAAAATTATATGATACTTTTGTTGAGGACATCAGTGGTAAACTTTTCCATAAGTCGTGCTTATTACAAACTCCTTTGACTACAAGTGGAGAAAATTATGGTTTCGAAATTTTTGTTAAAATTCATAACATTCTTTTGAAAAGTTTGTACATAATGTATAAATGTATACATTAAAGTGGAAAAGAACTACTGTGTCTCAGTGTCATTATCCGTTAAAAGTCTTCTACCACATATATCACTACGGGAGAGTTGACCCGACCGACAGGGATGTGATTGATCAGAACCTGTCACATACGAACAGTATGTAAGATAGAGGAAGTAAAGTTTGGTATTGAAGACTTGACAATTATACGGTGCCAGACCCTTTAGATTATTAGTTTTAAAGTGTATTTTTGTACTTGAGATTGTATACCTGAAACACTGAAGACACCCCACGAGTTTCCGTAATTTTTTTTTGTTGATAATGTTTAAAAAGTCAACACAAGACAAAACTACTCTAACGGTCTAATAGTGACCTACTTAGTCCGTAATATATTTATAAATTAATTCAAGTGAACTTATAATTGTATTTCTATATTGATTTGTAATCATAGTGACGGAAAAATTTGTTTCATAAGATATTGAAATTCCATTGTAACCCAAGGTCAAAGAAGGGGATCTTTACTTGTATTTGTTTACAGGATAATTATAGTCAAACAAGTTTCTTTTTTTTGACTCCACGTTAGTACAGTGTCAATTACGTACAGACGAAGGTTATGTAAGTTTCTGTTATAATTTTTTTTTTTTTAGTTATCAATTTTATTCGGAAAACGTCAGACTCTTAAGTTCTATGAATTTTTTTAAACATTTATGTGTATGTACGTTTAAGAAGTATATATGTTTAAAAGTGTTTTAATTCTTCAACGTTTCTTTAATCTTCCTAATGTCACTTAGATTGTTCGATGTAA
Source organism: Capra ibex (assembly GCA_006410555.1). Taxonomy (NCBI): domain Eukaryota; kingdom Metazoa; phylum Chordata; class Mammalia; order Artiodactyla; family Bovidae; genus Capra; species Capra ibex. The sequence goes on from SJYO01016970.1 coordinate 17,293,732, forward strand.
TTTACGAAATGGTGACTGTATAAGGATTTGTATCGTCAGTATCATCAAAATTATTTAAAAGATGTACCGGAAAAATATTTTAAACGAAAATCTGTATTTTCAATCAGTGATCTTCAGAAGACTTTGAGATTAAATTCTTAAGTTCTACAAGAGTTAAGTGATGACTATAAATTCCGGTGAAACCATTTCCGTAACGTCGTTCTTGTGTTTTGTTATCGTATAAAAGATCATAAATAAAAAAAGTGGACGTTTGACAACGTTTTGTACTAGTCGAAATAATACGTCTGTCCATAGGGAGATGTAAAAATTTCTTAAATCCGTACATATTTGTCTTCTCGAGAAGTCTTTCCTTTTTAAGTTCTTACTGATTTTGGAAGGTTAAAACTGAAATTGAAAGGTCATCGTTACCAATTTCACTAAAATCCAGTAAGTAAAGGTCTATATTCTGTCGTGGAATTTTCACCGACTAGATAAAGGGGTCATTGTAAAGAGTGTATTGTTACACAATTTCAATGTTTATGACTATACGTGTTTATCGATTAAAGATTCTTTTTATACATGTCATGACGTCGTATTACTTACACCGTAGACGTTATTGAATTATAATCGGTTAAAAATTATATGTACTATGGCGATGAAAAAAAAAACGGTTAAGTGTCCAATTTTCAACAATGACCTCGGGAGACAAAGCGTGTATAATGGACCACAAATTATGTGTTACGTCCGAAAAATTTCTGAAGAGAACACAAATTTCGATTCTAGTCACTTTGTTCTGTTGTCACGTTCTCCGCCTCTCTACATTACACTGGTACATTTTCAAGCAAGGTCATTTCACAGATATATTCCGATATTCTTTCCTAACCAACTACTCGAAGGACAACCTTTAACAGGACAACCACGTGGTCAGATTTCCTTTTGTATTCTGTTTTATTTGTCTGTCTGTTCTCACACACCCTTTTATTCTTTTATTATTATAAAAAATTAATTATCATAAATCTAATTCATAATAATTCACTTCAGTGAGTCAGTACAGACTGAGAAACGTTGGGGTACCTGACATCGGATGGTCCGAGGAGGTAGGTACCCTAAAAGGTCCGTTCTCATTACCTCACCCAGCGGTAACGGAAGAGGTTAAATCTAATCCCAAAATATTAATAACCGTTGGTATAAATAAGTAAGGATAATAATTCCGTCCTCTTCCTCCGTTGTTTACTACCCTACCAACCTACCGTAGTGGCTGAGTTACCTGTCCTCAAACTCGTTTGAGGTTCTCTGGTACTTCCAGTCCTTCGGACTGTACGACGTCAGTCACCCCAGTGTTTCAATCTTGTACTGAATGACTGACTTGTTGTTAATGATAATAATCGTTGTATGACATTGTGTTGATATCCAAAGGTCCGTGACACAACACAGAAAATATAGGTAATGAAGTGTATTAAGACAATTGTCTAAGGTTCTTCCCTAACCAGGATTTTGTATGTAAATGTTGAGTTTGGTTTACTGAGGTCCTAAGGGAAACGTGTAACTAGTGATTAGCCGTCGGAGAGTATTTCGTCTTAAAACTATTCTTTCGTATGTTCAAAGTACAGATGTTATCAAATGACAGTTACAAAACGAAAGTTCGACTAATTACACAAAAGAATTTAGTTGTTTGCTAACACGTGTTACCGACGGAGCTAAACATGTTAGAACGTAGACCCTTCTTAGTGTAGGACGAAAAGGGTGAGACTTTTGTTACGTTGCTGAATGTTTCACGAATTTTGACGTAGAGTGAATGGTATTTTCCTAATGATCTGTGAGGTCGTCAACGTTGAACTGGTTTTCCCCAATGGTGACCGAAACAAACAGGTTTACGACGTTTTGGACGTGGAACAAATTTTTTTTGTTTTTAATATTGGATATGGAAACTCGTTGTTAGTTCCTCAAAGTCTTTTTAGGGGTGGTCTCGTTGTTATTAAATTTTTTAGTTACAATTGAACAACTCAGAGTACAAGAAGTTTCATTCAATTTTTAAAGTCACCGTGCAGAATTTCTCAAATGTAGCTGAGGGGTCTTTACCAATTAAGGTCAGACAGGGTCGATACATTCAACGACTGTTTCCTAAATTAGTTTTCTACTCAAACAACTGATAAATTCTCCCCTACACTAGGTCCCTAAAGTTTGAAGTCGTTTACTTGTCGGTTTTTTGTTCGTTTTAGGTGGGTTTTGTTTTTTCTGATGTTGTTTTTGTCTTTGTTTTTGACTTTTGAAAGAGATCACTTAGAAGGACTTTTGTTCGTTGTTTGAACTTGATGGTATGTCAATGGAAATCAGATACAGTAGTGGTGGTGGTTGTTTGTTGTTTTATGTATGTTATTTACCTTGTTTTATTTGTCAAGAGTTTACGTTTCGTTTGTGAGGTCCAGATATTTCAAAGGAAAATCTTAGTTCTTCGTATAATATTGTGTCTTGTGTGTTCTTTCTATGACCTCTAGGACTCTTTCTTCTCCATGAGAAATCAGAGTCTAATGAGGGTTTAGACATTAGACTAGTATTTCTGAATGATTTAGAGATAAAAGACACCGGATTGAGTGGGTAGACACATTATTTGTGAGTGATCTATTGTGATCTCGTAAGAAATCTATTTAGAAAAACAGGTTTGTAAGTTTAATACTATTTATTTCCTATGTATGCTACTTGAACCGTGGTCGGTTTACAATCGAGAATGGTAATCCGACAACTCTTTTTCGACAGACAACTCCTTTTCGACGAACGCGACCCTTCCGACCGACGACCTTCGACGGTGATTTCGACCACCCTTCTGATATCCCTCGCCCTCAGGGCTTCGGGCGTCCGTACGAGTACCTACGTCACGGTTTCCAGCGGCGACCGCCCTCTTCCTTTCCGACTAGTGAATTGTTTGTTTTTTCCTCCAACAGATATGAGTATGAGTCGTTACATTTTATCTGTAGTAAATGGAATTTTTGTCTTTCTACATAAAATTTAGGGGTTTGGTGTTGTTTGAATTATCGTTCAAAATCACGGTATATCAAATTACATTCGATATTTCGATCGTAAGCTTTAGTATTCATTTGGAGAGTTTCATTAATATATTTAAACTCAGATTTACCGATGAAAATTTCAGGTAGTAGTACGTTAAGTGTACATATGATCATATATGTAAAATGCAAAACGAAACAATATGTCCCATTTTATCACTTTGTAAATATAGATCACTTGACAGACGATATTACATCATGTACATAAGGACCTTTTTGGAGACGTTTTATCAAGTGAATTTTTATTTTGAATGTTCTCTTTATCCCAGACGCCGTCCGGTGAGTTTTGGATGCGTCGAAACATTGGTATCAGTTTTTTACCTACCCCCTATTAGGATTATTTTTGTAATTGTGTTAATTTGATATACCTGAGGGTAAGGAAAAAATTTTTCATATTTATTTGTTTCTGAAGAAACGTATTCTCCATATTCCTTCTATTATAATCCTGGTTTCTCAATATCTTTGACCCCGTTTCATGTGTTTTTGACTTGTCTTTCACTTTATCCGTAAGAATTTTCTCCGTTTCTTACATCCCTAATTACTGTGACATGGGTTATTGATGGTACCGGACGGTATAGATCAGTGATATTGAAGTACCTTACTTCGTAAGTAAGTGTCCAACCCCTTTAGACACACACTTGATGTCGATATATATATATATCGACATATATGTGTGTGTGTGTGTGTGTGTGTGTGTGTGTGTGTGTGTGTGTATACCATACAACGGTAGTGGGGGGTGGATGTTACTCAATACTTAAGTGTAATAATATAATGAGTATATTTTTGTGTGTATCATTGTCTTGTTATATCATGAAAAACGATTACTAAGTTTTATCTTGGAAAGTTGATATACAAGATCCTTTCTTCTCGGTTGTTACAACGAAAATTATGTCTTGTGATCGTTAATGTATCACTTCGTAAAAGTCGTAATACAATAGTTTGTTGTATTAAGTAACGTAAAAGACTAAGATTCTTTTTTTTAATGGTTGAACTTACGACTGAATTCCGTGACTTTAATTGTGATGTGCACGATATATCTTAATAGAAATTAATTTTTTAATTTTTAGACAATACCTACAACGAGTTTCATTAAGAGTATTAGGATTATAAACAATTGTCACGTTAAGAGGAGTCACTTGGATTGATCTAGTATTTTAAAATTTATAATGAAAAATAATAAGTATTCTTTTTCCTTGATTCGGTGACCCTTCGTTCACTTAATTTCTTATTATTCGTGTGACGTTCCCTTTGTCTTCCCAAAGTCTTGTCTGTTATGTGACTGTATCGAAACTGTCGAGTGAAAAATTCTTTCGTCATATTTCGTTTTCAACCGATGTCAATTCGTTTCGGTTTGAGGTACCTTATTACACCATTTTACCAAACCATGTATCTTTTCCACACAGTGAGTTTCATAATACTTAAGTTTGAATTCTTTTTATTAGTTTTTTCGATAATTGTAAGATTACACTGGTACCTCCATTCGTTATACGAAAAGTTATAATTTTGTTTAATGGTGTCCTCTAAAAGTACATTGAAATTTTATATTCAATAAGGGTTACGGTGTGTAGGTACGGGTGAGGTAAAATTTTGTACCTTTTTTGAATTGAAGTGTACGTCCCTAGGTCTTGTGATCGTCTTCGAAGGTGTTCGTCCATCTGTTTAACGGTGTGTTTGGATCTATAATCGACACCGGTGGATGGTTTTACTCGCACTCCTTTGTGAACTCTTACGTAACGAGGTCTTTCCGGAATACCTTTCGGTATTTCTCTGGTTACAGTTAATTGAATACTCATTGATAACAGTTTTATTTTCATTTAAACAAAGTAATTTTTTAAGATTTTAATCTTATGTGAATGTTTCCTCTATCGTATTCTTATGTATTATTTTTACGTGGGTGTCAGAAATGAAGTTGATATAAGTACTATGATCATAAATGTCATAAACTTTGTTTCTCTAATCTTATTATGGTCTTTTTGTTTATAGTTTGTTTCTTTGTAAATCCTTTATGTCGAAAATTCATTTGTGATTGTGAAAAAAAAAAGTGCACTTCTACCTTGTTATATGTATTTTACTAAAAGATCCGGAGTCATCAATGTGGGTTTTTACGATAAGTATCTTAGTAGATTTTACTAGATCATAGATGTAAAATCGTAAATTTTTCAGTTTAGAGTCTTTTTCGTGGACTTATTACAAACAAAATAAAAGTTGAGGTATATAATTGATCTTTGATCATTTCTATTGAGTTCCCTTGTTTAATAAGTCCCTTTTAATCAGTCACCTGAGGTAATCTTTCCACTCGTCGTGAAAGTCAAATTTTATACTACCGATTTTTCTCTCTCTTTTCTCTTTAAGTAGGGTACGTCTAGAATTGGACACACTGACTCCAGTCTGTCCAATGTGCATTTCTTTTCATAAGTTGTCTCTAGTTTAAATCCAATTCATGATCTTGATGACAAACTTGATAGGCCTCATCCTGACAAAGATTTTTATGTACAGGTATGTAAAATTTATTCGTATGAATTGATTGACTTAAAACCCCTTTTGTTGTTGACTCTACACTTTCACCAAGACTCAGAACCAAGACAACAAAAGATTAATGTCCTGTGGTGTTGAAGAAATTCGGAGTCAAAGGAGGAAACTTTTGTTCCCTACCTCTCCGTCTATGTCATTATGGATTAAATGTTTCGACGACACTAATTTTCATGATGTCCCATTTATAAGTTACTTAGACAAGAAAAAAGAACGATTGAATTTTCTACGACAAATATCGAAGAATATTTAAGTTGTTTTCCAACTGACTCCATCTTCCCAAGACGCTATTTGTTCGAACCAGTGAAATACAAATCGAGGAAAGAATCTCGTACAATGTTCGAGACTCTTTAGCACGTAATTATTATGACCAAGTTAAGACACAATAATTGAGTCGTGAAGGGTATACGAAACCCCGTGTCTTGGGGAAGGGTGCTTCGTGACACAATTGTAGTGGAGTCCTCTGTACAAGATGTATTATGCGAAACCATTTTGGACTGAAAATCAGTTGTTACTAACAATTGATCATAATTGATGTTATGAGTTGGACATTGTGACTACGGATCAGGACCCGACGATAGTTTTATAAAATCTGAACAAAAAATTGTTCGAAAAACTCTATATTAAGTATATAGTATGTTAAACAGTTGAATTTCCCATTTTAAGTCACAAGACGAGAAAAAATTTTTGTGTAAGTGGTCCACATGTTGGTAGTAGTGTTAAATTAAAATCTTGTAAAAGTGTAGGGGGAGTGATTTTCTTTAAGGTGTGGATAGTCGAGAGGTAAAACGGGGTAGAGAAAAGACAGAGATATCCAAACAGGTAAGACCTGTCCAATATTTATCTTAGTGTGTAATATACTGTAAAACACTGATCATAGGAAATAAAAGGGACGACAAAAGATCTAAGTAGGTACGACATGGTATATAGTCATGTATAGTAATGAAAAGTGAAAAATAATAGTTTTTTTGAGGTGACATGTCGATATGTGTAAACGAAATAGGTAAGTAGTCACCTACCAGTGGACGCTACAAAGGCACAAGTCAACACAGGTTGAGAAAACTCTGGGAGTACTTGACCTCGGACGATCCGAAGAGACAGTAACCCTAAAGGGTCTGTTCTTATGAATTCACCCAACGGTAAAGGTTGAGGTCCCCTAGAAGGACTGGGTCCCTAGTTTAGGAGCAGAGGACGTGACGTCCGCCTAATGGTGACTCGGTGGAGTCGACTCGGTTCTGACAAAGGTGGAAACTGATGGTCCTTATTACGACGACATTTATGAACATATGTTCAAGAACACATCTGTATAAAGTAAATGAAAGGACATTCACTTTACTCACCTTGGTCACCTTTATCACGACTAAATCTTCGTGAGACCCTGATTACGACGACGACGATTCAGCGAAGTCAGCACAGACTGAGACACGCTGGGGTATCTGCCGTCGGGTGGTCCGAGGGTACAGGGACCCTAAGAGGTCCGTTCTTGCGACCTCACCCAACGGTAAAGGAAGAGGTCACGTACTTTCACTTTGACTTCAGCGAGTCAGCACAGGCTGAGAACCACTGGGGTACCTGACGTCGGGTGGTCCGAGGAGACAGGCACCCCAAAAGGTCCGGTTCTCATGACCTCACCCCACGGTAACTGATTATGATCAGTAACCAATTAGTCCATTTAGGTAGATTAACCCGAGGTGGATTCATTATTTTACTACTACGAACCGATCTATGGTGGTACTAAGAAAACCAAGATGTAAATATGTTCAAATAAAGAACCGACCCCCTCCAACCCCCAAACCCCCACCGCACCCCTCTGTGCCCTGTGAATTTTAGTAAGTAAGTAAGTAAGTAAGTAAGTAAGTTACTTATAGTCTTTTATTTCCCATGAGTAAGTCCCCGTTTCCTCTCTAAATTCTCAAAATTCTCTTACAGGATTATTGACTTTTGGTATTTTAATATAATTGAAGTAATTAATTTCCCAAGTTCCCGAGATCTTTTTATCTTACGATTTATAATATCTTAGGATTTTTTTTTTTCAGAATCCGGTGTAACCGGTCAGAAAAACTTCCAAAGATATATTACACCATTTTGTTCCGGGGTTTCGATAATTTACGTCCTTTTTTTTAATAATAATTTTACACATAAAATTCTTACTTTACATAGTCATTTTGAAATATTTATCAAACGTGTCTTGATAATAAATTATGGAGAAAGTTTTCGATGGAGTTTACCTAAATTGTTATGATTATACTTGATTATAATTCAAACTACTATATTTTGTGACAACAAATATAAAGTCGAAGTTCTCTTTGTATAATGTATCCATTGTAAATGAAACTGAGTCAGTTAAGTTATTCTACTAGTTACACTATTTAGTTTTACCAAATGTTGTCTTTTCTATAAAATGGAACTTTATTTTTAAACCCCTGTATGATCTAAGTGGAAAGTTATTTAAAACGAATCTGATTATAATTTTGATGAAATATAATAGACTTGTTCGAAAAACTCTATATTAAACATGTGAAATGTAATAAAGTGTAGAATATATCTTGGAATTGAAATTCCTGAAAACATGAGATTTATTGTCACCCCCACCCCCACTATTAGGAATTGAGATTATTGTCTTGGTCAGACCTCCATGTTAGTGGTTTTTTTTTTTATTATTATTGTCCTTACTAAATGGTTCGTATACCCGAAGGGTTCACCGTGATCACCATTTCTTGGACGGACGGTTGCGTTCTCTACATTCTTTACGCCGAAGTTAAGGACCCAACCCTTCTAGGGAACCTTCTCCGGTACTATTGATATCATAAGAACGGACCTCTTAAGGTGACTGTCTCCTCGGACCGTCCGATGTCAGGTATCCCAGTTTTTCTCAGTCTGTGTTAACTTGCTGATTTGTGTGTTTGTGTGGGGTTGAGATATGTTATTACGTTTCTGCTATGTTCCACTAGACGTAGTAGATTAAGAGTGTTATAGGGACTGTCTCTTATGACAAGTGTAAGATGTCTTTTTCTATTATTTCGAGTCTCCTCAATCTAGTTGCACTAGAACCAGTTCCATATTATACAAAGGTAGGAAGTCAAATTTACCCCAATTTATCGAAATTTGTAGAGTTGTCAATAATAATAATGACGTTTATTACATAAAAGGATAGTGAAAAGGAGGTAAGTAATTTTTTTATTATATGTCTTTCGTAAAAATCCTAATGGATCATTCATTTATGATTTGGTCCTAAACTTGTGTTTAGACCGACATAGGTTTTGTATACGTGAATTGAAGGGACTCGGAGTCAGTAGAGTCGACAATTCTGACTAATTTTGTAGACTACTCTCAATTCTCCTGATTTACTCTGTTACATGTTTTATGGTGCAGTACTCTGTAAAATTTTTAAGTAAGGTACTTCAGTTTTAAGATACGAGTCTTTGTCTTTATAATATATGTAGTAGTCACTACTTATCATATAAAACAGGCTTTGTGTTGTCTTTAGACTTTATTAGTGACTAATACAAATTCGTATCATATAAATATACAAAAACTTACTTTTATTTAGTAATTTTTAATACACGTTTTAAGTTTATGAATATGTTGTACATAAGACACTCTATCGTTGTCAAATACTTACTTCTGTAATATACTCTTACCTTCAATACCAAATTTGAAGGTTATAATGTCAAGAGTTGGAACGGTTACTGTTTTACTACACGATCATTAATCATCAAGAATTACCACGTTTAAATAACACTATAATATTCGTGGAATGAGAGAGTTTTATAGTGTAGTTGTATACGATATTCAGTTCAAATTCCGAAATCAAGATTTCAATAAATTTAGATTTTTGGCTGTTTAAGTCGAATTACCCATGACCCAGTATGGTGTACGTGGGCGGTTGTAAGGTTCCATGACCGTTTATAGAGACCACAAGTCCCATTATTTTGTTTTTAGTTTCTCCGTTTTATATTCTTTATACACCGATCGAATGTTATACTTAGTTTTTCTTTTTTCTCCCCCTCCCTATTTCTCCTAAAAAATTTTTTTAATATTTTTCTCTTTTATAAGTTTAATAATATAGGGTTTAATTTGGTCAAAGTTGTTGGGGAGTTTTTTACAATTGTTGGGATTTTCTCTATGTGTAACCTTTTTATGGAGTAATAGTTCTAGAGTACATAGTTATTATTTTAGGTAGGTAAGGAACGTTAGGGTTCGTTTCCTTTTTTGTACTGTGTATAAAAGTTAACTCAATATTAGTTATTAATACTTTGGACTAGTTGTTCATTCAGTCTTAATATTACAAGTTCATGGTGGAGACAGTACTTGGCCGTCACCCCTCAATTCCGAAATTGAGAGTAGAGATACGAACTAAGGTGTGGGTTTTTTACTTTGGAAAGTCACCACTCACGATCCATTGAAGGTACCAGGTAAAAGTTGATAATCCAAGGTCCTAAGATATTTGAAAGTCGATCGTAATCAAAAGTATCTGCTTTGATTAGGTGAAGTGTCAGTTAAGTCATTCTTTCCGTGGAATAAAAGATTACAAGAAGTGTATCACGGAAACACCATGTATTGAAAGGGTTTCAAATGACAAGACATTAAATGTAAAGAATGGACAACGAGGAGACCGTAACCAGACTTTACCTAAACATCTTCTACGGTGTCTTCCTGGTCGTCGTCGTTGTTTACCTAAACACCTTCCACATCGAAATTTTTTAATATTCTATGTGATATTTTAGGATTACGTAAACATAAGTTAATGAATTTTATAAACAAGTATATAAATACTTCTATCTTTTAATCTCGAAAGACTGTTATTTGACCACGAAACTAGCAGAAGACCATAGGGATTCTTTTACGTTATGTTATATATGTATATAAACCTGAGGTATATTTTTGGTTATGTATATGGTCTTTGTGTATGGAGGTTTACCTCGTCCGTGTGAACTTCTGCGTCCGACACAGACACGTCTTCGTGGGTGACCGTGGCAAGGTTTTTGTAATGACTTTTGTTCATAACTTTCTTAAGTATAAAACTCTCCCCCTTTTCTCGTTTCCATTAGGTTCTCGTTTCCATTAGATTGTTGTCCCAACGGTATTTTATACCTTTTTTATTATGACTTGTATAGTACGTAGTGTAGTCGAAAGTTTGAAAATTCAGAATCTTAAGTAAATGTAAGATTTTTTTTGTTCTTGGGGTTTCTCGAAGCTACGATATAGATGGTTATATATCATGTAGTTAATTTTGTCTTTAAATTCTTAAAAATTATGTAAACTTTTATTGTTATAATAGACTATGAAAATGTTTAGAGAAATTACCGACCGAATTATCTACTAGTTAGACAACACTATTACAACAAATCGAACCACGTATACTTCTTTTTTGACCGGAGTACACCGTAGTGCCAACTTGTTTTGTCTTAAAATTGTGGAAAAGGTCTATTGATACATATAGAACGAACTATAGTAAGGTCTTTGTTGTCAATGTCAAAGGATTTCCAATCGACGTTATACCAGGTTGAGAGTATAGACATATCCTCCTCTTCCCTTCCTGTCTCCTACTCTACCAACCTATCATAGTAGTTGCGTTACCTGTACTCAAACTCGTTTGAGGACCTCTGCCACTTCCTGTGCCTTCGGACCGTACGACGTGAAGTACACCAAAGTTTCCACCTGTGTTGAAACGTTGAGCTGTTGTCGACACTATACCTTAGACTTTGGGATAGTTACTTGAGACTACATGAGAATTTCATTGTAGGTCATCAGATAGAATGTGAAATTTACTTAGAAAATGATGAAAGCATAGTAAGCCTTTTATGAACTGCGGTTAGAAGTTTTACAGTTATATAAAGGAATACGTTTTATTTTATTGTTGGTAATTATAGTGGTAGGTACAGTAGTCTTTTCGTTATCCTTCGAATTATAATTCGAGTACCACCAATTATTTAAAAGGCTTTAAGATGAATCAACGAACTCTGACACATAAAATCGGTAACAAAAGGGATTTCACTGTCTGAATTTTTAAAGTAAAAACTCTTTTACAGATTGTTTATAGGTTTAGAGTTATTGGTACCAAACAAATCGTTAGTATGAAGGTTCTTTTTTTACCACAAGGTATTTTGTTCATCGACCAAGTAAGGTGTTGAGTTTTTTGGTGTATTCAACTAAAAGGAGTTCTGTCGAAATATGAAGTCATATGCCGTCTTGATGAGCTACGTATGGTATGAAGTTATGTCTCTTTTAATTCTGTACAAAGTCCCAGATCTGAATTATTTTAGTTTAAGGAAATGTGACGAAGAAGTTCGTATAAGTATTATTTTTGACTTAGTTTTTATAAGGATTCATTTTGTTACACACCATCGTTCCTTACTGATAATCTACTGACGACCATGTCGAACCGTGACCTCGGTATTAAGTTACGATTCAGTGGTAGTTCAGAATTGGATAATTTCTCAAAGATATGGTACTTATGTTTACAGTTAATTACTTTTGTGTTTGTTGGTGAGTCTTAATAATACTTAAGTCAAAATTGGAGTGTTTGGAAACCTTACCCAGAATCCATGAAGTTTATAAGGTACGCAATATGAGACCCCTGGTGAATAATACTCATATTACATTATAGTTATTTGGTAAAGTAATGTATATGGAGACAAAGGTCTGAAATACCGGTGGAACGATATCAAGTGATAAAATATACAGATTACATCAGTTATAATCATTTCGTTTTTATGTCTTTATAACACTTAAAATAAGAAACCTAAATTAGAAAGGGTAGACGGTATGTCTTTTACACAATGACCTCTTATTCGGGTTGATTGATCACAACGTTAGGATAGTAAAAAAAGACCTTTTCCACGATTTTCCTTTTTTTTTCAATGAGCCTATTTTCTCTGTTAGACATCCTTACCTTTTAGTTCCCATTCTGTAACATGTCTATTCAGTGGATATGGAGACCCAGACGAAGGAACTGGGTTTTTCTTCAGTTTTTTGATCTTCTCAAAAATTTCTAGTTTACAAAAATTTTACACCATCTGAGAGAAGACGGTTCTTAAGGAATGTGGTATGTATGTGTTTGTGACATTGTCTATGTAGATAAATATTTATGGTCACACTGTCTTTTCTATGTCCTGATTAGAACCCAAGACCACGTTTAGAAAGATTTTGAAATGAATGTTGAGTCCGATGTTGTACAATGAAAGTCACAAATTAGAAGTACTGATTTTTGACATGAAATTTTCATTCATTAAGACATTTGTCTAAGAGACTCATATTAATTTAAACATAAATTGTTAAATTGTGTAGGTAAAGTTCTACGCATATATGAGATTTAATATAAAGTCGTAAGTTCCTCTTTTTCATGAAAACTAATTTATTTTTTATATTTTGCTACCATTTAGGGGATACCATTAATGAGTTTCTCATATAAAATTGATTTTTTACATTTGAGCATTGAAAGAAGTTTGAATCCTTTTATAAGTTCTTAGAAAATTTAATTCGGGGTTTATCACTAATGAATTGTTGTATTAATAAGTTTCGACTTTTTTTCGAATTTATATTTTGTGTTCTGTTACTGTTCGATGGACGATCGTAATGAACACCTTCATATGCGCAATGACCTCCACCGTCGTCTCGACTTTTGTGACAGGTCAAGACGGTCCCGACGTATGAACAGACTTCTACGTGAACTGACTGACCCTTGACTTTGGTGTCTTGGTTGTCCTCGAAATGGACACCAGGGTTTGGGTGATGGGACTAGTGGTGGATACTTGTTTGTTTTTGTTTAATTTAGTTTCTAAAATTGAATACGAATAGGAAAGTTGAATGGTTGTCGTAAACGGTACTACACACTTAAATTTTGACTAAACCTCGAATCGTTTATTTACCTGTACTAAGATCTCAGAATGGATTATTTATTTATGAGGTCTTTTATGACCTGTTCAAACCACGATATGTAAGGTGAGACTATTTTTATTTTATGAGACAGACTTTATTTTTGATTCTGGACCATGGTTACTGTACAGATCCAATGTATATTCTTCTTTTAAGAGTTTGACGATGTAATTTAGACGTTCTACCCCTGTTGAGTTAGTTCGTGTGTATATGTGAGTAGATTACGACCTGGATACTCTTGAGTTAGATAATTATTATAGTAGAAGGGTCCCAACAAATGGTTTTTTAATTCTCTGTCATTATTCTATTCATTCTCATTATTCTATTCATTATTCATTGTGAATGATACGCGGTCTGCGACAAGATTTATGGAGAGTACGTCATTGTGTATGTTGTGTTGAAAAATTCAACTTACGATAAAGATGACGAGAACCACCCCTCTACTCTTTAGTACGAGTCTCTAGTCTTAGGTCAGACTTTCGTCTGGGGTCGACAAGAGGAATGATGTGATACGTGAAACTCTCCGTTTTTATGATCGGAATGCTGGTATTGACCCATATTTTTATGTGACGTTTATCCGAAATAAAGAAAAATTTATTTATGATTTTATCAGTATCTTTTATCAAGTTTTAATTATGTAGTATCTTTGGTGGTTTATTAGGATATCAGTAGAGAACCGGGAAAACCGGAAATCTTGTTATTTCGTGTGATTCTGTTTTAATTTAAAAACAGTTAATAAAAGAAAATTTAGATCTTCAAATGTTTGATCAAAGATCCGAAAGATGGCACACCAATAAAGTCTAGGTTTTACCCGATTTATCAGTGCTTTTAAATCACATCTATTTTGGATATGTGTTACTTCTTTTCGTAGGAGTCTTAAATTATTTATCTTGGTTTACATCTTCTGACGAATTATGTGTTTAAACATAAGAAAAGAAATTTCGAACTATGGAACGGGTCGTGACTTCTATAACAGATTTAATCGTTCACGGCGTATAAACAGACAACAGACATCTGGTCGAAACAAGCGACTTTGAAATGATTGTCGACTTCGACAAACTACTGAGACCCTACATAACTTCCAAGGTTTTAGTCGTGACCTCCTAAACCCCTTCAATAGTTTTACTCGTTTTAATCGTAAATGACTAGGTCGTGAAGGTGGACATTACCTTATCTGTCTTTTGAACTTTGACCATCTGAAAGGGTTATAGGAAACTATCTAATATACTAGTAAAGAAGAATTTGATTCAAAGGATATTCGTTAGGATTTTAGAATTTTCATTCTTAACCGTTTACCGTAAGTTGAACTTAGTAGATGTGTACTGGTAAGTGTCAGATGTTTTGATCTAAAAGTTTCCAGGACTGTTGTATATCCCGTTGTTCAAGGATACCGCATTAACACATTAATGGATAGGGCCTTACTTGTTTTATTAAGTGGCCTCTCAGAGGTACGATGAGTCAAAATAACATGAACTTCTCGATGATGAGTTAAGGTGTATTAAATTACATGTGTCTTGTGATGTTACAGAAGTCATTTTCATACGATTGTATAAAGTTCCTTTTTTATTCTCGTGAATTATTTATTTATTATATTTACTATGTAGTTAAAATAAGATGATTCTAAAATTTCTGATAAGATATAAGATCTTAGAAGGGATTGCATGATGGTTTTATAATTTTTGGTCATTTATAAGTAAGATACGAAGACTACGTTATGAAAACTACAAACAAGAAATATGAATGTGTAATCAAAGTCGTTAGTTCTATCATCTATATCTATGTACATATATGTCAATATCTAATTTGACTCTCGTTGTGCGTGAATTTCCATAAAGTCTTTGTCTCTGTAATGTGGGATAAATTTTTTTTTTTTTTTGTGAAAGGTAGTTAGTCAAAAAATATGTAAGATTTTGTTTATGTACAGAATGTCTTTAATTTGAGACAAAAACTAATTTTGATTTATTACAGACATAAATTTTCTGACACTAGACAATGTTCCTTGGCCACTTGTTTCGTGTATGATTCAAAAATTTTAGACATACTTCTTTCAATAAAGTTTAATTATTTTTGTTAATAATTTCTTTGACAATGACATGTGATAACACAAGAAGCTCAAATCGTTATCACTCTTCTCATTTTCACGCTTAAATACCTTTTAATAGTACTTTCCTACTAATTTTAAGATATTGACTTTGTGGATATTTTATATGGTAATTTGTATGTTTAATCATTTTCTACGGATGAACTGTTGTCTTGAATGACAACCTTCGGACCTCTCCTTTTCGACTTCATTTAAGTGGTTTTGACGTCGATCTACTTTCGTAAGATTTACGACCTGTCGGTCTTTAATACATTTACTACTTTAAATTTCTTTTTTTTCTTTCAACTTCCTTTTCCGAAATTCTGTTATGTCTCAATTTGCAACTTTCTTTTCGTTAGTCGGTTTCTAGATTTGTTTCCAAGTTACTGAAAGACTTTTATTGTGTCAAATACCCATTCATAAGTTACAAATTTCTGGTTAAGGACGTGTCTTTTGATAGACTTCAAATAGTTTCACTAATAATTTATTAGATGAGTTGGTTAATAAAAGACTTCGAACGACGGGACTTTTCATGAATGTAAAAATCAAGATACCTTTATTAATTGATCGAAGAAAATAAATCTCGGATTTAATTTAGTTTTGCATAAAACACTTGGATTTTTTGATAATGATGAAGTTACAGAGGCACGCATTCTTTAAATTCTTTCTAAGAACACGTCCTTTTCCTTTTGTCTATACTTAATCTGTTTTGTGATCACAGGTCTTTTTGTTTATTTCTTTTTATATTTCTAAAGTCCAAAGGGGTCTCGAAACATTTTGTCTTGATAAAATTTTGGTCTATTAGTGTCTTAAATTCAAATCTTATTAAAAGGTTTTGATACAGATGTCTCAACATAAGATAAAAAATTTCATTTTTGTAAATTAGTATTACGACCTCTCCGAGATGGACACCAAACCCCGACTTTTCTTCTCACTGAACGACACCCCTTTGGAGGTTTTAATGAGCTTGGTGATCTGACAGGTTTACGTAGTTTCAGACGTTTTAGACGTAAACGTCTTAAGACTCGACATTTACCATTCCTTATTATGTACAATTACTTATACTTTTGATATTTATTTTTTATACTATTTACTCAAATTCTTAAAATACTTTCAAAGGTACAAAGTATTGAATTTCTTTTAAGTAAATCTTTAGTCTAAAATTCAAGATGTTTACAAATAAAGTGGGTTGGCGTTCGTTAAGTAGTTTCCCGTAGGTCATGTTACTATTTAAACATGTGTTTATCGGAAACTCACCGTAGTGCTTATCATGATATTTCACTGAGATAATTTCCTTAGAGACTTAATTGTCGTGATTTGTGTTCAAAGTCATTTCGTCTCTCTACACCCTATGTCCTATGTAAACCTTTTAACTCTACTTAGTATACTTTTACCGAACTAATGTAATTTTTAAAAACAAAAATTGGAACGTTGATACAATGTAGTATCGTATGAAATTTTTTTCGTTTTTCAACCTGTACTAGTAGTTTATTTGACTTCTTTGAGTATAAAATAATCCTCGAATAGTATAATTTTGTGTATAATTGAATTTGTTATTTTTGATCATTTTTAATATGGTATTTATGTGGAGTTTGGATGACTTTTTCTGGTTGACCGTAAAGGGTTGACCATTGGTTAGATTGTCGTTTCAGGATTCGAAGATATTTTAGTTATACATTCCATTTTGTTTTCTAAAAAATTTTCCGGTTTTGTCTACGACCTATTCTAAAAATGTCTCCTATTCTATTCTTATTCTTCACCAACTATACGTCCTTTCACTTACGATTTACCATTCTCACTTTTCCTACAGGTTGTTTCACTCACTCGGTGAAATTTAAGGAACCGTCCGTTAAGATAAAGATCTGTCAAAAACATTCTGATGATGTTTACTCGTATGTCGATTAAGATTATCGATTTGTTACATAAAAAATATTATTACTTTTTAGTCTTTGAGTTTACCGGTCATTAATCCCTAATGAATTAATTTCTTGTAATGTGCTACCTTATATTACATCGGTAATTCTTTATATAGTACATTTCTTATAAATCGAAATATGTTTTTATGAATATCGTTTCATTTGTTCTATTTATCCAATTATTTAAGGTCTATATAGAAGTACACCATTGAAGCAATTTGTACTATAGTACACGTATGTTTTAGACGCAAAATCAATTTTCCATTCATCACTCTAAAGTCCATCCATAGTACAGGACTCGAACGGAAAAAGTCACTCAGACATGAGATGAACCCGAAGGGACCACCGAGTCTCCATTGTTCGGTTTTCTTCAGTGATTCGTTTTTTTTAACGGGCAATTTCATTTTGTAATAAGATCCTTCTTTTAGTCGTTTTGAATGTCGTAAAGGACATTGACGAGAAAAAAAAAAATTAGATTGACCCATACTATTACTCGTCCCCCTGTGCATGTATTTCTTCTAGTCTGGGGGAAAAGGATGTGTAGACGCGGTTGGATGGTGAAGACTGTACACCTCACGATAGGGTGAAACGAGAACTTTTGGAAAAATTTTGGTTAACAGAACCGGGAGTTTATGGTGTGTCTTCATGGATTTAATTTTCCGACGAATGACGAATTGTTGTATTTAAGACATAAAAGAACTGAGGGATGTAATAAAACAGACAAAAATAAATTATTCTATTTTAAGTTGAAATGTCCGACTTTAAAATGAAAGGGGTTTTATGTATATTATCTTCTTTATGATTATCTAATTTTTTACAAAATTAATTAAAGAGTTTTTTATAAAACTTTGTTCATAGATATGGTCAAATTTAATATATATTCCAATTTGCGTCAAATGACCGTGTAACGACTGTTGTGGTATTCACGTCAAATTACTTTTCCCTTAGATTCTATTCTCAGTCTGTTGAGGTAGAATTGTACTCTTTGACATTTGGGAACCTAATCAGGGAGTAACAAGACCGAGATGGTCATAAGAATGATTGTTATACTCTTCTAAGTAATCTACCGGAGATGATTATTTTGGTTGTGATACTAAGATGTTGAATATTTTTTTATCCTTATTAAAGAATAGTCGAAATTTTACGATTAGGTTTCTTTTAAGATTTTCTGTTTCATTCAAAGAATTCCGTTTTTGTCTATTATGTTGACATTTGGTTTACTTTTCTCTCATACTATATACTTCAAGAGTTTAAGTCTCATCTAATATAAAGTTTTCCGTTCAAAGGTTCAAAAACCTTGGGAATCGACATGCCAACTCTTGTTGTTTACTTTATGTAGACAGGGAACATCTTTGTCCTTACCCAGGGATTCGATCAGACACCGAATATTGGACTTTATATATACTGATACATCAGATATTATTATATATGACTTGTAAATTGAATATAAATCTTGTAGTATACCCTTTTTGAATGTAAATTGTACAAAATTTGTATTCCTTTTTTTTAATCAAGTTACGTTAGGTAAAACGAATAGTTCAGATAAAATAGTATAGATATTAAAAGGTTGGTCTCGTGGTTTGTTTGATTAGTTTATGGATAAGTAATGTTGTTTTGTCCTAAAACATTATGAAGATAGTCAAGAATAAATATCTATGACTTAGGTGAGTGACAAAAGTTGTTGAAAAATGTCATGTAAAACTTTTAATATGCACGATACCTTACTTTGAGACTATTTGTGTTGAAACCTTAATTTGTGATTATTATGTAAAATTTTTTGGATGATAGATCTTGGAGTTTGTTCAAGATGTGTTTCTTTAGGTCTGATTTTTCTTACACTGTTTTATCATTTCTTACGAGAAATATATTAGAATAAGTTTTTCATGTTTTCTCAGTTGAGTCAAATCTTAAATTCCATGATTCAGTTACTCGGACTTAGAACGGGTGTCGACAGAAATGTGAAGTCACTCGTTATCTATGAGTACATTTTCCTTTTTTTTTAATTTTACATCTCTGGTCTCCTATCGTCGGTCGTTGAGAGTAGTTTAGGTCTATTGTCTGAAGTAAGGTAGATATGTTATAAAATCTAATAAAAGTAGTTAAGGATTGTAAATTTCTCTCGTAAAGTTGTTCTAAAGAACGGAGAGAATTTTCTTAGTTATATAATCCTTGGGACTCGGGCGTAAAGGTACACCGTTGTCCTCTAATGTCTTGTAGACGGAGACTTTCCCCGTGACACCAGGGAAGGTGTCACGTAATGTGGTGAGTAGACACAATTAACCCACCGTTCCGGTAACTCAAACTGTAGGGAGTATATCCTACACTGTTATTAGTTACTGTCAAATGTCAAAAACACTATACAAATAATGGTCCATTCTATTGATAATGTAAGGTATCATTTAATACAAAGATTGCCGGTACATATAAAGATATCTTCTACTGAAAAGGACTTGTATTATGACTGGGGTAGTAGCTGTGTGTAGATGTGTGTGATTGAGCCGGTCTTACAAGTTTGTTTCTTCCCATTTCTGAAGACCAAAAATTCGGTAATTTAACAGACACTTTCTTGTCCAAAAGGATATTTTATTACGATCGGTCTAACCGAATAGACTTATTAATGACAGACGGTAATTTCCAAGGTAAACAGTGTAGTTAGACAACTCCTCTTTCAAAAGTGGGTAATAAAAGAAAACTGTACTCTTAAAGTCCCGTTCTTAAGTCGGTAGTTACTGAAATTTAGACGCTTGGTACATACTTTTTCATATTTACATATTTTTCATATTTAAGTCTCACGCAGTGTTTCCAAGACCCTTTTCTGTAAAGTCTAACTTGGTTCTGTAACCGAATGTAAAATGTTCCATTTTTCATTTTCTACCGTAGTCGATATGATCTTCCCTTTTATTTATTCATTAAAATAATCGAAAAAGAACGTTATAGGTATATATAAAAAATACGAGGATCTTAGCTTACTCCATTCTTTTCTCATTAGACTCATCAGGAAACATTTTTGTTTTCTTGAAATCCGATTTTTTAATAATGAGAGTCCGTTGGACTGAATAATTTGATGAAGGAGTGTCTGTATAGACAGGAGATGATATAAAGACAGTATACACCTTTTCTCTGTTGTTATAAATTATAGAAGTCAGTTAGACTATTTTAGTATGTAACGATAAAAAATTGTAAATATACAGTGTTAATTTATTACTGTTAATAAAAGTTTTTCGTAAAATTCCCTCAATAACTTTTATATTTCCATTAGTACCATATTTAGTCAGACACCTCATGTGACTGAACAGATAAAAAAACGATTATACCGATGTATCTTTTCACATTGTAATTAGGGGACTGGACGTTTATAAGTGTTTAACGTAAGTCTCTGGTTTGTGTGTGTGTACTTTGTTCGATTTTTAAATATTCTCAAACCGTCGATAAATAGATAGTAAAGTTTAATATAGAGTTATTCGGATTTTAACTCTATTCATCTTATAAGTATTTAATGTCTTCGAAGTGAGAGATAAGTAACTAAGAAGGTGGTTGAGAAAACTGGTAGTAAGTTTTTCGTTCTCCACTCTTGTCTCTCGACCTCGAGGACAGACGAGTCTCTTCTTTGTTGACCGAAGGGCGGACCTTCTACTTCCCCTTTCTAAAATAAGTCAGAGGACCTGAAGACGATGAACCGATTACATTCTTTACCTTTTGGATGGTGTCAGGGTTGTTGAATACGAAGGACTAAAGAATGGGAAGAGGCATTTTAGAGAACTTTCTTTAGAAGTGGGATCCTAGAGAAAAATTTCATTTGTGTATGTCTGTGTTTGTATGTATTTAGTGTGGTGTTGAAGTAAGACATCGTATCAGAATCTTTTACAAAAATAACTATAAGTTTTGTTTTTAAGGAAATTATGAACTATCTTTACACCGACTTCCAAAAGATACTAAAAGGTTTAATAGAGTTTGTTGTATAAAAAACTATGTATATGTATTTTATTAAACATGGTAATAATAGGTTGATAGTCGGTCCTGTACTTTGACTTTCCTTTTTTTCCCGTCTCTCGTAGTGTTAAAGTGTCCACTCATTTTCTTCCATTTTATTCAGGGTTTTATTTTGTCCTTTGGTCATTCATGACCGAAAACAGTATAAATATTTTGTCACTTTATGTATGTCCGTTTTTATACAGAGTTTAATAGTATATTTTGACGAAGTTTTACTGGTTTACTTAAGAATTAAATCACGAGGTGTAAATTAAACTACTAATAAGTTTGTGACCGTTTTCGACGATCCTTTTTTGTGAATGGACGTACTGACAACTTTACACGTTTTAATCGTTTTAACCGACATCGACAACTGACTCCACGACCTCGTCGTTTCTACAGACTCGGTTCTAGTGAATTTTCCAGTTTGACGAAGAAAAGGACGACGACGGGAACCCTCGCTGGATGTTGTCCCCTGATATTAGGTGTATAATTGATGTTTCTCGAAGGTCAATCTAAACGATTTGCAAATATTTTGAAGGTTAAGTGGTTCGAATTTTGTCAAATTTCTAATATATTAGATGAACATCTCAAAACTTATTTGTTTCCATTTCACTTCATCGAGTCGATACAGACTGAGAAACGCTAGGGTACCTGACATCGGATGGTCCGAAGAAGCAGGTACCCTAAAAGGTCCGTTCTCATGACCTCACCCAACGGTAAAGGAAGAGGTCCACTAGAAGGGTTGGGTCCCTAGCTTCGGCCCACACGGTGTAACGTCCGTCTGCGAAAATGGTAGACTCGGTACAAAAGACTTTTCGTGTTTAAAAGTTGTAGATACGGGTATTAATAGAAAATTCATGTCTCAGTTTTCGTTACTTCATATTAATGTCGTCCACAATATGGAGTTCTGTGTTTTGTCTGAATAACGATTCTCATACTACTATTCCGAAAGTGTCTTGTTTAGAAAATAGGTTCCCCTTCTCAATGTTATATGACTGAAATGGGAAGAGAAGTAAAAAATAAGTTTCGAAACCACTTTTACCTCGTTAAATAGATCAACGGGATCATATACGTAAAAAAAATTCCCACCTTAGGATCATATGCGTAAAAAATTTTCCCACCTTAAATTAAGTTTATTATTGTACGAAGTCTTAGTAAGAATACATTCTGTCTGTATTACGGTGTGTCATTGTCTAAACAGTATTGAGTAGACTGACAGTACTTCATATCTTCGTATTTGAGATCTGTGGTTGACGACTTTTCTGAAGTCAGATGAGTCAAAAAATCTTATTCAATACATTACGTTTCGATGGACGCAAAGTTACTATTTGTACAAAGTGGTAGTCCTACCCCTTTTTTAAGACACGAACTCTTTAGGAAAGGACATTTTCACATAGTGTTTCCGATATGACAAGATTTATTGAGACTACCAGTGGTGTCTAAGTACAAAATGGTGATGTTCAATGTAGATACTGTAACGAGGACTTATGGAAATGTTTGAGTATAAGCGTTATCGTTTTTGGTGTTTTTGTCTGTGTGACGTTGGTGAATTGGTTCATAGAAAATTCCATAATATTTGGTAATCCTGTATCACGGTGACCATATGTTCATCGTAATACGTTGACAGAATTAAGGGTTTAAGTAACATGAGTTAGGAGGAATGCATCTTCGAAGATTTTTCTGAATTTTTACTGAGTGGACTGATCCACACGGGAATAAATTCACGTCACGACCACGACTTAGAGGATTTTCTCTAAAGTCACCAAACTGGAGTCCACACGACGAGCACGATGACCGTCTCCTGGGACTTTATCTACGTACCTGACTGCGGTGGTGAAACCGAACAAGACCACCCTGTATGGATTTTGTATACTTTTCAACTTCTGCGTCAATGGATTCCTTCGCCATCCCTTATGATTCGAGTTTTTCGAATTGAGATATTAAGACATGTTCTGACGAAACTATAATTAGAATAAAGTTCTTAACTATGGTATTCTCATGTGAATTAATTTTATAAGTCTCTTTTCCATTATTTTGTCGTTGGTGTTTTGAACGAGGTTAATAAATGAATGTCAGAAAGATTCTATTGTTATAATTGACGAAAAAAAAATTTTTTCTTCTGAAGATCAAGTAGTTCATGACATTCTAGTATTGTAAACTTTTGACTCGTTTTCCTTCCTTTTTATAAATACAATGTCAATTGTCGGGTTTTATATTTCCAGATAATGTTTAGATATTCTAATTGATAAGTTAAAAATGTACCTGTCTTCGTTAAGTGGCTCTCTCTGTGTCTTTACTTTTGTAAAAATACATTTAATTTTATTGTATGTAAACCAGACTCATATTTGAAATGTTTAAAACAAGGAGAGATAATTTTATGACACGGGGTCTTCATGGTAAAGGTCAGTAGATGGGAATCCGTTATTAACCCAATTCACATTTATTTACATACAATGGTGTCATGAGAAAATCTAAAGTTTTTTTTTGTTGTTATTTGGTTTTAGGTAGTCCTCTTTTTGCGAACTTTCCCAATACGATCAGAGATATAATTATGTGTCGACGAGACAGAACTGTACCTTTCTACAAGTATTCTGAAGTGTCCAGAAAATCCAAATTGAGGTCAGTACATTCCTAAGTACCCCACTTTCCTTATTTCTTTTCTCTCTCCCCTTCACTCTTGTGTCACGGGTATATAACCGTCACGATAGAGGTCCCGACCGTAAGAAACTCTCGAGAACGAGTGTCTTAAAGACCCAAACCAAGATTGATGGGAGGAAGGGGTGTAGTGTGTCTACCCTTTTCGTCTTTTCGTCTCAAAGAGATGACACAAGGTGTACACACACGTAACACGAGTCAACACAGACTGAGAAGCACTGGGGTACCTGATATCGGACGGTCCCAGGAGACAGATACGAGGTTTTAGTCTCAAGATTAGGATCGAGGTAGTGAGTTGTCTACACTTTGGGTCCCGTTTGTTGAAGTCGTGAAACACGGAGACTTAAAAGAAGATTTTGTGATACCAATGATACTCCATATTTGTTTAATTGTAAATGTTTCATGAATATGTCACAAGACCATGTGTTCGTAACCGATAATAGTTTAATATATTATTAGTGTTTGTTATTTTGAAACCAAAAAAATCATATACCTTCTCTACTTTTGTCCTTCAATGTAAAAGGGTCAAACCGAATAGTCATCACTACGGTTAAAGACTCTTATCGGTTCGGAAAAATTTCGTATTTTAGTCCATTCTTAGAAACCGAGTTTCCGAATACATCGATGTTCATTTTTTCGATTGATTTGTACATGTCGTATCCTTTACTCAAGTTTCGAACAATTGTCTTATTAAAGTCTTTGGGAAATCTACTGTCGTGGTCGGAGTTACAGAATTCACATCGACGGGTGTAACTCCCAAAAATCTCTCTGACGTAAACCTATTACGAATACAACGTCTCTTCCTTTACCGTTAGATGAGGTCATGAGAACGGGCCTTTTATGGTACCTCGGACCATCCGAGGAGGCAGGTACCCCAGTGTCTCTCAACCTGTGCTGACTCGCTGAAGCGAAAGTGAATACAGCGTAGTGTTTGGGTGACGTGGTGGGTGATACATGTACAGTGTCCACACGTCCTCGTACTCAAATTTTACCTTTTCAGGGTCGGATGGATTTACGATCAGTGAGGGAGAGAGGATGGGTGGTTAACTTCAAACATAAACAGAATGAGAATAATTATAAGACAAAAGAGTCCTGTTTTTTCTATTGTGTTTAATATTAATAAACTCCAAATGTTAATAAACCAATACCAAACTTATTTATTAAAAATAATAAAATAAAACACCGATCATAGTGATTACGTCCCTCTTCCCTGAAGGCCAAAATTAAGATAGTTGAGTAAGTGTGTACGAAAGGAGAATAGTCGACTTCGATTTCGTAAACTTTTGGGTCGAGTCAAGATAAATTTGATTGAGACTCGACCATTTTCGCTTTGAAACCTTTTACTTTTTAATCCGGTTCCGATAGTTCCTCTTTCCAGAATTGATGTCCTATTTTCCGGACCCTTTAAATCTTGATTTTACTATTTTTCTATTAATATATGAAGTAAAATTCTCTTAATAAATACCGTCGTACAAAAACGATAGTGGAGTAGAACATTTCAAAAAAAAAAAAGAAAGGACTTGATTTTAGAACGACAATAAAAAAGAAGATATAAGTATGGATTACAAAGGTCATTACGACTTATACCGGGACCGTTTTTAATCAGAGGAGGTCTCTTCTCATTCTTATGTTTCAAGTGTCTTGTATGTTTAATCTCAGTGAAGAAAGATGATACGAGTGGGTCACGTTCACCTCTATAGAGTGAGTATTGGTGTCGTTCATAAGGGAGTTGATCTTGTCACAAAACTTCTATAAGAGACCCAATTTTATGTCAAGGAGACCGTTTGTTCTCCGGTAAATGAAGTAATAGGGAGATAAATACTAAGAGAGAGTAGAAAAATTGGAGAGTTCTTCCTTTTATGTGTGATGACTTTGATTTTATGTATGTGATTTCTTTATTGGTTCTTAAGTAGTGATTACTCAGAATCATTCGATTAAATTTAACAAGAGTATGTCGATTTTACTTCTCGAGTTTCATCGACTTGTAATCAAGATACTTATATGGGAACGATTCAACGAAGTCAACACAGGCTGAGACACGCTGGGGTACCTGCCGTCGGGTGGTCCGAGGGGGTAGGGACCCTAAGAGGTTCGTTCTTGTGACCTCACCCGACGGTAAAGGAAGAGGTTACGTACTTTCACTTTTCACTTTCACTTCGGCGAGTCAGCACAGGCTGAGAACCGCTGGGGTACTGACGTCGGGTGGTCCGAGGAGACAGGTGCCCTAAAAGGTCCGTTCTCATGACCTCACCCCACGGTAGCGGAAGAGGTGTTTATATGGAAACGAGACGAAATCTTGTGAAGTGATCGGTGTGCATGTAGACAAAATTGAGGAAAAGTTTTTAATTGTAGACTGTCCAAATCGAAATTTTCATATTTGTGAAGGAAGAATTGTTCCATCTTTTTACTGAAGAACCCACCCATCAAACTCGTTTCTCCCCATAAAACTCGTTTTTTAATAACGTTGGACGTTAATTCACTTATCTGACGAAGTACTCACGAAATCGCGTCACGAATGATATATTTTCTTTGATTTCTTTGTGAACGATTTGTTTCCTTCTAAAAATTCTTTCCTCCAAAATGTACTGATGTTACAGATCTCTTCGATTGTCCCTATCATTTCCAGATGTTCCTTCTTAGGGGTTGAAGGGTTTTTTCCCATTCTCCGGACCACCACTGTTTTTCCGATGACGGTCCGTGTCTACTCAATCCTGTTTCGTCTTCATTTCTAAAAACCTTTAGTTTAGGTTATTTTCGGTTTCATATTACTCAATAGATAGATAAAGGAATAAAGGACAGATCGATGAATAAAGGAAGGAAGGACAATATGATTAGAATGGGTATTAATTACGTTAGACCCCTCGGAAACGAGATTTATCTTTGATAAGTGAGTGGTAGAAAAGAAAAGTATAAAAAGAACATCCTTGAGAAAGTGAAAAACACCTAGGGACTTCAGACCTTAACGACTTCTAGATAGTAGTTTATTAGGATCGGTTTAGACAAATGTCTGGAAACCTTTCTTAATGTTTTTGTTTTCAACAATTTAAGTTGTAAAATTACTTTAAAATTCTATTAATTCTAAGTAAATCTTTCGATTGGATGAAATTAAAATTATTATAACGAAAGTTATCCTATAATTAGTGTTACTCGTTACTTCTTCGTTGTTTACTTCCTTGATTTAAATAAAATTACAATATCGTACGTCATTTCAGAATAGTTATCGTAGTGTTTCTGGTCGAGGAGCTTCCCTTGATTCATCACTTTGCCCTAGATTCTCCTGGAGTCTAACAAACTAGAATCTTATTAGTATTTGACATTTGGTAATCGTTTCAGTACATTGGAAATACTTAGAGTCAAGGAAGTGGGGTATTTTGTTTCCTTAAACTAGTCGTTAGAGAATTAGGAACTGTCCAAATTTTTAGTTGGTTTTTCTTGTTTATTTTTCATGATCTTAGTATGTTAAACAAAAATTTCATATTATATTCTTTTTATGTTCCGTCGATGCTGAGATCGAAATATTGACGGAGGATATGAAAAACGGGGGTTACCGATTTTTTACTCTCTAATAGATTGAAAAATCATTTTTAGTTTCTTTGTTTTACTACGTCATGAGTTTATCCTATGTTTCATATTTCTCTTGACATGTCTTTTTCAACTATTCCACACGAAGTAGTTTTAAATTTTGACGAAGAGAAGTCTATTCCGTTCGGTGGTTGACTATTTTCCTTCAATGTTATACAACTTCTCACCTATCTTTTAAACTTGTTTGTGAAGTAGTCTCTTCTATGTGTCTGCCGTTTATTCGTCGGGTTCTAGTGTCAGGTACATCTTTTACATTTAATTTTGTTATAACCCGGGGTGATGTGTCTGTGGGTATGTTTGGTGGTCTTACCGGTTTGTTTTTCTGATTTCGTTCCGTTTCGCTCCGAAAAAAGTACTTGACATAGTTAGTCTTTACATTACCTCGTATTCAAGGACGTAAACCCTGGGCGTGGTTTTTTCATCATTACCTCTTTTACGAAATACTTCGAAGGGGATCTTCTTAAAAGGAAAAGAGGAGATGTCTGGTAACAAATTGAGAGAACACGGTCATTCGAAAAACTATGTCTTCTCAATAAAGACCTGCAAGAATATTTATTCACATAATAATAACTTTATCAACCACAAAACTGTTCATAAATAATATTATTAGGTCTTTATTGATGAGATGGGTGGAGTTCGATGTCTCTTACGAATAAAGACTTTATTGTTCCCAAGATCGGTGTGTGTGTGTGTGTGTGTGTGTGTGTGTGTTTTCTGACCGGTATAGTATACGACCACTCTACACCTTGATCTTGCGAGTTCTTACATTTTTACCATGTTAGTCAAACCCTCTATCAACCGTCAAAGAATTTTCAATTTGTATGTGGATGGTACATTGGGTTGGTAGGGTAAAGATTCATTCATGAATTCTTTGTATTTCCATGTACAGGTACGAGTCTAAACATGTATTTACAAGTGTCTTCGAAGTAATTGGGGTTTGTCTTTTGTTGGGGTTATAGGTAATTGTCCATTCACTTAATTATTAAAACCTTATAAGCTCAATCTATGATAAACCGTTATTTTTACTTGTTTAATAACTGTGTTCTATGATGCACTTATTTGGGAGTCAATACGACTGACTTTCTGTAGTCTTGGGTGGGGGGGGTTGTTTCATATGTATCAATCATACATATGTACGTATCATATGTATAATACATTAAGGTAAGTAAATTTTAAACTCCTTTACATTTGAATAGATACCACTACCTTACGTCTAGTCCCCTACGTGATGTTTCCTCGTGTTGTTATAAAACCCCCTACTACTTTTACATACAATAGTACAATGATATTACTACCAAGTGTATACAGTTTCGAGTAATTTAACATGTAAAATTTATATATGTTAATATTAATGAATGAGAAATCATTTTGAGATTTTTTGTTCAGGTGTTCAAAGGTTTTAATATAATGAAATTTCTTGTTGTGACATTTTTCTTGTGTCATATATTGAAGGTTTCGAACTGTTTTAAAACTCTTTAGTCTCTACCTTTTCGTCATAGGAAGAGATCGAATGGACGTACGAGTGACTTCATCTACGTCCTCTTTATTCTGTCCTTTTTTCCTCAGTGGGAAGAGGAGAGGAGGGTACATGGGGTTTGTACAAAGTCTTGTCGTAAAGAACACCAAGGAATGATGAGACCAGAGTTATGTTTATGATATTTCAGTAATTAATTCCGTCATGTATTGTTTGTGTTTCCATCAGAATAATATTTTTGTAAAGTCACCTTTTCGGGTTCTTCACGTTCGTGGGTCCTTACCATTACGTTGAATGTCGTGTTCATGATATATTTGGGATAATCTCCTGGTCGAAGAGATTATTTATGAATCGATGTTTTTTTTTTTTTTTTTTTTTTTGTACTAGGTTTTCCCATGGACGTGGGGTTGCAAGTGACGTCGTCACAAATGTTATCGTTTCTGTACCTTTGTTGGAGGTGCGGGTAGTTGTCTCCTTACCTACTTCTACACCACGTATACATATTTTACCCTGTGATAAGTCGGTGTGTTTCTTACTTTATTACGGTAGACGTCGTCATAGTTACCTGGATCTTTAATAGTATGATTCACTCCATTCAGTCTCTTTCTGTTTATACTATACTATAGTGAGTATACATGTTAGATTAAAAAAAATTTTTCTGTATTTACTTGAAAAAGTGTTTTATCTTTGTCTGAATGTCTATGACTTTTGTTTAAATACCAATGGTTTCCCCTTTAACATCCCCTTCCTCCTTTTTTAGTCCTCGAACCCTACTTCTGTGTGTGTGATGATATATGTGCTATTGGTTGTTCCTAAATGACATATCGTGTCCCTTGAGATGTGTCATAAGACACTGTTGGATACACTCTTTTTTTTACACTCTTAGATTCTTTTCTTTTTATGGACACAAACACACATATCTTGACTTAGTAAAATGACATGTGTACTTTGATTGTGACAACATTCAGTTCATATGTGGTTTTTTTCAATTATAAAAAAATTTTTCAGGTGTGTTCTGAGAAGAGTTGGTCTTTGGATATTAAGAGGCTTTTACATTAAAATTTTCTAAGATACCGAAATTTATTTTTTAAAGTTCACTCTTTTGTTCTGTAAACGAGTTTCTGAATAATTTCACATTAACTTTCGTAGTCGAATCCTATTAAATACTGTAAATCAGAAACATAAGGTTTTGTGGATAATTGATTACATATATCAAAAAATTTGATTTTTGTTAATTACTTATCGTTTATTATTTTTATGTTTGTTTTTCCTCTGCCCAATTTCTGTCTAGTATATCAATGACAGAACCGTGAGTAGTACCATTATGTCTCGTTTCTACCTAACGGATCAAGATATCTATGGACTTAATGGTCGGACAGTGAGTCCCGAAGGGTCCACCGTTATCACCATTTCTTAGTCGGACGGTTACGTCCTCTGTATTCTCTACTCTCCAAACTAGGACCCGGTCCTTCTAGGGGACTTCCTCCCATACCGTTGGGTGAGGTCATAACGACGGACCCCTTTGGGTACCTGTCTCCTCGGACCGCCCGACATTAGGTATCCCAGCGTTTCTCAGTCTGAGTTGATTTCACTGAATCGTGTGTGCGTACGTGTTCAATGAGTTTTAAAGTATGATTGACGACCTCCCAGACAAGAAAGAGGGACTGTCCAGTTTGACCATCCGTTTTAGTACTTTTGAGTGACGGAGCCAGGTGGTGTTTGAGTACGATAGAATGATAGTTTCGAGGTACCACCACCACACACATCAGTGAGTCAGCACAGGCTGAGGAACGTCAAGCCTGTCCGAGGAGGCAGGTGTCCTAAAAGGTCTGTTCTTTTACCCTCACCCAACGGTAAAGGAAAAGGTCCCCTAGAAGGCCTGGGTCCCTTACTTGAACCCGGAGGGCGTAATGTCCGTCTGAGAATTGGCAGACTGGGTGGTCCCTTAGGGAACTGTGACTACTACAACAATCAGTCGAGAATAAAGACTGAGACGAAGGGACGTTTCCGATAAAGGACATAACGAGTTTTAAGATCGATATGGACGGTGAGTACCGTCAACTAAAGAATAAGTTCCCTTCACTGAGAGTTTTACCCTAGGGGGTTAGAGAACCTGAACCGTCGTAGTCGTAGTGGATTTTTGAGCATTTACGTTTAAAAATCCTCGGTGGGTTCTGGACACTTTAGTCTTGGAGACCTCCACCATACGTCGTTAGACACAGAATCGTTCGGGAAGGTCGCTAACACTTTATCCGGTTTCAAACTTTTTGTTGAGAAATCGTTTTAGATCCGGTCGTCTACCTTTGAAGGAAGGTATGCTTATGATATATATCAAAAGTCGTAAAGAGTTTAAATGAATCGGTAATGTAGAAAAGAACCTGTTCTAAGTACTTTGTTTCTGTCATAAGGTCTCTATGTTGACCCTTTTACAGTGTCAGGATAGAGGAAATCTAGGTAAGTGTAAAATTAGGGACTTTTTCACCGAAGACGAGGATAGCAAGAGGACCTTTGACGATAAAGTCCAAACGTCTAGAAGAGTAGCACTTGGATGACAATTCAACGAGTCATCACAGGCTGAGAAACACTGGGGTACCTGACATCGGATGGTCCGAGGAGGTAGGTACCTTAAAAGATCCGGTCTCATGACCTCACCCAACGGTAAAGGAAGAGGTCTCCTAGAAGGGATGGGTCCCTAACTTGGGTCCAGAGGGTGTAACGTCCGTCTGTGAAATGGCAGACTCGGTGGTTCCTTAGTTTTGGGACGTGTGTTTCAAGAGAAAAGAGGTACAAACAAAACCGAAAAAAAAAAAATTCTCATTTTATTATTTGTGGTAGTTGACTTTTCTCTCCCAAAGACTCAACTTCCTTTTTACTCTTTCTCACTTATTTGATTTTGATAGTCTGCCAATTCTCGTGATTCCAAAATTCCATGTCCATAAATTTCACTTTAATCAGTTTTGTCAAAACACAAAAGGAGGTCCGAGTAAACCGACAAATCCATGTTTCATCCATCTCGCGACCGAAATTGGTCCACTTTATGTTGTCCACAATTCACTCACCAATATTGTTATCTGGATATCTCGTACCTTAGTTTCGATCTAATTCTTTTTACCTTTGTACCATTCTTACTACGTGTTGTTTCTTTAAATCGTAGTCACCTGACCTCCAGAATTACCAATAGGGTCTTGACAACCTCAGTCTTTAATCTCCCGTACTCTACCCTTATCTCCTCGTCACCACTAGTCTTTTGTCCCGTGAATGTGAACTTTAGATTCTTATGTCAATGACTATAGATTTGATCTTGTTTCCTAAGGACCTGTATTTATCGGTTTCTAAAGTCCTCCGACTCCATAGAATACACCTGTGACCCTGACGGTCTTTGTTAATTATCTTTTTTTTGTAAGGAGTACACTTTACCATTTTGTATAATGACTTACTCTCCCCGACTGACTATACTGTCTCGTACACTATACTGTTATTGTACCCCGACCCCCGGAACTTTGTAGTGACTCCTGTTCCTCCTGTGCACTTTCGGTAGTAAATTT
Organism: Capra ibex; assembly: GCA_006410555.1. Taxonomy (NCBI): domain Eukaryota; kingdom Metazoa; phylum Chordata; class Mammalia; order Artiodactyla; family Bovidae; genus Capra; species Capra ibex. Next base: position 17,326,401 of record SJYO01016970.1, read on the forward strand.
TCCGAAGTACTACTTTAAGTAAAACTACTAGAGAAACCCCTCTACCTAGTAATCAAAATTAATGTCTTATTATACCATCCACACCGTCAATGCTCGGATCAACTCCTTTGGTCTAACGGAATTACACTTAAGGTTGAGTCAACCCATTCTCTTGGACGAAGTAACTCTACGACCTTCTCAATTTACTCAATTATACAAAAGGTGAGTCTTGTCCATATATGTTCACCTAAAATTTACCGTAATCGATAATAATGAAACCACGGATCAGAGAATACACCAAACATCACCTCACAATACCTCACTGTTTCATTCGTTCCTAACCTTTCGTCTCCAGAATGGTCTTTGCGTCGTTTGACACCCAGAGAGTAAGGACGACGTCTGTCTTAGTTTCACCAGAATTACCTTGTTAGTGGGAGAGACTTGAAGATCTTGTGAAGTATGGAGAGTGTACTTTGAACGTTGTTTGACGCGATATAATCCTAATGATACACAGAGTAGATGAAAACTTAAGGGGTAATACGACTTTGTTACCCAACACGGTATGATTCCCAAGTCATCGGTCCAACTATTATGAATTTTGGTCTGGAATACCTCCTTAATTTTTATTTTAGTGTGTAGTTGGTTGTCTTATTTAAGCGCTTTAACAGTCTTATTAAAAGGGGCAATAAGATGACGATTAGGTGAAATCTTGACGTTAGTGCTATTGGTGACTTTCTTAGATCTTATAAAGTTGTATATAAATAGTCAGTCCCATCCGGAATCCTTTGTCTACTGTGTGAGTTAAACCTATTAGACTCTTGACGTTGTCTCTGACAAATTTCGGCTCCATCCGACATTCCTTTAGTGGTCACTGTTATATCACAGAGTCCCAATAATCGTTATCGTCCCGGACGGATAGTGGTGGATGACCGTCGTTTCGCTCCTCCTCTCCTTCACCAGTGTTGGAATTGAACTACCCTCGAAACTGGAAGTTACTTTCCTCCGTCGGTCCGATGTCTTTAGGGTGTGATTTATTCAATTCTTTCATTTAGAGGATTGGAAAGGGAAGAAGGAAAGAAAATAGACGATTGTTACAAGAGGTAGTCAATTTGGGAAGGTCCTCCGTTCTTTTGAGTAAACACATGGGGCTGTTTGGTTCACGGACCTCTGTATTTTCCCACTTTTTGATTCCGATCTTCCCGTTTACTTTCTATACGTCGTGACGTGCATTTAGTGCATTATTTATGTACGTCACGTTCGTTAAATTGTTTGTTAAGACTTTTAGTTTTTATCCCTGGTAGATATGATTAAGAGTTAATGAGTGTATTTTCTCAATTCTTTTGTCACAACGTAGTCCGTTTATCTATACTGTACAATATCAAAATATTAGGGGAGTTCCTGTTGTTTTATCTCTTTGGACGACGTTACCTATGACTGGAAATAAGTCTGTTGGTGTTATAAAAGTATTTTATCTATGTTTCTTATTTGTTACACTGTACTGAGATGGACATTGGAGATCCAGGTTTCTATGTTTTATTCCTTTTATGTCCTTCTACAAGACCTTAATGTCTTTGAAAACAGTAATTCGGTTAGATGTGAATAGTTGATCTCAAGTCTAAAAAAAAAAAAAATGGAAAGAGAGGAGTCATTTCTCTCCTAATGACGGAGGAGGACAATTCTAACCCGAAGGGACCACCGAGTCTGTCATTTCGTAGACAGACGTTACGTCCTCTGGACCCAAGCTAGGGACCCAGTCCTTCTAGGGGACCTCTTCCTTTACGGTCGGGTGAGGTCATGAGAACGGACCTTTTAGGGTACCTACCTCCTCGGACCATCCGATGTCAGGTGCCCCAGTGTTTCTCAGCTTGTGCTGACTCGACTCCCCCACAGATAATTCTATGCTAATGTCGTTAATTGTTATAACGGATATTTTATGTCCTTGTTTATTATCTGTTTCTTAACTTTTTAAGTATTCGCATTATAGGTGAAAACTCCTCGTCTTTCTTTTCTAATTGTCTTTTTTAATACTTGTCCATTGTAATCTTTGAGAGATCACTCAATAGTACCTAGATGTGTTTAAGACAGTCGTTGTGTAGTAAAACGGGATTTTCCCTGTCTGTTATTCCCAAAACCCCCGGAATCAAACAGGATTTTTGAGTGTTAGTCTTTTTTATATGAAGTTTATACACAGTACTGAATTCAATTTATGACCCCCTTTTTTCATGTCATAATTTTGAAGGATATGAGTGGGTATGATTTACTCGTACTGATACGATTATAAAGATCCGGTAGTCGATTGCCCATAAAGAGTCACTACCGGATAGATATTTCCTAAATATGTTTGATTATTACGAATTTCTTTATTGTGATAGGTATACGGAATACGTTTCTATGTCTATCAGGACGTAAATATATGTAGGAAAATCCTAGTACACCATATAAGATAGAATTTTAAACCAAAATTTTTTAGAAAATCGTTCTTAATCTTGTATATATCGACTCAGCGACTTTTGTCCGTGTGTGTTCGAGATACACGTCTGGTGGTCCTGTGCTCTGAAGACTTGGTCTATAGATTTACCCATCTAACTTCCTCATAGTCTAATTTCTGTAGTGTGGGTTAAATAAATTAGGGTCAAACAACGACAAAAAATTAAATTCGTTTTTGATGGAATATTGCCGAAGGAATCGCATCCTTAGTTTAAGTAATGGTGGATAAATACAGGGTTTCCTAGATTGGGGACTAATTGGGAGATTTGAGTAGAATGTAGTAGTGAGAGAGGTCGGTATTTCAGAAAGGACTGGTGCTTTCCCCGTTTAAGGGGTGTGGTTTTGTGTACATTATCATAGTGTTACATAATAAATAAAGTATGGGAAATAGATTGAAAATTTACATTTAAAGTGCACCGTCCACGGAAGAGAGGTTAAGTAGTGATAAACAAACATGATATTCACGGACGGTTTGTGTCTCATCGGTGACTTATTTATAGACCACGTACTTACTTTCGTTGGAGGATTCTCGGTACTTTATATACATGTCATCTTAAGAAAAAGGGAAACAAGGTAGACTTTATGTGTACGACTGGATCTTGTAAATCGAATGGTTGTATACTTATTCATTATTTAAGTGGTTTGGTTTAAGAGTTTAGTTTAAATCCGGTCTACAATTGTTTAATATGGAGAGACCGATTTAGACCGGATATCGGACGTAAATGTCGACTTCAAAGTAACCTTGTGTCTGTACAGACGAACAAATAGATAACAGATCCCGACAAAACGAGCCATCAACGTTGTCCGTGACGTACTAGGTTTTCGGATTGTAAATGATAGACCGAGAAATTTCTTTTGCAGACGACTAGGAACTTGATGAACGTTCTGGGGACCTGAATGAAACTATGATGGGGGTCATAGGTTCTTATTATTTCTAAATTTATTCTGTTATTTATTTTCGGGCAAAAACTCCATACTCAATTACATGTACCCCTTATTGTCTCTACTTTTATTTTCTTCAGAAAGGGACCTTCTTCGTGAAAGGTTCTCACTCCTGATAGATTCCCGGTTAAATAATATATGTGGGTAAGTGAACTCTTATTGTCTCTCTAATTACCCATAAAGTGTGAATAAGAGTTTTATTGACTTTTAGTGTTTCTTTATCTTTTTTCTTCGTTTATGATCCTGTGATCTCTCTTTAGTCTACTTCGTCTTTCTGGTTATTTTGAATTAAGGTTCACAGACACCCAACACTTCCTCTGGTTCTCGAGAGTAAGTCTGTGGATGTCACCTCTGATTCATTCATTCAGTCACATGTTTGGAGTCTCGTGTCAGGTACGGGACAAAGTAAATTACAAAGTTTACAGTCTTGGCGTAAGGTCCATCCGACACTTCTTGGTTTTGAGTAGGTGTAAACTAGTCTATTTTGTTCAAATGAGTTTCACTTGTCATAGAGAATTTTTGACATACCCTCGGACCCGACGTTTGTCCTTCAATAGACCCCGGATCCGTCAGACTAATGGACAAAGGATTCCTTTCACTTTTTCAACCGAATTTTGAGTTGTAAGTCCTTTGATTCTAGTACCGTAGGCCAGAGTAGTGAAGTACCGTTTGTCTACCCCTTTGTCACCTTTGTCACAGTCTAAAATAAAACCCCCCGAGGTTTTAGTGACGTCCACCACTGACGTCGATACTTTAATTTTCTACAAATGAGGACCTTTCCTTTCAATACTGGTTGGATCTGTCGTATAATTTTTCGTCTGTTGTTTCCAGGTAGATCAGTTCAGATACCAAAAAGGTCATCAGTACATACCTACACTCTCAACCTGACGTTTCTTTCGACTCGTGGCTTCTTAACTACGAAAACTTGACATCACAACCTCTTCTGAGAACTCTTAGGGACCCGACGTTCCACTCTAGGTGGGTCAGGTAGGATTTCCTCTAGTCAGGACCCACAAGTAACCTTCCTGACTACAACTTCGACTTTGAGGTTATGAAACCGGTGGACTACACTTCTCAACTGAGTAAACTTTTCTGGGACTACGACTCTTTCTAATTCCCGTCACCCCTTTCCCTGCTGTGTCCTACTCTACTAACCTACCGTAGTGGCTGAGTTACCTGTACCCAAACCTACCTGAGGCCCTCAACCACTACCTGTCCCTCCGGACCGCACGACGTCAGGTACCCCAACGTTTCTCAGCCTGTGTTGACTCATTGATTTGACTTGACTTCGGGAGAAGGTGAGAGGGTGAGGGACGTTTGTGTATCAAATGTGTGTGTACAGAGAAGGGACGAGGACAAATTGAGTCATGTTAAAAAAAAAGGGACAAATGAACAATTCTAACGTGTACCGGGTTTATGTATGACGGAAAAACCAATTCACTGAATAGAAAAGTCAGGTCGGAGACACTTGGAATTAAGTTAAAGTACTCTCCTAGACTAATCAGGGATCAGGGATCCGAATCCGTAGGTTAGTCAACACACAAAACACCGAAAGGGTCGTCTCCCTCGGAAGGGGGTAAAGAAGTAAGTCATTCCCATCATACTCGAACCATTTGGGTTCGAAGGAAGATTTGGGTTCAAATAAATATTTACATTAAACATTTGATATTTGTCGAAATATTTACATTCTAAGTGATATAATCGGTTCCTGTCATCAGACCTCTTTCTAATAGTTGACGGGATAAAATAGTTTGATTCTACTGTATACATTGAATAGGACATACACATTGTTTGTGAGTGGACAGAAAAAAATATACACAAATTATTCGAAGGTACAAAATCGATCAATTTAAATAGTTAAAATGAAAATAAAGAAGGTGACGAAAATCAGATATTTAAGGAGTATGTAAATTTACAATTTTATACATCAGTCAATAAAAAATAATTGAAATGTCATTATTGACGAAAACAAAAAACTACAATGGATGTTCACATATGTAGGAATTTGTGATAGTAAATCAAATAATCAATACTTTCTCAGACAAGATGTCTCTTCACCGTTAACACCATCTTTCTTTAGGGTATGTACGATAAATGGGTCTCAGATTGTAGACGAAATAGTAAGGAGAGAGACTTTTTTAAAAACTTCGGTTAATTTAATATCTACATTTGGAAAATGGAGCTTTACACATAGAGGATTTTTTTTTTTTTCTGTAAGAAAATATATGGGTATTGTGTTAATAGTTTTAGTCCTTTGGTTGTGAAGCATTATAATAGATTAGGTGTCTGATTGGTTAATGGTACTTTCTTCTCTCGCTTTTTCAACCGAACTTCGAGTTGTAAGTCCTTTGCTTCTAGTACCGTGGGTCAGGGTAGTGAAGTACCCTGTATCTACCCCTTTGTCACCTTTGTCACAGTCTGAAATAAAAACCCCCGAGGTTTTAGTGACGTCTACCACTGACGTCGGTCCTTTAATTTTCTGCGAATGAGGAACCTTCTTTTCAATACTGGTTGGATCTATCATATGAGTTTTCGTCTCTGTAATGAAACGGCTGATTCCAGACAGATCAGTTCCGATACCAATTCGACTCGTGGCTTCTTAACTACGAAGACTTGACACCACAACCTCTTCTGAGAACTCTCAGGGAACCTGACGTTCCTCTAGGTTGGTCAGGTAAGACTTCCTCTAGTCGGGACCCTAAAGAAACCTCCCTTACTACGACTTCGGTCATGAAACCGGTGGAGTGCGTTTCTCAACTGAGTGACCTTTTCTGAGACTACGACTCTCCCTAACCCCCGTCCTCCTTTTCCCCTGCTGTCTTCTACTCTACCGACCTACCGTAGTGGCTGAGCTACCTGCACTCAGACTCACTTGAGGCCCTCTACCACTACCTGTCCCTCCGGACCACACGACGCTAAGTACCCCAACGTTTCTCAGCCTGTACTGACTCGCTGACTTGACTTGACTTGACTTGACTAAGAATTATCATTTACCCTTTTCAAGAGGATCATGTCATAGGCATTGACAGAACAAAGTAATCAGAGGAAATTAGTCCTTGTCAAAGAATCGGACAAAAACAGAAATTACTGGAACTGTAGACACTTGTCATATTCGGTCAATAAAATACAAAGTACAATACGTAAAACCCTTCCTTATGGTGTAGTCACTACAACAAAGGAAGGGTCACGTAGTATAGTCCTTTGTATACTAAACAGGGTAAGGACCACTGCGATTGAAATTGGTAAACGAACTTTACTACGTCCGGTACCCTGAAGGGACCACCAGGTCACTGATTTTGACGTGAGGGTGACGTCCCTCACATCTCAGGTAGAGACGAGTCCCTTGATTCTGAGGTGCACGGTGCGTCATACCGGTTTCTTGTTGACGTTCTGGTTTTGTTTTTTTTTCTATATCGGATCTAAAAAGGTGTCATTTCAGTGATCAAAAGGGAAATTATTCATAGAACATCCCTTTATGAGACTCTGATGATAAACGTAAAAATACCGAACGAAATACCGAATTGATTTTAAAAAGACTTTAAATAAAACCGTATGGTACAGTCAATTGTAAAATTGACTGAGACGTAATTGACTTATTGGTTGAGGAAAGTGTGTTCTGACTTAAAACATTGAAGCATATGTATAAATGATATATAATTCTGATATCATATAGAGTCCTAGACAAAAATGTCTAGGTCAGATGGTGTGGAACGTAATCAAAGTCTAACGACATTAATTACTAAAGCAAAATATAACGTTTGATGAAGGATATTTGTCTCGATATAGATCATAGATGATCTCGGTTAGGATAAATGAGAAGTGAAGTATTTAAGAAAGGACGATCAAAATGAAAAAACTGTAAAACTTATTTGAAATCTTAGTAAAAGAATTTTTCCATTTTCTTTTTTTTTAAGGGTGGTTACAAAACCAAGGTAAACAAGATTTGAATTAAAGACTTCCGAGAATGTCGTTTCGTAAGAATAAGGGATTCTGTCATACTTAGACTATTCGTTCGAACGGTTCTTCCTTTTTAATGGTTTCCAAATACAAAGAGAGAGATGTCTCGTTCAAAATGTAAAAAATGTAAGGATTTTATATTGTTCTTGTGTCTCCATTCGTTCCCTCATCTTACCCGTTCTGCTAGACTATAAAGTAAATTTTGACTTATAATTTCAAAATAAGTGAACAGGATACTTCATTCTTGAGAATGTCGTGGTCGTGGTCTCCCGATGGAGGTCGTACTTGTGCTGAGTGGGTAACAAGTCGAAGTAGATTCCGAGTTACTATCGCTGACTAAATCTACCTGTGAGATAACAGACCAACAGGACCACTGACTTCCGTACGTAAACGGTCCGTCGACTGATTCCAACCCTTACATCGGCAACCGTTTCCTTGTCTCTCTACTTGACCCGGTTTACGTCTTGTTCAGAGACTTCATTCGAACTAGACATGGTATAAGATGTATTTAGTTAGTACTCTTCTTCTTTATAAATCAAAAGAATCTTATAAACGTTTATCTACCAAGTGTCCAATTATATTTTTCTCCTTTTCCTTATAAATCTGTTTCAGGAAGATTCATTTTTACCCTAGACGTCTTCACCATATTCAATATTCATCCAAAGGTTCTTCTAATGGATTGACAGGTTTCCCCTGTTGACTTGTAGTTCTTATTAACGATGACTGGTTTTATTTATTAAAGTGTCACTATGTGTGTGTGTTTGTGGTCGATGAATAACAATGTCTACAATGTCTTGATTGAGTAAAACTTTTGTCAATTTATAACTCCCCCGAAGGGTCCATCGCGTCACCATTTCTTAAGCGGACGGTTACGTCCTCTGTATCCTCAGTCCCCAAGTTAGGGACCCATTCTTTCTAGGGGACTTCATTCTTTACCGTTACTTGAGGTGATAAGAACGGACCTTTTAAGGTACCTGTCTTCTCAGACCACCCGATGTTAGGTACCTCATCGTTTTTCAGTCTGTACTGACTCGTTGATTCGTGTTCATTCGTTTATGACTCCTGGTGTTTACCGAAATAAATACACGTGACATAGATGACTATAAACATTCTTTATCAAAATTACATAAATAAAACTGAGGAGTTTTCGAAATGACTCTATGGTATATTAAGTGGATAAACATGGTAAATTACAAAAATCATATGAGTGTCCTCAACACTGTGATAGTGTTGGTTTAAAATCTTGTAAATGATAGTGGCCTTCTTCGGGGTGTGGGTAATCGTCAACACGCTATGATTGGGGTACAGAGTCTGTGAGTCAACACAGACTGAGGCACTGGGTACCTGTCGTCGTACAGTTCAAAGGGTCACGAAGTGGTGGAGGGTCTCGAACGAGTTTGAGTACAGGTGACTCAGTCACTACGGTAGGTTGGTGGAACAAGGGACAGTGTTATAATTATATGAAAATTATTGTTATTTTGATGACATACGATTACATTGGTTGAACATTAACATTTTTATCGATATAAAAGATTTTTTATTCTCACCGTGACGATATGTAAAAATGTTTAAAGTAATCATGGACCAATTTGTCTTCCTTCAACTAAAGAGTAGTCGACGACGTAAAAGTACAATACGTCGAAGACCTTTTGAGGTGATATATAAGTCTGACCCTCATTTGTGGTGTTTAGTTCAGACTCTTAATAATAAATTTTTTAGAACTGGAATGTCTTTGGGACATTTCCAGAGTTCCTAAGGGGAGAGTGTCCTAGGATCTGATTCAATAGTGGTAAAATGGTAAGGATGATTTACCTATATCTGTCTCATAATCAGTGGGGTGGGGTTGTATATGTGTTCGTGTTTTTACAGAGATGTTTTCTTGTGTTGTGGGTTGGATACTCTGTGGCTCAGAAGAGGGAAGGGAGTAATTTACATTTAGAATCCTTAGATGATCTAGACTGATAGTTAAATGTCCATTGACTCTACTGTCTCTTGTGACTGTGTAGTACCCACGTTAGTCGTTTTAGGACTGTCACCCTTTGATGACTTGTTTGATGACTCGACTGTCCCCTCCTCTTCCGCCTCTCTTCTTTTGTCTTCCGCCTCACCTTTTGTCTTTGTATATCTTACCCCTTTGGATGTCTTACTTCTTCTGAACTTTCTTTTCGTCTCGGCTAAGGTGAAGGTTATTACAGTCTCACCGAGTAATTTTTTTTTTTTTTTTTTGAGGGTCTTTAATTGTTGATATTTAAGTCGTTTGTAATATGTTAAATAGTCTTTTGTAATCTTTTGTTGGTGTTCATTTGTCTTAGACCTCTCCTCAGTTGTGGACCTTCTTTGTCGAGTTCCATAAACGGAAAAAATTCCTAGTAGTAAACTTTCGTCCGGAGACGGTTCGTCTCGACAGTTTTGAGTTCCTCTTTAGGGGTTTGGAATTTCGAATTTCTGTCTCAAGTGTTGGTGTCGTAGGTCTTTCACCCCCATACAGGTTTTTCTGATCTCGATGTGCTAAACGTATTGCTGCAACGGGCTTTGAGACCGAGTGGGAACTGGAACCGTAGGAGTTCTTACTAAGTTTCGTCAAGTTAATTCCTGACTTTCTTGACTCGTCTCTAAAGTTGACCGAGGGTGGTCCTCTCCATTTCAAACGATTTCGTTTTACGCTTGTTTTGATTGTTTGTTTGGTTATGAAAGACTTGTTTGTTTTGTCTTAGGTCTCCGAGATGTTGGTTGTAAAGGTCACCAGATGTATATTAGGTTTTGGTGATGTATAGGGTTTTCTTTGTTCTCACACTAGGTATAAGTTTTATTTTCCGTTATTCATCCAGAAACAACTAATAGATAAAATTTATGACATCACATATATGCATTTAGAGTTTAAGAATTAAACAGGGAGGGGTGGTGGAAAGGGGAAACCATTGGTATTTAAACAAAAGGTTCCGGCACTCAGACCAAGACGAAACATTTTTCAAGTAAACATAGTAAAAAAAAAAAATCTAAGATGCACATTCACTATAGGGTACTATTTGGAAAGGCTAAATAAAGTGAATCGTGATATTAGAGATCCAGGTAGGTACAACGATGTTTACCGCAATAAAGAAAGAAAAAATACCACCTCATCATAAGGTGACACATATACATGGTTTAGAAGAAGTAGGTAAGTAGATGGTTAACTATGGATCCGACAAAGGTACAGAAGTGATAACACTTATCACGACGATACTCGTCTCCTCTCGACATAGAAAAACTTAATATCAAAACAGTCTTATACACAGATCCTCTCTTGACGACCTAGTATACCGTTGAGATGAATATCCAAAGACTCCTGGAGGATGTCTAAAGGTTTCACTGACGTGGTTAAATGTAAACCATGTCACATCCTCCCAAGGGAAAAGAGGTATGGGAAAAGTCATAAACAATGAACATCTTGTTTTTTTCGTGTAAGATTAAAATAATGTACTCATACTTGTTTTTAGTTTTGTCACCAACGGAGACCTTTCCCCTCCCTGACTTATCCTTCTCTATAGTCCTCTTAAAACCCCTATTACCAGTACAAGTATAGAAGTGTCCTGAGACCCAGTGGTTTGACCTATGAGAAAGTTTCACTGTACATTCTGAAAATGTAAGTGACATTCAGTTAATATGGAGTTTTTTTGGAATGACTTAAAATTAATTGCTATATGTTTTCTAAAATTCTCACTATACTTGATTAAAACGTTGGATGACACTTTACGTTCTTTTTACAATTCTGTCCACCTGTTTACCTCTATGTCTATATAAACGATGACGTTTATACCGTCACAAGTTACATAGACGTGTTAAAATTCAAAATACTTAAAGAGTATTAATTTGTAACCCTCCACACCCCGTCTTCTGTCCGTTTGTGACGGTGACACGATACCGAACTTCGTCGGAGACGATCCCTTTTCTGGAACGATACGGGTGGGTACTCTCTCCCAAGATTTCTGTTACATCGTCTATCCGTTCGTCGGGGGATGATTTGTCTCGTCAACGACGGGAGTGTGACGGTCTTCTGAATCGAGTGGGAGTCATTCTGAATTTTCGACGTAATACGCCGTGTTACGTCCAGTTCAAGACGGTCTCTACTACCGAGTCTCGGTGGGGGTGTGAACCTTTTTAGGATCGTAGTGTCCGGTCATACTCCAGTAGGAATCCCTTGACCACTTCAGGTACCAGGTTCTCTTGTGACTACTTTCCATAATGGGATTTCGAGGTAATTTAAGGATGACCCGTACTGGAGACCGAAGAAGATGTTTTCGACTAGAACGGACAATGTCCTACCGAACTTAAAGTATTTTGTCTTGGTTTTTTTAGAAGTTACAGTAGTGGTTAAGGAGTTTTTAGATACCGGGGTCTCAAATTCTAGGAAGAATAGTCGAATATTCCGTGGGGTATAGGTCTACCGTAGGAGACAACGGTTCTACTTACGGGTCGTTGGTTGATCGTAGGGACGAGAGATCGTTCTTAAGTTGTAGTTAAAAGTCCTCAGACCAATCGTCCACTACGACCTCGTTACCTTCTAAGTGTACTTTCTGTTGTTGAGTTACACTTGATTCCCTTACATATGACGTTCAAGACTGACGTTCCGAATCTTGAGTGGAGTTGACGATACAAAGGGTCCCTGAACTCGACCGTCCCGGGGACCAAGTCTCATAGGCCGGGGTCTCATTGGTGGACCGGACTCCAAGGGTGACAGGACCGTGTTTGGACCGAGATAGGGTGTCTCTCCGACCTACCGTAGTGTCTGAGCTACCTGTACTCAGACTCACTTGAGGCCCTCTACCACTACCTGTCCCTCCGGACCGCACGACGTTAAGTACCCCAGCGTTTCTCAGTCTGTGCTGACTCGCTGACTTGACATGACTTGACTAGGGTCTCTGGTTCACCATATCCAGGGTCCTTCGACGGACCAAGGTCGGTCTTGATACGTTCGGGTTGAGACTGGGTAGATCGGAGGTTATGAAACAGTCTCAAAGTTTTGGGTATAATTGGTGAGTAATTGTACACTCGCAATGAACTTGGAGATAAATTTGTATGCAAATTCCCTTCTCTTTTTTACTTTTAATACTTTATTTTCCTTTATACGTGTGACCGATCTATTAACTTTCACTTTCGACGAGTTATCACAGACTGAGAAACATTGGGGTACCTGATATGTCAGGCACCTTAAGAGGTCCGGTCTTATGATCTCACCCATTGGGAAGGGAAGAGGTCCCCTAGAAGGGTTGGGTCCCTGGCTTGGGTCCAGAGGTACAACGTCAGCCTAAGAAATGGTCGACTCGGTGTTTCCTTCGGATCTATTAGTCTAATGGTAATTAAAAATACCTACACTTTTACCATACCTCAATATATAAAAAATTTCAGAAAGAAGTTTCTATTGTAGATCAAATACTTAAATCTCTCCTTTAACATGCAGAGTCTGGATAAAGTGTATTATTTTTTCCTTGTCCTCAAACAACATAATAAAACAGATGAACACATCGATATACCCTTAGAGGGATTGTTTTCAAAAAAAATTTTTTCCTTATTACATATAAAAATTAACCTAAGTTTGTTTAGACAAAAGAAAAAAATTCATTGTATAAATACCGTTTTTTCTTTAATTGTTCTTTTCGACCCTCTGTCTACTGTCCTTCGCTCTTACTGACTTCGTCAGTCTTCGTTTATTTATTATATTGGACCCTATGGTTCCGTTATTTCTCGTTTTATTTGTCAGTCTCATCAATGTATTTGATAGTAGTTAGAGGAAGATGTCATGGGAAACCCGAAAGTCATTAGTAAGTTTTTCTAGGTGTACAATGTCATGTATGTTTATATAGTAAAGGATGTAAGAAAAACAATTAATCGTAATCTATAAAGAGACTTTCGGTTGTTGATTATGGTTTCTTACGTGACACTGATAAATTTCTAATGATACAGTGATGGCTAAACTAAGTCTTAAAATTCTTTGAGAATTGTGGAGCGGAAAGAAACTTTTATTTTCGATCTAAATTTTACAAAGAAGTGTTTATACATCTTTGACTTTTTTTATCGGATAATTTAGTATCGTACACAAAGTTATAAAATCGACCTACCAAAATTTGGAGTTCATAGAGTGATCTTTCGGTAAGAGGGTTTATTAAGGTAAAAATCAGATTTTAACAAACTTTACAATGATAATAATGACTTAATCGAAAGGTATGACTAGTTATGGTAGTATAACTGATGTCAAGACGTTTTTAGACGGATGTGATTTGATTGACTTAAGTCAAGTTTCGTGTAGTAAAAAGATGTACCATGGGGGGTGGTGGAGTGGGACTCGAATCTTTAGTTACTCTTTCACATAAACGTGAATTTGACTGTAGAAAATAGATGTATCATGTAACCAAAAGTTTTACAAAAGTGTATATGATGGAAGTTTAGTTGGAGTACGTTATCCGTCGTGTCCATGAAGAGTACCTCATGTTTCCTTTTACTTTGAGTCCCTTTTCGTCAAGGGTCATGAGAACGGACCTTTTAGGGTACCTGTCTCCTCGGACCACCCGACGTCAGGTACCCAGCGATTCTCAGCCTGTGCTGACTCTCTGAAGTGAAAGTGAAAAGTGAAAGTACGTGACCTCTTCCTTTACCGTTGGGTGAGGTCACAAGAACGGACCTCCTAGGGTCCCTGTCCCTCGGACCACCCGACGGCAGATACCCCATCGCGTCTCAGCCTGTGCTGACTTCGCTGAATCGTCATCGTCGTTCCATTGTTCCGAATAGTTAACCACCACGACTTTGAACTGATGTCTAATAAAACTCAGATCTGAGTTACCTTGGAAGTCAATAATATGACCAAGAGAGTTTTCTACCAGATGTCGTAGTTGTTGTCCTAATGTACCCCGAAGACCGACTTTTTCGTCTGTGAGGATATAGGGTGTGGGTCCCAGTCTTAGAGGTTACCTCATTTCGGGTCCTTAAAAATATTTTTAATGTATTATGTATGTGTGTGTGTGTTTTTTTTTTTTTGTGTGTGTGTATTTTATGTGTGTGTATGTATGAGTGTCGAGATCTACATTACTATGTCATAAATTCTAATACGGTACCTTAATAGAATACAAAACTCCCATCATTCTAGTTATATCTTCTTTGATACTCTCGTTATTTTTTTGACACATTTTAGAATATCAGTTTATATAAAAAATTTTTCAAATTTCATACTCCCCCATCAAACCATGGACACACGATTTTATGAGGACTTTCTGAACTACCTTCCCATTTTTGGTTGTCCAGAACCTTGTTTCTACTTACTGTTTACTTGTTGAACTCGTTTTACAGTTCTTTTGACCCTATATTTGTCGTATATATTCTTTGTTTGGTCTTTAGTGACCCCAAATTTGTAAAGATAACAATTGCTTCTTTCAATTGATCCTTTTCTTCGTTCCAATATTTTCTTAAATGTTACTCCTGACCTTAAAGTATTTAGTCCTCAGAACTTAGTTGATGGACGTCTTGTTTAACCCGGTGACCGGACAAAAACATGACGGGGACTAGTAAACCAAATACATACAAATTTCCCGTTGTAAAAATTAAAAAAAATCCCGATGTAAAAAAAAAATTCAAAAAAAAGTTTATTCTTATATGATGTTCGTCAACTGGATATTTTGGATGTTATAAATGATAGACACGGTTGGAGACGTGTCCGTCAATCCATTGACATTTGGGACCTCATTACTCTTACATTGATTTGAGACGGTGAGTTATTTCTGTAAGTTATACAGTAATAATTTTATTGATGGTTTAAAATGATTATAATAAATCCGAGTCGTTTATCAATTTTACGAGGTTCTCAAATTTATGAGTTGGATTTATAATTACATTGACTACTTTTCTGAGACTACGACCCTCCCTAACCCCCGTCCTCTTCCCCTGTTGTCTCCTACTCTACCGACCTACCGTAGTGGCTGAGCTACCTACACTTAAACTCACTTGAGGTCCTCAACCACTACCTGTCCCTCCGGACCGTACGACGTTAAGTGCTCCGACGGTTCTCAACCTGTGTTGACTCGTTGACTTGACTTGACTATATGATGGTATAAGATTCTTTTGACTTTTTAAGAGGGTTTTTTTTGGTGAAACTCGTTCTTCACCTTTTTTTTTTTTTTTCAATTAGAGGGACATTGAAGATGATGGAGTTCAAGACTAAGTTATCTGTAAACTTATAGTAAGATGTTCTTCATACGACCCTTTAAAGTACCAACGAACTCGAGTTTCGTAAGGTGGGAAAGATATCATTCTATGACAGTGATAAAATGTGAACATCTTTAACTCCGAGTCTCCATTGGACTGGTTACAAGAGTTGGAAGGTTGAAGTTTTGGTTGGGAAAGACGTGTTCTGGTGACTTGAAGTTCATTGTAAATTGTTCAGATCAGGTTTAAAATAGTTAAAGACATGTCTCAACGTCAAACCCTATCTAACCAAAAATTAGTGTGAATTACATTGTGAAGCTTCGATGTATTATCAAGGTACGGGACCAAGTCCTAAGTAAGTTTTCAGGTGACAGAAATGAGACTGTTACCGGATGTCCAAGAAAGTCTATGACCGGAAGATGAAATGTCTCAGGTGATAAGACATGACTCTCACTGGTAGAGAATAATGTCAAATATTCTGTTCTACTAAATCCTTTATTGGTGATCACAGGACAAATTGTAATATTATCTAACTCAGATTATGATATTTTACTATAGACTTATAAGGTCGTTTTAACAGTGTCGTACACTTAAACTTTAAATTTTACAAAAATTCCATAGTCTTATGAAAAGAAACGCCGTCACGAATAAAGACTAATATTTTATCGAGATTAGAAAGGGTTTCTACGTTAAGTTGATGGGTTTTCCGGACTTCACGACAGAGTATTTTATTCCGGATAAATTCGGTGTTCATACAGAATTTTTTTTATGACAGAGGTATTAGGGTTCGTAGATGTTAAGGTTTGACTTCGGGAAAGAGTGAGAATGGGTTCTTATCTTGACCCCCCTTATTTTTCTAAAAATAACAGAGAGAGAGAGGGGGTGATCTGACTTTTGAAATGTCCTCCCGTCCTTAGTATCCGTCATGGGGATCATGAGTTTCTGTTAGGGTCTGTGTTGTTGTCCACTAATTATTTAGAGACGAAGTCCTTACTTCTTACTCTACTAGTACTTATAACTGATCCCTTTTCGTGTTGAATGGAATACCCGGATGGTGAAATCTTCCTAAAAAAAGTTTTCGAAATCAAAGACCAAACTCCCAATACAAAACTTAGATTGTATTTCTATTGGTTTATGACAGTTAGTTGCGTACTAAAATAAAGATGTACATCTCACGTACGGACACTTCGTAGTCGTCATTGGGAAAATGAGTCAGGACTTTAGATTAATCCTCCCAATTAAATAATGATCCTTTTTTTTTTGACATACCGAGTTTTATTTTAATAAGGATGTAAAAGGAAAATGACTCAATCGATATATCGTGACCATGGGTCAGAAGAAAGGTAATTCAGACTATTAGTCTTCAATTGGGTTATCACTTTAAGGAAACTAACTGGGTGTTATGGTATTTTCTCCCGTATACTTCATTTAGTGATTTCTGAAAAAAAATTTTATTGTATACTATGTTTTCTTTCGTAATACACTACACGGTTTTTGTCACCTGTTAAGAATTCAAGACTTACTTTTCATTTTAGAAAGGGTCTATATGTTTACGCAATTCAGTGACGTGACTAACACAGTTACTTACCGAAGGAGACAGGTTCGGGAGACGGGATATTGAACACCAGGAGAGGGTGTGAACTAAGATCTGAACCGTCGTACTGAAAGAGACTGTTATTCAACAAGTGTTGACATTACTTTCGTACATTTTGTCTAAATTCAAGATGTACGTCTGACTGACATTTTTCCAAAGAGGGTGTATATTTACAGACCTCCTTTTAAGTTTCGTACACCTTATGTTCTACTAAATTTTTAGTTGTGGAACACTCAGTAGGTGGTACCACGAACGGACTACGTTTATTACTGTTGGTTGTTCGGGGAGTCTTGCAATTTTGAGAGAGTACCCCCATCTTCTGGGTGTTGAAGACGGTCAATTATATGTAAAACTAGAAATACAAGTCTGTACTTGGTGAGTAAGTGATCTGTATACTGTTATGGAAGAAAATTGGGTTGTAAATGTACTGACTCATACAAGGAAAGGTCTGTTACCTCTCTAAATTACGTGACAAGTTTATACCGTTGTAGTAAACTTTATTTTTTATTTGTAGACGTTTAAAAGAGATACGTACAATATGAATCCTAAATTCACATATTCTATTTGACTATTACTCCGTGAACGTGAACTTCAGATATGTTAAAAAATGGTTCGACACAGTTAGAAGGACGTAAAGTATCATAGTTAGGAGTGGAAGATGTGTGGAGTATTTTGAAAATTCTTACCTTTAAGACGATTATCACATTCCTTGATTTATATGGATGAGGTTATAAAACCAATATTTTACAAAAATCCCTGTGTTCGTTCATTCAAACAGAGGGAATTGTTCATTAATCCATCAACCATTTGAAAGATCGTCATTCTTGCCAACCTTTAAAGAGACATACGTAACAAATGAGACGGAGATCTTAGAAAAGGACAATCGGACTCAGGACGACGACGACGATTCAACGAAGTCACCACAGACTGAGACACGTTAGGTATCTGCCACCATGAGTGGGAGTTTTCGGTCATTTACGGAGGAGATACTTTAGAAGGGTTAGGAGAGGAAAGGTGTAATGAAGACTTTTAAGAATAAGAATAGTAATTAATAATTGTCACAATGTTAATAAACAATACATAGGTAGAGGATGGATCTGGTACTCGAGATTCAGATAACATGGGTTCATGATCGTGTCACTGACATTGTCACTCCCAAAATTTACCTGATAATTAAACGTACTGAGAAGAATCTTAAATTTTAAGTATTTAGGTAAGGTCAGTAGAGATAACGAATATAAGACAAAGGTAATAAACTATATTTCTCAATAGATTCTAAAGGAAAGTATATAAGATTTAAATAGAACTATAATGTCAGTATTTTTGATAAGGAAGTCTTTAGGATAGTATGCGTTGTACCTACTTGGAACACTTGTAATACGGTTCACTTTATTCGGTCAGTGTCTGGTCGTTTATGACATACTAAGGGGAATTCTACTCTATGAAGTTTGTCAGTTTGGGTGGCTTCGTCTTTTATATTACCACCGACGATGCTTCAAGTCAATACGTTCTTCTCATTCAGGATTGTGAAACGGATATCGATTGTTATGGTGTAAAATGTGAAATTTTATAAAATTCTCTCATTTAGAGTACAATTCACAGGAGTGGTGTTAAAGTCCTTTTTACAAAAATTTTTCCCAGGAAGTTGACATAATAAAACCCTGGTTAAAGGTAACTGAGAATAGATGACTGTCCAAACTTACAAAAAAATGAATGAAGAGGTTACCTAACAATGAAAATGTCAAGATGATGATATTAAAATAGATGTCAATAATCTAAAAATTGTATTCTTATCTACTATAAGAAAGTAAAGACTGAGGTAAGACTACAGGTTTTAAAGGTTTTAAGATTCTTTTATTAAATTTAAACGTGACCATCCGATTAGAGTTTGAAATATGTTTGACAAGTTTAACAGAAAATTAGTTTTATGTAAAGATGTGAATGACAGTAATGTGTGGAGACGGAAAAGTAAGACGAAGTCTAAAGGGACATTCGACTAATGAGTTCTATTAAAAAATAACCGTTTGAAACCTTTGAATTTTTACACACGAATGAAGAGATTTAGTACATAAAATTTTTAAAGTATTAGAAATGATGAAATCTTGGTTTATGTGTGTACGTAGTTTTCAACCTTTCGTTCAAATTCGGTAATGATATCTTCACAATCCCTTTTTTTCTTCGGTACATGCTTTACGAACGTATGTAGACTCCACTTTTTCTTCCCACTTGATTATTTTAAACTTCAGAAGAAAAGATAATAGTTTTTGCACGTTTTTTTGTTTTGTTTTATACGTTGGTGACATCATGTTGATTTCATTATGAAGGAAAGATCCTTCACTAATTTGACAGAATAATTTATTACCGTTAATGATTGGTTGACCCAACTGACCAAGTAGGTACGGGGTTCTAATATTTTGTACGACCGAAAGACAATTAAAATGTCAAAAAACATAAACAAAATTTATCGTCTGGTGGTGAGAATTATTATCGTTTTATACCTTGATTTTGTTCTATCGTTCGGTTCTCTTGTCTTAAGGACCTTCGGGTAACTTCGTCTCATTTTTCTTTTCCAAGGGGATGTTTAGAACTGAGACAACCCAAGGAGTACGACGATCCGACGGGTGAGTCTTGACTAATAGAGGAGGGATGACTCGTGGATGAATTGTGACAACACGACACACGAATAAGTGAGTCAGCACAGGTTGAGAAACGCTGGGGTACCTGACGTCGGGCGGTCCGAGGAGACAGGTGTTCCTAAGAGGTCCATTTTTGTGACCTCATCCAACGGTACGGGAGGAGGTCTCCTAGAAGGGTTGGGTCCCTGACTTGACCCCAGAGGACGTAACGTCCGACTCCATGGTCCCTTCGTCGAGTTGTAATTCGTAGTGTATATGTAGATTTCAATTTTTACATTTTTCCTTCCTCCCTGACAGTTTACTTTCGACTAGTATATTGTCGGATTGTTTTCAAATGATGTGATGGTGTTACTATTAAGAGAAAGAGGGAAAAAAACAGTAAATTTCGGTTTGGATTCAATGAGGTTATGACGACGACGACGACGATTCAGCGAAGTTAGTACAGGCTGAGATGCGCTGGGGTATCTGCCGTCGGGTGGTCCGAGGGGTCAGGGACCTTAAGAGGTCCGTTCCTGTGACCTCACCCAACGGTAAAGGAAGAGGTTACGTACTTTCACTTTTCACTTTCACTTCAGCGAGTCAGCACAGGTTGAGAATCGCTGGGGTACCTTACGTCGGATGGTCCGAAGAGGCCGGTACCCTAAAAGATCCGTTTTCGTGACCTCACCCCACGGTAACGGAAGAGGTTATGTTCTACAGGAGATTTTTACGGAAAATGTAAGTTATGACTGTTTCGGATTTATGTCCAAAGTAGGGTTCAAATTCCCTTTTATAAATACATCGTCTGTAATTAAGGTTTATGAAACGATCTACTCATGTAAGACTTTGTGGATTTATGTCTTATGTTTTTATGGAAGCAATCACTCTTAAAGAATAGTAAGATTTGTTGAGTTTTAAAAATTTTCCTGATTGTGTGAATGAAGTAAAGGTACAAAAACTTCCTTAAGTTAAAGGACAACACACTTACAACAGTACCTCTACCTAAAGTGGGACACACCACCTAAATTGGGAGCGGATTTTCTATTTTCTTTTATGGTAATGTTTGATATCATAAAGTTTTTAATACAGTTGCTTTTTGTAAAATTAATCGTGTAAATTTGAATCTTGACAAAAAATACGATATTCGATTTATTTTTTTATAAAATTTGATAATTAGGGGTGTTATCTATATAGTTCCACTCAAACAAGTCTGGTTGTGATTAAATAAATTTCTATTTAAATAGATTTGTCAATCAATCTTTATGTGTCATGGACATTATGTAATCAAATAACCCTTATGTTTATGACTAAATCAAATTCAGACTACCTTTCCCCTAAGTAGATATATATATACTATCCGAGTTACCATTTCTTTCAATAATGAATTTGTAAAAGTATAAAAGATTCTTTCACTACTACTATTCAGTCCATACCTTTGTGTGTTTATGAGTTTATCGATGGTAGAAATTCTGACTGAATCGTTTGACTTTTGATTAGGTTCCTTGGAACTTCCATAACTACCTACTCTTTTTTCAAGGTAGAGAGGTAGTTAAGTTTATTCACAACTATTACTTCTTGTAGAAGTTGGTGGAGTCCTCCGGGATTCATAAGTTCTTCTTTAATTTCCCTACACTGTCCTAAGTTCTTTATGGACGTATATATACTTATGAAAATTCCAGGAAGTGGTGAAACTTAGAAAAGACAAAGAAATATAAAAAAGTACGTGCACTTTTTGACTTGTCTCTACGTGAGTCTCTCTCATTCTTGACGACTCAAGACAGGTCGATGGTGAGTCACCGGATGAGCTGGTGTTCTTACTCCTCAATTTATTAGATACGTTTTATTGTTCAATAGATACGTAAAAGTAGTTTAGTCAAACGTCAGTATAGGAGACTGTTTCTGAAGTAGACTTTATGTCCAAGATCCTGTCTAGTTATCAAAATGTCTTAAACGGTATGAGTAAAACGTTAGTTGGTACTATTAATTTATTCTCAATTGTTACTGAGTTTCATTGTTTTTTTTTGAAAGTTTTTATAAGATTTTTGTAAAGACTTATTAATTTATACCATGCGTTACAAGATCTTTATATTTTATAAAATTGTATTATTAAATCTTAATTGTCTTCGAGTTAACAATATGTGAGGACGAAGAAAGAGATGGAAGACAGTCTGTATCTGCCGTGTATGAAGTCGAGTGTGAAACTTAATTTAGTTCAACGTGAAATAGACGAAGTGTAAAGGTCCACCTCTTTGTTATTTAGCTAAAACAACAAAACGAAATTCAAAATTTGATTATTTAATAAAAAGAAAGTCGAGAACCATTCAGTACTTTATGTCTTTACTTTTAACGTGTCCTCCTGTTTAACTTTGTGTCGGTAAAGTAGGATCATTTTGAAACTTTGAATTGATACTTCTTTGTTGGTGGCATGCTTAATGAAGTTCATAGAAATGTTGACCACTAGTGTTTAATTTAAGACGAAATTTCTATAGATTTAAGGGTTTTTACTTTTAAATCTTTTTAGATAGTGAGGAAATTTCGTCCTGTAAAATAAAAAGTTAAGTGGACATAATACTTTTATTCTGATTGAAGTAGTAAAAGTGTCGAATAAGTAAATATAAATAAACATAAGATAGGACAAGGTTTGTTAAAATTTTCCATTGAATAATAACAAGAGTTTAAAGGGGGCCGAGAGGAGGAGTGTGAATCGTTGAGACAAGAGGATAAGGGATTATGAAGGAGGAACAAGGTCTGTTGGGAGAGGTAAGGGTGGAGGGAATATCATTCCATTCAATTCCACTTCAGCAAGTCAGCACAGGCTGAGAAACGGTGGGGCACCTAACATTGGATGATCCGAAGAGGTAGGTACCCTAAGAGGTCCGTTCTTATGACCTCACCTAACGGTAAAGGAAGAGGTCCCCTAGAAGGGTTGGGTCCCTAGTTTGGGCCCAGAGGACGTAACCTCCGTCTGCGAAATTGGAGACTCGGAGGGAATATCATGTGATAGATTTTTTTTTTCGTTTCCGTATTGAAGGATTGTTCCTTTACAGTGTTGTGACGATGTTCCCACACATATAAAATCTATTCTTTAATCCCTCATTACTTAATATAGGGATATGAGAGCTTAGTAGTTTATTCCCTTCGGGGACTGAGACGTTAGAGTACTTTCGTGACATGACATATCGAATGAGGTAGTTACGAGATGGTGTGGTATCTCAGTTAAAAACGTATTTCTTCCATAAGTATAATTGAATTTCACTTGTTTTTAACCGTGAATGCTTTGTTTTGGTATTATAAGTCAAGTCAAGTCAAGTCAAGTCAGGGAGTCAGTACTGGCTGAAATGTTGGGGTACTTGGTGTCGTGCCGTCCGGAGGGACAGGTAGTGGTTGCGGGCCTCAAATGGTTTTGGGTACAGGTAACTCAGCCACTACGGTAGGTTGGTAGAGTAGAGACAGTAGGGGAAGAGGAGGACGGGAGTTAGTAAGGGTCGTAGTCCCAGAAAAGGTTACTTAGTTGAGAAGCGTAGTCCACCGGTTTCATAACCTCAAAGTCAAAGTCTTAGTCAAGAAGGTTACTTATAAGTCCTGTTAAAGGAAATCCTACCTGACCAACCTAGAGGAACGTCAGGTTCCCTGAGAGTTCTCAGAAGAGGTTGTGGTGTCAAGTTTTCGTAGTTAAGAAGCCACGAGTCGAAAGAAGTGTCAGGTTGAGAGTATAGGTATGTACTGATGACCTGTTTGGTATCGGAACTGATCTACCTGGAAACAACCGTTTCGCTACGAAAGATTCCGGGTGAACTGAAGTGGAAGTAGAAGGTCCTACAGACCGAGATTTACTCACTAGTGTGGTAGTACTGATAGACCCAGCACTTCTAGAAAAAACACGTCAAGAAGACACATAAGAACAGTGGAGAAGAATTATAGAAGACGAAGACAATCCAGGTATGGTAAGGACAGGAAATAGTTCGGGTAGAAACGTACTTTACAAGGGAACCATAGAGATTAAAAGAACTTCTCTAGAGATCAGAAAGGGTAAGACAAGAAAAGGAGATAAAGAAACGTGACTAGTGACTCCTTCCGAAAGAATAGAGAAGAACGATAAGAAACCTTGAGACGTAAGTCTACAAACATAGAAAGGAAAAGAGGAACCGAAAAACGCAGAGAAGAAAAGTGTCGATAAACATTCCGGAGGGGTCTGTCGGTAAAACGAGAAAACGTAAGGGAAAG
This sequence comes from Capra ibex, assembly GCA_006410555.1. Lineage (NCBI taxonomy): Eukaryota > Metazoa > Chordata > Mammalia > Artiodactyla > Bovidae > Capra > Capra ibex. The sequence continues at coordinate 17,350,368 of SJYO01016970.1, forward strand.
GTACCCCTACCAGAACTAGAACTTACTCCAAGTCCCGGTACGAGTCATTTAGAAATTAGGTTAAAAGACAACTACCCGTCTCGACACAAGGGTGGGACAACAAACCGGACTCCGGTTTGATACCAATCCCATTTCGTCAGGTACCCCAGAGTTTCTCGACCTATCCTGACTCGTTGACTTAACTTTACTTTCTTCCATTACCGCTGGAGAAAGTTTTCCTGAACGCGTACATGACAATATAAGTCTCGGGGACTAGTACGTCGTCCGGTGACAGCTGGGTACGGAGACAGTCTGTGAGGACCTGTGAGTGTTCGTTCAGACCGAGTCAGAGAACACCCCTGTGGCGATGAGGAAAGAGGACCGAGAAGCTCACGTGTTCCAAAACAGACACAGGAGGTTCTCAGACAAAGGGGTCAGGACACGTTCAGGACAGTAGTTTAGGGTGACCGGAGGTTTCAGTTTAAGGGGTTCCCAGGAGTTAGAGAAACTACTTAGGGGTCCAACCCTTTAGACAACACTCAAGGTCTTGGAAGAATGTCACACTCTTAAAGAAACCATATTAACAAGACGACAAACACCCAGTAGACGAGTTGCCGCACGACGTCAAGTACCCAGCGTTTCTCAACGTGTGACTGGACTTGACTTTACGCTTCTCTTAAACTTTTTCTTATCTATGTACATATACATATTGACTTAGTGAACGACATATGGTCTTTGATAGTGTTGTAATAATTAAATGAAGTTATATTTTATTTCAATTTTTTTGTGAAGTAATAGTTTCCCCTTTGCCAATTCACTGTCACAACAATAACAAATCAACGATTCGACATCGACTGAGAAAAACTATGATACCTAACATCGGGTTGTCCGAGGAGAGAGGTACCCTAAAGGGTCCGTTCTTATGACCTCACCCAACGGTAAAGAATGAGGTCCCCTAGAAGACCTGGGTCCCTGTCTTGAACGTAGAGGACGTAACCGTCGCCCTGAGAAATGACGACTTGGTGGTCCCTTCAGGATTCACCGTTATTTTGACATCTTGATATGTCATAAGAGTTTTGATATAATTTTTGTAGATGTTTCTTTTGTTTGATTTATGAGATTTTATAATTATAAGAAACAAATATCTAATACTTTAACTTACCCCAAAAAAGGGATATATATTAAAAGTTAAGAGAGGTTCAAAAGGTGTTACTTAGACATAATAAGACATGATCCTTTTTTTTTTTTTGTGTCGTCTTTTATCATTTGTTAAGTTAATTGATCATCATCAGTTTTATAAACATGAAAATCATAACTGAAATACCTACAGTTACAGACACGACTTCTTAATGGTTTTTTTTTTTCCGTTCTTGTCAAAAGGAAGAATTCCGTTAGAAAGTCAAAAAGATTTTATGGACCTTTTGAGAGGAGGGTTTATGTCGATGATCGTAGTTGTTAAATACAAGTGGAGTGAAGAGACGTCGACCGCACTCGACATTTCTTGGATGAACGGACGGTCACGTCCTTTATTTTCTTTACACCCAAACTAAGAACCCAGTCCTTCTAGGAGACCTTTTTCCTTACCGTTGGGTGAGGTCATCAGAACAAATACCTGTCCCTTCGGACCACCCGAGTCAGGTACCCCAGCGTTTTCTCAACTTGTACTGACTTCGTTGACTCGTACGTGAAGAGATTTAGTCCGTGATAACTGTAAAGTCCGGTCTCTTGGTAGTGCTCCGTGTATTCCGTGTAGTGGGACACGGGATGTCCTACATCCCCGTCATAGGGACCGGAGATGGGTGATATCCGGTCATCCTGGGGGTTGGGTCACTCTCATTACTTTTTACAAAGTCCTATGACGGTTTTCAGGGGACTCCCACGTTCCCCACCTTGACGTCTCATGATGAGTTCTTGGTGATGAGATTTATATGATTTACACGATTAGTGGTTCATTTCTTTCTTCATCTCAAAGAAACCTAGTGATGACTATATATTTAATATGGATCCAAGTTAGCAGATGTTTTGTAAGATGTGTAAGTGGTAAGTACAACAACGACAACAAAATCAGTGACTCAGTACAAGTTGAGGAAACGTTATGGTGTCTGACATCGGACGGTCCGAGGAGACAGATACCTTAAAAGGTCCGTTCTTATAACCTCACCCAACGGTAAAGGAAGAAGTCAGTGGAGTATAACTTGTTATTAAAATTAAAAGTGTATTTAAATGATAAAGGTCGTATTGTTTTTTATCTTTAGGAATTTTCTAATTCGCTTCACAGGTGTTTTTATATATATATATAATTCCTGTAAATATGTTTAATTCTCCACTTTTATTGAATTATTTTGTCTTCCTTTAATTATAGATATTACAAGGTTCTGACCGTACGTGAAACGTACAGATTAGAGTAATTAAAGATAAATATTGTCATACCGTCTGTAAATACTTTTCCAAGGAGACGATTTTATACTATTGAAATATGTGATGATTTTTTTTTCTTCTTTTTGGGATTAACGATTATAAAGATCTTTTTAGGATTAACAATTGTGAAAATTATTTAGAGTTCATGAGGGGGAAATGTTTTCTTTTTTTGTTTCTATTTTTCACTTGACTTTGATCTTCTCACCGGATACAATATGTTTTTTAAGGCATAACAAGTCTTCCGTTTATATTGTTATCGATTCTGTTACATGAAACCGGTGGAGTACGCTTCTCAACTGAGTAACCTTTTCTGAGACTACGACACTCCCTAACCCCCGTCCTCCTTTTCCCCTACTGTCTCCTACTCTACCGACCTACCGTAGTGACTGAGCTACCTACACTCAAACTCATTTGAGGGCCTCTACCACTACCTGTCCCTCCGGACCGTACGACGCTAAGTACCCCAGTGTTTCTCAACTGTGTTGACTCGCTGACTTGACTTGACTTGACTTCTGTTACACTCTCCATTAGGACTCGATAAGGATGATTTGGGTCCTGAAACCTACTTCTTAACTCGTCGAAGTCCCACCGTTATAGGGATCTAGGTTTGTCATCTTATACGTTTAGGAGAGTTCTTTTTACGTAAATATTAAATGTTTAATACGATACTCCTAAACCTTTATAATTCAAGTTATTTTCTACTCTGATGTTATTTTTAGTAATGTATTCTCGTTTAGTAATGACTCGAACTCTGTCATCTTGTGTCTAAATACGGTAGAGAAGGGTACTGAAATCGATGCCCTAAATAGTTTATTTTTTATATTTCATTTGTATCGTACATCCTTTACAATTCACCACCTTATTTTTACTTGTCCTTTATACTTTAATAGTTTTATTTGACCATTTAGATTTTCAGTCTCGAAAATCTTTACTTTTAAATATTTACACCTTTAATTTTTGAATTCTTTGATCAATAATTTCTCGTTTAATTTGTATGGCCTTCTCTCTAAACCCCTTACTCTTTTGTCTTTTTTATCGGGTCTTCCGTCGTGTCTACGTATTCCTCTATCTTTTCTGTTCCTAAAAAATTTTTTTTTTTTTTTTTTGTCCCACCCCCTGTGATAATTTTCCACGTAGTCATAAGGACGAAAACGTTCTTTCTTAAGTTTCTTACTTCCTGTTCGTTATAATTTCTCGATTATCGACTCCAAAAATGTTAGGTTACTTTCAGTACGTAGATGTTTATATCCTTCGTGTCGAATACTTTTAGTCGTGTTTATTTTAAGTATGAATCTTTGTAGACCCATTTTGAAGTTTCTATTTCTCTTGTAGAATTTTAGTTAGTCTTTCTTTTCTGTTTCCTTTACTTTAGACTGACTTTTCTGAAGAGTGACTTTTGGTCTTTTATCACCTTATAATAGAAATCCTTCAAAAAATTTTTGATTTTTAATTGTCAACACTTAGGTCGTTTTTATAGAAACTCCACATTCTGTTTTATTGTTAAAGTCTAATTTTTTGACTTCAAATGGGGGTCCTCTAGAAGTGATTTCTTTGTATGTCAACCGGAAGACACAGGGACCCAAGATGTTGGTCCATGAGTTGGTTGACGTCTAGTTTTTATACCTTTTTTTTTAAGGTGCTTCAAGGTTTTTCGTTTTAACCTTAAACGTTACACGGGTCGTTGATAAACCCACCACGATCACCATTCTTAGACGGAGGGTTACGTCCTCTGGATTCTCTGTATCCAAACTAAGGACTCAGTCCTTTTAGGGGACCTCCTCCCATACCGTCGGGTGAGATCATAAGAAAGGACCTCTTAGGGTGTCTGTCTCCTTAGACCACCCGATGTCAGGTATCCCAGTGTTGACCCGTACGTGTGTGGTAAGGTACAAGACGAACACCACCGTCAGTGTACGTAGATATGTCTACAATTCTGAGGGTCGTGATGTGTTGTTTTTCAACGAAAATTACATGTGGTTGAATTCTACGGTACAATGATAAATGTCATTGGTGTTAAAAGTGTGTTTGATTTTAAAAAGTGACCGTCTGGTGGAAAGGAAGAGGTAGATGGTTTAGACTAATAAATAAATTTACTTACTTTAGGAGTTCATTGGTTTTGACTTAATAAGTAAATAGATCAATAAAAATCCTATGTGAGGACTTTCGACCACGGTAAAGGGGTAAAAAACGATGCGGTTCAGATCGATAGTACACTTAGGTCTCAAATATTTTGTGAAATGACATTACTGTAGTCAGTATTGATAACCTAGTTTCACAATGCGTTTATTTGGTGTAGTAAAAATGTCACGGTTATGACTTCATGATGGGTAAGACCTAGGATTTTATGTGTAAAAATTCAGAGGTCAAATCACGGGGGGGAGTTTTTTCTAATTTATCACTGAGTAAATTATTATCGTCATAACTATAAAACTTTCGTACAAACGGTGAATTGACCGAAGTTCTTCAAAGTTTCAGTAGAAGACCACCTCGGGTTATACAAAAACGTCGTATTAATTAGTATACGTCTAGGGGTCCTCAAAGTCAAAATTCCTGGTGGTGGGTCCATACTGACGTTGGTCTACCACACTGAGTAAGGTATACAGGTGGTCATACAATGAGAATTGATACGGAGTTTGTTAGAACGTTTATCGGTAAACAAGTTGAGTTTTTTGTTACACACGACCGACTTATTCATTCTTTCGAATAAATCGATCAAAATAAGTGACGAAAAGAGGACGACCTCCTTTTCGACCAAGTTTATAAAGTAATCCGACACCTTTAAATTCACCAAACGATTACGACCGTAATTCATTCTTGCGGTTAAACTGTAAATTTAGATAGGGTTAGAATACCTCATTTTTATAACATATATTTACAAGACATAATACATTTAATATGTAAATTTTAGATGTTGTTTATCTTCTACGGAAATTGTCCAATGGTTTTTAGATGTCTAAAGACTATGGTTCTAGACATAAATAATCTATCAGGTCTATAATCAAATAGGTCTTGAGTTGAAATTTTGTGACTTTTATGTATGTGTGTGTGTGGGTACCACACTTGGTAATAAAGATAAACCCCAAAAATAAAAATTTTCGGTCGTTGTGATGTGACTTTCCAGGACATTGTAAATCCCGTTCTTGGATTTTTTTATCATGAACCCATTGTTAAATTTGGATTAATTACGTAAGGACAATTTTCACCTGTTTTGGGTTCTTACAGAAATGATGGAGAGATTTGGGATTACTTTTCTATCGTTTCCTTATTTTTCAGTAATTAGGTGTTTCTCTCCTTATCTCTTGTTCCTCCCTTGGGTTTCCGTATCGTTTTTATATCTTTTATGTTATGGTCGTCATTAGCTGATACGTCTCATTTCTTTCGATTTTGCTTCGAGGACATCTCCACCCTCTTCGGTTGGTCTTCTACTGAGGATGGTGTCTTGGGATTTTCTCAGTGTTTTCGTTAGTTCGGTGTTCAACCCCCTAAATACGTCCGAGTTTTAATCTAAAGGTTAAAGGGATGAAGCTTTCCTGATGAGGGGTCACCGAGTCGCCCATTCTTAGACGGACGTTACGTCCTCTAGGTCCAAACTACGGACCCAGTCCTTCTAGGGGACCTCTTCCCTTACCGTTGGGTGAGGTCCTATGAACGGACCTCTTGGGGTACCTGTCTCCTCGGACCGTTCGATGTCAGATATTCCAGAGTTTCTCAGTCTGTGCTGACTTCGTTGACTCGTGTGTGTACATGGTTTAGGATCCATCCTTTTAAACTAGACGTTACCACCACCAACATCAAGTCAGCAATTTAACAAACTGAGAAGCGCTGGGGCATCAGACGTCGTCATTGGTCATTGCGACTTCAACTTGTCAAGACACTTCTGAATGTTCTGGAAAATCTTGATTGTGGGTTTTTTCTACAGGAAAAGTAATATCCCCTGACCTTACGTTTACATCCTTCAGTTCTTTGTGGACCTCATTGTCCGTCTAAACCGGACCCTTACGCCTTACTTCGTCCCGTTTCTGATTATCTCCAAACGGTTCTTTTACGTGACCAGTATCGTTTGTGGGAGAAGGTTGTTGTGTTTTCTTCTGAGATGTGTACCTGTAGTGGTCTACCAGTTGTGGCTTTAGTCTGACTAATATAAGAAACGTCTGTTTCTACCTCTTCGAGATATGTCGGTTGTTTTTGTTCTGGTCCTCGATTGACACCGAGTCTAGTACTTGAGGAATAATGGTTTATGTCTGAATTTAACTTCTTTCCTCCCTTTTGGCGATCTGGTAAGTCCATACTGGATTTAGTTTAGGGAATACTAATATGTCACCTTCACTCTTTATTTAAATTGCTGGATCTAGACTATCTATCTCACGGACTACTTGATACCTTGCTCCAAGCACTGTGACATGTCCTCTGTCCCTAGTTCTGGTAGGGGTACCTTTTCTTTACGTTTTTTCGTTTTACCGACAGACCCCTCCGGAATGCTTGTCGACGCTTTTCTTCTCTCCGCTTTTTGTTTCCTCTTTTCCTTTCTATGTTCGTAGACTTACGTCTCAACGTTTCTTATCGTTCTACTCTATTCTTTCGGAAGAAGTCGCTAGTTACGTTTCTTTATCTCCCTTTCTTGTCTTACCCTTTCTGATCTCTAGAGAAGTTCTTTTAATCTCTATGGTTCCCTTGTAAAGTACGTTTCTACCCGAGCTATTTCCTGTCTTTACCATACCTGGATTGTCTTCGTCTTCTATAATTCTTCTCCACCGTTCTTATGTGTCTTCTTGACATGTTTTTTCTAGAAGTGCTAGGTCTATTAGTGCTACCACACTAGTGAGTAGATCTCGGTCTGTAAGACCTTCCACTTCAGTTCACCCGGAATCTTTCGTAGTGATGCCTGTTTCGATCACCTCCACTACCCTTAAGGTCATCTCGATAAAGTTTAGGACTTTCTACTGCACCACTTTCACGACGTGAGTTCTACGGTCGTTTAAACCTTTTAAGTCGTCACCGGTGTCCTGACCTTTTCCAGTCAAAAGTAAGGTTAGGGTTTCTTTCCGTTACGGTTTCTTACGAGTTTGATGGCGTGTTAACGTGAGTAGAATGTACGATCATTTCATTACGAGTTTTAAGAGGTTCGGTCCGAAGTCGTTATGCACTTGGCACTTGAAGGACTACAAGTTCGAGCAAAATCTTTTCCGTCTCCTTGGTCTCTAGTTTAACGGTTGTAGACGACCTAGTACCTTTTTCGTTCTCTCAAGGTCTTTTTGTAGATATAGACGAAAGAACTGATACGGTTTCGGAAACTGACACACCTAGTGTTATTTGACACCTTTTAAGACTTTCTCTACCCTTATGGTCTGGTAGACTGGACGGAGAACTCTTTAGACATGCGTCCACTCCATCGTTGTCAATCTTGACCTGTACCTTGTTGTCTGACCAAGGTTTATCCTTTTCCTCATGCAGTTCCGACATATAACAGTGGGATGAATAAATTGAAGATGCGTCTCATGTAGTACTCTTTGCGACCTGACCTTGTTTGTAAATGTTCGACCTTTGTTCTAACGACCCTCTTTATAGTTATTGGAGTCTATACGTCTACTGTGGTGGGAATACCGTTTTTCACTTCTCTTTGATTTTTCGGAGAACTACTTTCACTTACACCTCTCACTTTTTCAACCGAATTTCGAGTTGTAAGTCTTTTGTTTCTAGTACCGTAGACCAGGGTAGTGAAGTACCCCTTTATCCCTTTGTCACAGTCTGATAAAAACCCCCAAGGTTTTAGTGACGTCTACCACTGACGTCGGTACTTTAATTTTCTGCGAATGAGGAACCTTCTTTTCAATACTGGTTGGATCTATCGTATAACTTTTCGTCTCTGTAATGAAACGGTTGATTCCAGGCAGATCAGTTCCGATATCAAAAAGGGCACCAGTACATACCTATACTCTCAACCTGACACTTCTTCCGTCTCGCGGCTTCTTAACTACGAAAACTTGACACCACAACCTCTTCTGAGAACTCTCAGGGAACCTGACGTTCCTCTAGGTTGGTCACGTTAAACTTCCTCTAGTCGGGGCCCTAAAGAAACCTTCCTTACTACGATTTCGACTTTGAGGTCATGAAACCGGTGGAGTGCACTTCTCAACTGAGTTCCCTTTTCTGAGACTACGGCCCTCCATAACCCCCGTCCTCCTCTTCCCCTGCTGTCTCCTACTCTACCGACCTACCGTAGTGACTGAGTTACCTGCACTCAGACTCACTTGAGGCCCTCAACCACTACCTGTCCCTCCGGACCACACGACGCTAAGTACCCCAGCGTTTCTCAGCCTGTACTGACTCGCTGACTTGACTTGACTCAGACGTCGTGTGGTCCAAGGAGGTGGGAGGGGATGGAGAGTCTCAAACGAGTTTAAAGTACAGGTAACTCAGTCATTACGAAAGATTGACGAATAAATTAGACCTCTCGGATATGGTTTATGTGAGACCGTGTCGACTCCTGACGATGAACCATAATACGGTTTTGAACCTCCGAATAGACTCTGAGATGTGTGATTTGTTATTATCTAAAATACAGGGGTAGGGAAGGGAGTTGGACCGTGAATCTTACTGTCAGCCTGAAAAAATAAGGGGTTTTTCTGACCTCTTTTTTTTTTAGATACTTGATCTTTTTTCGTACCTATCTTTCTAGTATATATGAGGGTTTCTCCCTCACCTTTTACCCCGTGTCTCTTACTGATCATTCTTGTCGTAGTTTGAAGAGTTGTCGTTATGACTTCCAAATTTCTGTTACTTCGTTACAGAATTTTTGACGTTCCCATAAAAGTGGAAGCACTTACATGTGTTTCATAATTAAAATTGTACTCCCGTCTAGTCGTTACGTCTAGAGTTTTTAATAGAGGGTAATTGGAAATTAGTTCTCCAATTACCTTTACACCCATACGACCTTTTTCTCCAAAGTTATGTCCAATCCGTACTACCCTTAAAGGTCTTGATTCCATCTTCTTCTTTCAGGTTTGTGTTGTCGACGTGTCGTCCGGATGTCGCGTATAGAGGTCTGGCTTTACTGTCTTCGTGGGTCGTAGACTGTGTAGACTAGTAGGATATTTTTCCACGTATGGCATCGGTCTCTATTAAAGTGCACCCCTTTATAATTACTTTAGGTGTACCTTTTGTTTCGTTTACTTCTTTGGATCTGTTAATATTTGAAGTCCCTCATTTCAAATATTTTCTTTCTTTTACATCATCATTGTATAATATCCTGAATCGACTCTGTCATACATCCTCTTCCGTTACCGTGGGGTGAGGTCATGAGAACGGACCTCTTAGGGTACCTACCTCCTCGGACCACGCGACGTCAATTTCCCCAGCGATTCCAGCCTGTGTTGACTCGCTGAAGTGAAAGTAAGTGACCTCTTCCTTTACCGTTGGGTGAGGTCACAAGAACGTATCTCATAGGTTCCCTGCCGCCTCGGACCACCCGACGGTAGATACCCCATCGTTTCTCAGTCTGTACTGACTTCACTGAATCGTCGTCGTCGTCTCTGTCATACATGTATTATCATTGTATGACATCCTGAATCGACTCTGTCATACATACATTATCATTGTTTGACATACTGAATCAACTCTGTCATACGTGTATTACGTTATTCTATTTATGAATCACTAAATTGGTTTTGACACTATCAGATAACTTCCTCATCGACGTCTCATGTGTACCTTTCACTCTCCTCACAATTCTCCCGGTTTCGGAATAGAAGTGAGAACGTCTCTCTTCGGTTTAAACTTTTTTTTTCGATATACGTACAATCAATCTTTATGTTTCCATTTTTTCTCTTCCTTTGTCTGACAGGTACTATTTGTCTTTACCCCTTTCCCTTCTCCACTGACGACAACGAGTAATATTCGGAAAAATTTGATACACGTTCATAAAAAAATTAAATTTAAATTTTTATTTGTATTTTATACCTTTTATTTACCAAGAAAGGGAAGTTTTACTTTAAACTGTGTATGTGTGCGACATAAGAAATTGACGACATAAGAAATTGACTTCTTTTTTGTAAAGGCCTTTTATGCTCCTTAAAAAATTTTAAAGTTTAAAGAGTATAAAGTTTTTATAGTTCTGAGATGATGTGTAGTCGTTAAAGAAAATATCTTCATGGAGACTTGTGTTTACAAGGTTCAGTCTCGGTGGTTCTAAGTAATTCTCTATTTCTGAACTTCTCTCTTTACTCCTTCAAAAGGGTAGAAGGGTGTAATAATCAAGACGACTGAAAGAATGAAAGGGGTAGTTTCTACAACGTTTTAAATTGCGTCTTTACCCAGTTCTTATTCTTAAAGATCTTGGATTGTGATGTTCTTTTTAGGGAGAAGAAAAGGATTTGTACATACAAAGTGATACTGAAGGTATGGACCAGAACATAGAGGGAGATGTCTTGGATCTATCGTATAATTTTTCGTCTCTGTAATGAAACCGTTGTTTCCAGACAGATCAGTTCCGATACCAAAAGGGTCATTAGTGCATACCTACATTCTCAACCTGATATTTCTTTCGACTCGTGGCTTCTTAACTGCGAAACACCACAACCTCTGCTGAGAACTCTGAGGGAATCTGACGTTCCTCTAGGTTGGTCAGGTAGGATTTCCTTTAGTCAGGACCCACAAGTGACCTTCCTGACTACAACTTCGACTTTGAGGTTATGAAACTGGTACACTACACTTCTCGACTGAGTAAACTTTTCGAGGACTACGACCCTTTCTAACTCCTGTCCTCCTCTTCCCCTGCTGTCTCCTACTCTACCAACCTACCGTAGTGGCTGAGTTCCCTGTACTCAAACTCAACTCATTTGAGGTCCTCAACCACTACCTGTCCCTCCGGACCGTACGACACCAAGTACCCCAGTGTTTCTCAGCCTGTGTTGACTTACTGACTTGACTTGATGTCTTATTTTGGATAATGGAAAAGACGTGTTTTTCACTTTCACCGAGTCGGGACAAGTTGAGAAACGTTGGGGTACCTGATATGTCAGGTACCTTAAGAGGTTCAGTCCTATGACCTCACCCATCGAAAAGGGAAGAGGTCCCCTAGGAAGGTTGGGTCCCTAACTTGGGTCCACAGGTCGTAACGTCCTAAGAAATAGTCGACTCAGTGTTGTCTTCGGGTTCTTATAATCTCACCCATCGGATAGGGAAGAGGTCGTCTATAAGGGTTGGGTCCTTAGCTTGGCCCCAGAGGACGTAACGTCCGTCTAAGAAATGGTTGACTCCATAGTCCCTTCGAGAAGACGTATTTCCAGAATTTAATGAGTTTCTATCACTGGAGTACATGTCGAGGTATGGGGGTGACGGATCAAAAAAGAAGAAATTCGATTATATGAAGACCAGGGACCTCTATAAGGCGAGTAAGTCTTAAAGTTTAGAGGAATAGTAGGATTGGTTAAAAGAATGTGGTACGAGGTTAAACAATTAAGTAGAGAATTCGATTCTTTGATCTTATTTTCGTTTCTCATTAATACTGAAGGAAGGGACATTTTCTGTCAATACTATGGTTAGTTTTCCTCTGGTACAGAATGCGTCCTAAGAAACCTTTTTGTGTAAGATTGAATTTTTGTTTGTTTTTTAAGTAAGGGGTATATATCTTGTTAAGTTTATTCCAGGGTGGGGAGGAGATTCAATTATTTAAAGTAAGAGCAGTACAGGTTCGTCCACAAAAATCCCGTTGTCGAGAGTATTCACTCCGACTTTTCCTACAGACCTCCTTGGATAAGTTGTTTCATGGGTTTCAATACTTGCTAAATAGAAAAAATATATGTCATCTCCTTAGGTTCCACACATAAGGATCTGTTGGTAGTTAAACTAGTCCACCTGGACCCTTTACGTAATGACTCACCCCTTTTTTTGTTTTATTACCGTGGATCATGACTTATCGAGGTGTCTTCGAAGAATTCCTACATTCGTAATATGTACAACATGTCTTTTCTGTCTTTTAATAGTGAAAGTCATAAACGAATAAAAGGTTTCTCACATGACTTTGATCTATGTGTTCAAAGATTTCTCCGTTTTATAAATTTAACTCCAGGTCTTCAGGCGTTCAAGGAATTTTCTTACGAAATTAAGAAAAATAAACATTATGTTGAGTGATTATTATAAATTTTAAAATTATATTTAAATGAATCTATTTACTATGTTAGTGATGAAGTTTTGACTAATTTCCAGTTCCACGAATGTTCGTGTGACTTGGTTTAAGTGTCTGATTACTTTCTTCTTGTATCTGTTTGTTATATTTTTACGACACCATCGTTCAATTCCAGTTTACTACAGTGGTAGGGAACCCACGGTTTCCTGTGGTTCTGTCCTCCACGAGTGTTGTGAATTCTTCTCAGAGAGAGTTAGTCAAACGACTTACTTAGGTGCAAATAGAAAGGACGATTTTTTGGATGTCGTTTGCAGATAAGGTGTTACTTGTAAGTACGATTTTCCAGGATAGAGAACGAGGAAAGTTGACTCAGAATACGAATAGATCTCAACAAAGTATATGATGATTTGATATAAATGAACCATATCATAAACCGTCCAAAAACAACAACAAGTCAACGATTCAGTAGAGGTTGAGACTCTTGGGTACCTGGAAGGCAAGTCCGAGAAGACGGTCCGAGGAAGAGACGTGACTAAAGAGTCCGTTCTTATATACCTTATCCAACGGTAAAGGAAGAGGTTCTCTAGAAGGGTGGGTCCCTTTCTTAGACTTAGAGGACGTAACCGTCCACCAACCAGATTGTCCCTTCGAGATAAACTATCTATATGTCAAATTAATTTGTAATATATTTTGTTAGTGTGAACTCATTCTTGACAAAGGTACTTTTGCTTCATAAAATTTTTGAGGTGGTTTATCAGTGATACTTTTCGACAATGAGTTGACATCTGTTCTTTACATTTTGTAGATTTGACTTTTCTCTAGATCTCGTTAAGTCGTGAGTTTGACGAAATTTTCGTCGAGTTTTAAGATTTTTAGAAAATATTGTGTTTCACTCAGATTCAATATAGTTTCCCTGTTTTTAGAGTAGTCACTTTGGTATAAGTTCCTTTTCGGGATCCACAATGTATTACGAGACCGTTTAGTTGTTAATGTACGATTTTGAGTTTTGGATTTAAAATGGACACACATACAAAAAATTACTAACAGAAAAAACTATTTGGATTTCTGATAGTGACAGGAAAAAGTGACGGAAAAACCTATTTCGATTGGTGATAGTTAGGACTTGTGTACCCTACTCCCCAAAATTAATGTCAAGTTTGTGTCTTTTATCGTCTTATTAATTAAGGACTGTCCTGTCTGCACGGTTTAAGTTTTCTTAGTTATAGTCTTGGTTAGTGTGGTCTTGAGTAGTGTGAGTGTTGTGTATTGTTATCAAAGACTTCTTTAAGTTTCTCGTCTGTAAGCTTCGATCGATTTTGATGATTTCTTTTCGTACTGTATTCAGATTTTGTGTTTTTATGTGTTATGTAATTATTTGATGGACAGGACGGGAAATTATAGGTTACTTCATTTTAGGTGGTAAATTTAGGGGGTTTATGTCTTAAGTGTTGTTTATGTCTTAAGTGTTGTTAAATATTATTCGTAATCTCCTATTCGATTGAAATGTTAAATTTCAACAATTCCTAATGTGATGAAAAGAAATACTGACAATGATCTTATTGCGGACTGTGTTCTCATGAATCATTAAGATCGATCATTAATAATAGCATAAAAAGTAATTTTATGAAATTAAAAACATAGGGGACCTATGTACATGATCACGGACCTGAATTATAAATGAATTTTTTTTTGAGACGGGAAGTGTTAACTTTTTCAATAGTTTTATCGAAAGGGTGAAATTGACTTTAACATGATGTGACTGTTTTATAAAGTGACTTACATGGGTACGACGACGACGACGACGATTCAGCGAAGTCAGCACAGGCTGAGACACGCTGGGGTATCTGCCGTCGGGTGGTCCGAGGGGGCAGGTCCGTTCTTGTGACCTCACCCAACGGTAAAGGAAGAGGTTACGTACGTTCACTTTTCACTTTGACTTCGGCGAGTCGGTACAGACTGAGAAGCGCTGGGGTACCTGACGCCGGGTGGTCCGAGGAGGCAGGTACCCTCAAAGGTCCGTTCTTTTACCATGTGTAAAACGATCACATGGTTTTAGGTACCTTTCCCTTAATCCCTACACTTGACGGTGAACACTGTAGGTGCTCCAAGACTTATAATATGTATCTCCAGGTTTTCCCATAAACTCAGTTAGATGAGTTTACGATCACTTATATATTTTTGTTTACGGACAAAAGTTAACGGGTTGAAATTAAAATTTCATTTTCGAGAATAATTATTTCTAAATAGCATTCTGAGCTTTACGTGTGTTTTAACTCATATTCAATGATAGGCAAATGTAAATAGGTGGACACTTTAAGGTTCAAATTTACGTGACAGATGTATTTACCCGACCGTAATTCGTCGACCGGATCTACAAAGAGTTTACAATAAACAATAAAAATAGATTTGAGAGAGACGTTTGATTTACTTAGAAAAAAATTCATGTCTTGTTAATAATATAATAAATGGTTAATTAATTACGATTGTTAGTCGTTTTATTTATTAAACCAGATTTGGATCAGAAAAGTAGTTGATATGCAAGTAATTGTACTTCCGTTATAAAATACAACCGATGTTACCTTACGGTAAATATTCAGACTTATCAAGGTATCTATCTTCGTCGTTCTTACTGTTTAGTTAGACAATCTTGTGAGGGAAAGATGGAGTCACTGTCAAATTATATGGATTTAGACTTCAGATAAAATTTCAAAGTGTTAGTATTAAGTCAATGTATAAAATTTATTCGTAGTATGATCGTGTCTCACGTTAGTAGACTTTTTTTTTTTGTTGTCCTTTATTTTCTAGTTGAGACTCAGATCATTATAATTGTTCTATGAGTAAGTTAAATAAATTGTTTCTATGACGATTTATTATTTTTCCGTACACTGATAGAATTTTAAGTATTATCGTCTATGGTAAATAACACATAGTCGTAAAAGATCCGTGTAGTTCCAAGGATTTTCCGTCGATTGTACGGAGTTAAGTACATACATATAAGGGACGAATCGGGGTACGAGTTTTTATTATATATGAGTCAATTATAAGTCACTTCACATGGTAAATTAGGAGATTTGTTTGTTAGATATAGAATAGTCGGAGAAGAGTGTTTATTTCTTCGACTCTCCTACCTAGGTCCGGTTGGGTGTGTATCACCAGAACGAGTTATGAAACGGAAACGAATTATGAAACGGGATTCAGTGTTTCGACCCGAAAGGATTATCGAGTCAACCATTTCTTAGGTGTACGTTACGTCCTCTGGGGTCAAGTTAAGAACCCAGTCCTTCTAGGGGACCTCTTCCCTGTCCGATGGGTGAGGTCATAAGAACCCGAAGGGAACACCGAGTCGACTATTTCTTAGGTGGATGTTACGTCCTGTGGACCCAAGTTAGGGACCCAACCCTTCTGGGGTACCTCTTCCCTTTCCGATGGGTGAGGTCATAAGACCAGACCTCTTAAGGTACCTGACATATCAGTCAGGTACCCCAGCGTTTCTCAACCTGTGTTGACTCGTTGAAAGTGAAAGTTCAGTGGTTCGATCACCATCTCAGTTTTAGACTGAAGTATAAGAAAGTTAATGTCGTGTAGTAGATTTATAGTTTCTGTATTAATAGTAATTTGAGTTATCGATAATAAGGACTTCATAAAAGGATATAATGACGAAAAGTTTCTTTTTTTAGGAGTCCTTAATAACAATAAAGTCTTAAAGACTCATCTGTAAACTAGACCCTAGGTCAGAAATGTTCCTAGGGTGTAAAGACTAAACCCTTAAGATAAACCGTAGGAACAATAAGGTTATTATAGTAGCATGTTGTATAGGTTACTTCCATGACCAAGATACGTTAGTATACTGGATTGGATTAGGTCTTACTCAACATCTTAAAGACTTTCTCAACATCATTATTATATTTAAATCCGTCGACCCTCGTCGGTAGAAACTTACTCCCTTTAGATCCGTTGTGGTAATTTAGTCTCGTATTTCAGAGTAAAATTCTGTTTGTTATGTAAGGGGAGTATAAAAATTTGGTTGAAGTCAGTGTGACTCAATTTAGATTTCTTAGGTTTAACTAATTTCCACGAAGAGTAAAATAGTAGAAAGTATATAACAAGGGATGAGTACCTTACAGGACAAGGGAAACAATTATTACAGAGAGTGGATGACCCGTCGATAATAATTATATATAGGGTCCTCAGTACACTCTACAGTCTGTGTGTTATAGAGATTATAACTTTTAATTGGATGTAGGTTTTACGTATTCCATTTGGAGTAGGAACGGAAAGTTTGCACTCTTTTAAGTGTGAGTATCTCCGACTCCCTATAAGAGTTGTGATGTGTCTATTATTCACCTCGGTCCTAAGTTTTGGTTCAAATAGGTCAAGTATTCGTAATCATAAACAAGAAAGTGATGTACTTCGGTGACGGTACACCGAGAATAGAAATTTCCAGAAGCTAGCCGGTAATTCAGAAGACACTTCGAAAGGGATAAATAAATGTATAAAGCACCTATCGAGTAAGTTTCTTTACTTCATAATGTTATATAACATTGACAAAGGTATGACTCTTACGTTCGTGGACTTTATGTCACCCTAGGGTTGTCCTGGTCACGGAGGGTATCATGTGCTTTGTCCGGTTCGTTATTTATAAACGTCTAAATGTTGACTTGTCTCTACCTCAGGATAGACAATGTGTAATCCAAAGTAATTTCACTTGTTAACCGTACATATTACTCTATCGGAGAGTATATGTTACAAAGACTTTACGGGTGTGAGATCCTTCTTTGAACATTTATTAAGAAGTATAATGTGTAAACGTCGTTATTTAAGTATGAATATTTGTCTATGTGTCTTTTCAGTCTATAGGTCTTCTCATTTATATATGTGTAACAACAACAAGTCAGGGATTCAGTACAGACTGAGACACTAGGACACCTGACGTCGTGTGGTCCGAAGGGACAGGAAATGATAGAGGACCTCAAACGAGTTTGAGTACAAGTAACTCCACTACTGCGGTAGGTTGGAGTGTAAGAGACAACGGGGGAAGAGGACACCGGGAGTTAGAAAGGGTCGTAGTCCCAGAAAAGGTTACTCAACCGAGAAACGTAGTCCGTCGGTTTCAATAATCCCGAAGTCGTTGTCAGGAAGGTTACTTATAAGTCCCAACTATAGGAAATTCCACCTGATCAAACTAGAGGGACGACAGGTTCCCCGAGAGTTCTCAGAAGAGGTCGTGGTGTTAAACTTTCGTGGTTCAGAAGTAGTTACGAAGTATTTCGTAGTCAAGAAATACCAGGTTGAGAGTGTACGGTCACGGATGACCCTTTTGGTATCGAAACTGATATGCCTGGAACCAGACGTTTCTCTACAGAGACGAAAAAATATGCGATAGATCCAAACAGTGTCGAAAAGAAGGTTCCTCGTTTGTAGAAAATTAAAATGCCGACGTCAGTGACAGGCGTCACTAAAACCTCAGGTTCTTTTATTTTAGACGGTGACAAAGGACAAAAAGGGGTAAATAAACGGTACTTCACTACTCTGACCTGTAAAAAAGTTTAGTTTATGAAATTTACATAATTTCCTGGAACACAATTCATTTTTGTGTCGTATGAATGATACGTTTTTCAGTGTATGATGGGAGTTTTGTTTGACCTGATATATCGGAAGCAACAAAATTTTGGTTTCAACGGGTGTTTCAAAAATAAACATTTACTTTTCTTACTTGGTCTGATAGAGGATTTGTGATGGGTCGAGATCCTTAGACAACATTAAGTCATTGTAGTGATTAATAGTTGAAGAGTCTCACGAAAGAACTAGGATGTTAGATTTTCACTGAAGAGTCTCTTCCAGAGAGGAGGAATCATAAAGTCACGTGAGAACGGGGACTGTAAAAAGAGTAAACTACTGAATGATACAATGGTAGAGGGGTTGTTCTTACATTCGTGGTTCTCTTGTTTTCTGGAACGAGCTAACTAGTCGTGAGGGGTTCCGAAATGTCTCTTGGATCATCCGTGGGTTATTTGTACAATTTCTTTATTAGTAGTACCCTCTGATTACTACGTAGAAACGGGTTGAATCCTTCTGCTTTTTAGCATGTAATGACCCGTACAGAATGTAAAAGTTTTTTTTTTTTTTTTTTTGGAGTTCAAAAGAGTGTATAATATGTGAAACGGAGTTCTAATTACAATGTTTCAAAGACTTCCTTGCCCCTCTAGTTTATTAACTAAAGTTTGTTACCTGTTTTTTTTCTTGAATACATCTACAAACTATGTTGTTTCCAAAATTCTGGTAAGTCATTAATGGAGAAGCAACCATTGAATGTTCTATTAAATCACATATTTTTGTTGAATCAAGGTTTTAGTTGACGTTTGAGCTTTTTTTTTTTTTTGGAAGTTAGAATCGTTGTTTGTAGAATTATCTTTTTTCGTCGAATTACTTCTTTTCTCCTTGGTTATGTTTGGTGGGGTCATTAAGTTCTGCCGTCAGAGGGAAAAGGACTTTGTTATGACAGAAAGGTAGAGAAGAGCAAAGACACATGTCGGTCCTGTGAACCCATAACTGCCTCTTTAGAATGTCTATTGTGGTGGTGGTATACCTGTTACTGTGTCGAGGATCAGCCGGGAATGAAGGTAAATTTTGAAATGGGGTTGAGAAGTTCTGAGAGAAACCCAGTATTTCGACTTCAGGGTGTTAGAGTGAGGACGAAAGAGACGGAGGGAGAGGGCGTTAATTTGCGCCTGTGGGAGGGGAGGTGAGTTGAAAAGGGGACCCTAAGGGTAGAGACGGTAGTTTTGTAAAATTGGGGCGATGATAAAGATTCACGACCGAAAGAGTCACAGGATCTTGAGGCCTCGGCTCTCTTCCTTTTTTTTTTTTCCGATTCGCAGGGACGAGAGAGAGGGTGGGGTCGGAATGGGTGGTGGGGAGATGGCCCCCGGGTCGTCCACGGAGCGATCCCTGGCGGCGCGGGGCCATCTCTCCGCCCCGTGTGTTTCCTGGGCGCTCCGGGAGGGTCGGAGGAGGCCAGGAGGGTGACGTCGAGGTAGCCCAGTCGCGCGGGCCCGATCGCCTCCGGGCTCCCTCCGCCCGTCCGCGGCCGAGGCGCCCCTGGTCTCTACGAGTGGGGCCCGCGGGAAGAGGGTTGGGGCTGGGGCGGGTGCGGGGTCGGTGGTTGCAATGGGTGGGGCGGGGCGTTGCGGCCCGGACCTGGGAGCGGGCCGCTTTTGGCTTTCGCGTAGGGGCCGGGGCGCCCGGGTCGCGTAGGGCCGGGTGCCGGGGCTCGGGGCACTCCGGGGGGCGGGCCGGTTGGCGGGGGGCGCGGGCTCCTGCCCGGCCGGCGGGCGGGCCGGCGGGGCGTGAGTGTCCGACGGCCTCGTCCTCCATGTCTGCTTCCTCGGCTGGCAGTACAAGTGCATCCACCCCGGCGCGACCAGCGTCAGCTTCGTGAAAGCCAACACGCCCTCCGACCAGTACAGGGCGTCGTAGAAGTCCACGAAGAGGAGGACGAAGGCGAAGCGCGACCGGCGGTACCGGCGCCGTGGCTCGCTCCTCCGGCCGTCCCGGCCCTCGGCCCGCCGCGACGCGGCCCCTGGGGCGCCAGGGTGGCCGGCGGGACCGGCGCCGGCGGCGGGAGGCAGTCGCGCGCGGCGGGCGCGGCCTGGGCCCGGCGACGCCGAGCTGAGCTGGCCCGACTCGCGCTCCTCCTGTGCGACGCCTCGCGCCCGACTGCCCGGTGCGCTTGGCCGGGCTGTCAGCACCCTGTTGGCGGCGGCGGCGGAAGGGCTGAAGAGGACTCCCCTTTTCTGCTTCTTCCCCCTGCCGTTCTTCTCCGGGCGGGGCCCGCCGGACTCCGGTTCACAGCCGACCGCGGGAGACGACCGGCCCTCCTCAATGACGCCGGGGTGAACGTCCGCTTCGCGTAATGAACCCAACGGAAGGAGGGGAACGGACTTCCCCAAGTTCCCGACGGGTGACGAAACCCCTATTAAGTCTCAAGTAGTGGGACACAGGATTTGTCGAGAGGTAGGCAGATCGGGTCCGATGGAGAGAGTGAAGTAGGATTAGATGAGCCGGTGTGCCCTAAAGGTAAACCTAGGGTTTGTGTCATTCGAGGGAGAACTCAGTCCTTGGGAATGGCCCCGACATGTGAGATATCGTCCCCAAGAGGCGATACGGAGGCAACCGTAAAACCTGATCTATTAAAGAACCACACCTCCGACAGGACACGGCACATCCTATAACTTGTAGTAGAGATCGGAACTGGGTGATCTACGGTCTTACTGGAGGGGTGGGATACGGCACAACAACACCGTTCGCTTTTAAGGGACTGCAACGAGTTACACCTCAGTACCATCTCCCTCCACGTTAGGTGGACCGATTCTTGGTGACGATGTGCACCCTCCGGTACAGTAGGTACGTGGGTGACGTCCGTTGAAGAGATTCGGGTTAGTTGGATGAATTATAAACGTCGGGCTCCTAGACGTTGTAAAGGCACACTTATAAGGTGCAAGTCCTTTCAGTGGGAGCCACTTTACCGACACGACACAAAAGGAGTCAAGACCGATAAATTTTAGGACAAGGACGATGAGATCTTCTCTAATTCCCTCAAGTTCGGGACGAGTGAGGGAATTAGAATAGCCTCTGGGGGTGGAAACTGGGTGACAATATTTCATTTATTTTAGGTTAAGGAAGAAATCACAAAAGACACAAAAGGGACCCTAGAGGGAAATCCGAGGTTTGCTGGACCTGGGGTCACAAAAGAAGAGACGAGGTGGGGGACGGGGAGGGTCTGGACGTCCGACCTACGACTCACAAATACCTTACTCACGCAAACATAGAGTGAATTAGAAGTGTTCTAGGGAATTCCCATTCGGAATACCAAGAATGTTAGCCCTTCGGTTGTGAGACCTCCTAATTCATTTAAATGGGAACCTATATGTACCCAACCGGGTCTGTCAGTCTGACGTCTTGAGTTTAGAGAATTAGTGACGTCCTTAGGTGTCGGTCGTCCTACAATTTTTAGTAAGAACGGGGAGTAAAGGGGTTCCTCATAGGTCCCTCTGGGTCTCTCAGGTCTCAGGGAGTCGGTCGCTTATCCTTTCATTCTAATCTTAGGTTCAAAGGATAACGGCTCCGATCGGAGGTCTAGAGGTCAGTTTCACTGACCTGTGCAGCCGGTTTACTCTGAAGTATAATGATCATTCTTATTGCACGAATTATCATTCTCTTTTCCTAAGTGTCTAAAACCGAACCGGTTACTTACAAATTGAATCCGAGGGGAGCACTGAGTCTGTCACTTCTTAGGTGAACGTCCCGTCCTCTGGGTCCAAGCTAGGTACCCAGCCCTTCTAGGGGACCTCTTCCCTTACCAATGGGTGAGCTCATAAGAACGGACCTCTTAGGGTACCTGTCTCCTCGGACCACGCGATGTCAGGTACCCGAGCTTTTTTGGTAATCGTGTACATTTTTTAATTATTAAGGAATTTTAGGAGTATATAGGGTAGTCTCAAGTTTCAAGGTCAACAGTTACAAATTTTTTTAAAAAAAAATATCAAATAAACTTATGGGTGGAACGTTAACTCATTACACAGAGTATAACATTTTAGAGAATCAGATACCAATGGGAAGATAGAGGAGAAAAAAAAAAAATTAAAATACAATAAAATAACCGACGTGGTACGTCTTAGGATGAAAGGACTGGAAACTAACCTGGGAACTGGGGACGTCACCTCCGAATCTCAGAATTGGTGACCTCGGTGTTTCTTCAGGGGTGGTAGAGGAAAAAAGGAAAGTTAATTAAAGAAAATCGTTGACCCGGGAACCAGTACAGTAAATGGTAACAGATGTAGTAAATTGTAAAAAGAGATAGGAGACAAAGGATTTTTTACGTAACAACCCAGATTAAGTGAACATAGGTCAAGGTAAAAGAAAAAATTAAAACCGGTTTAAAATAGAAACACAAGAAGGTATATTACCCACCCCCTTCTCCTCCCCTTATAGAAAGACAGAAAAATACTGTAACTATCGGGAACTACTAATCACAGATCTAAATAATTAGGCAATGTCAAATGTTTTACCACTGTCAGATTGAGACAAGAAGGAAGAAGTACATAGCCGACCTTCTTTTACAAAAAATATTTCTTTTTGAACGGGAGTCGGTGACAAATCGTGTCAAGTACAGTTCTTTCCGTCTCACTGATAAACTAAGGAAGACAAATAAGTGTTTGAAAGTTTTATTATATAACCAAAGGATTGTGGAACGTTGCCACTCGTTCCAAAAAAAGGTACAGTAATGTTTGAGTTCTTAAAAATTTACATAAACTATATAAAGTGTAGGAGGAACCTCAAGTATAACAGAGAAGTACTTACTCACCCTCGGAATCTTTCAACTGAAGGCTCAGAAAAACTGTTCTGGCAACTGAATTGTAGTCGTCCTTGCGGTTCCGTTGACC
Source organism: Capra ibex (assembly GCA_006410555.1). Classification (NCBI taxonomy): domain Eukaryota; kingdom Metazoa; phylum Chordata; class Mammalia; order Artiodactyla; family Bovidae; genus Capra; species Capra ibex. The sequence continues at coordinate 17,373,330 of SJYO01016970.1, forward strand.
TAGGAACCGACAAATCCTCTCCTCTCTTGACTTTACAGGGGAGGACCTTACTGGTTCTGTCTTCCGAAGTGTTGGGGTGACACTGGTTCACACTGTGGATCGGTAGAGAATGAGTAGTGATTGTTTACGTAAGTTGGGTGTCGGTTACCGAAGGAGTAAACAAAGATACAAACATTACGAGTGAACAAACACACAAAAGACTAACAAGTAGAGAGGTGCCAGATCGTAGATTATTTACGGTTTTAGTCTTCCGCACTGACGTCGGGGAACATGTTTGTCAAATTAATCACCAACAACACAACAACAACAAATTTCTTAGTCCTCAGCCATAAAGGTCTGACAGTAAGATATCCTTCCACTTCAAGTCCACTGTAGGTTTCACAAAAGAGGTTTACTTCGATTTTCAGGCATATTGGACGACTTAAGATCGAAAAAATTAGAGGGTATATTATAGTTTCATCCAAAGATGAAAGAGTCTAGGGTTCCTCTTAAACACCACACAGTCCGTTCCGATGAATAAATGAACAGAACTGGGAGTGTTGTTTTCCTCCATAAAAACAGGGATAAAGTATATACTCCTTCGAATTCGATACTTCACCACCGCATAGGTTCCGGTCTTTACTTTGTACTTCGACTTAAGTTTGGGTCTAGGTCTCCATTCCACGGTCGAAGATGAAGATCACCGACTTATGACTAGGACGAATAACCTAAACGTGTCTTCAATGGAAGTCTTTTCAATCGAGACGTCGGTCACTAGAAAGGGTCACGTTTTTACTAAGACCGTAAGAGTCAGAGGAGAGGGACGGAAAGTCTCTGAAGGGTAACGATCCTTCTATTTCTGGGATTCTTTGGGTCTTCGGGACGCCAGGTTGGGCTCAAGGAGGCGGGTTGTGTGTCACTCTGGTTTGTTTGACTTTTCAGTCTCATACCTCGTCTCTTTCAAAGTAAGGCCCCGAAGGGACCACCGAGTTACCATTTCTTAGGCGGACGTCATGTTCTCTACGTCCTCTACGACCAAGGTGGGGACCCAGTCCTTCTAGCGGACCTCTTCCCGTACCGTCGGGTGAGGTCATAAGAATGGACCACTTAGGAGTGCCTATTTCTTCGGACCGCCCGGTATCAACGTTTCTCAGTCTGTGCTGACTTCGTTGACTCGTGTGTGTTCGCGTTCCAAATAACGTTCCCGGTGCGTCCAGGTATTCCAGTGTTTCTCCACCTGCGTTGACTTCGTTGAATCGTGCATGCATGCGTACGTGGAGAGGAAATCTCGTAAACGGTGACGTCACCGAAATACCAAAAGTCTAGCCCAAGAATCGGGGTGATAGGGGGGGTTAGGAGGGGTGATGTACCACCCGAGGTAGTCCTGGTCCAGACACAAACGAGTGGTGACAAAGTCGCCGGGACTCGTACCCCGTGTCGGGAAACTTCCCCGAGTTATTTATAACCAACTTTTTTACGTTAGTTTCTTATTTCAAAGGGAGACCCAAGGCGGAAGATAAATAACAACAGAGACGACGAAACCGAGGGTCTTACTGATGTCAAGACAGTTTCGACGTTTTCCAAACAATTCCTTGAACGTTTAAGACTTTAGTTTGGAGGTTCCCATGCTTAGATTTTGGACTGAACGAATCTCCGAGGACGGACACGAATAGTGGTCCCCACTGAGTCTCTTTTACAGGACTTGTTTGGGACCACAAACCTCTCCGGGGTGCCTCGGTCGTTGGTCCGACGGCTGAGTAGGGACCGGCGGGGTGGGAGGTCCGGACATCCGCCCGGGCCTCTCCTCCGGGGAGACACAGAAGAACCCTCGTTTCGTCCTGCTTGTCATTGTTTACAATTGGCGGAACCAAACTCGGAACCAAACTAGCGAGCTTCATGAACTCACTTCCCTCCTCTCAGGGGGGGTTGAAAATACACTTCCTGAGTCTAAATCTGATAACTGTCCCCGGAGAGACCGTCAGGGCACCAATTCTCAGGCGGAAGGTTGCGTCCTCTGTACCCAAGTTGGGGATCAATCCCTTGATTGTACGGTGCGAGGTACCCCGTTGCTTCGGTCGCATGAAGTTGATCACTCGGACTTACAAAATCTCGGATACAAGCCGCTGTTCTCTTATAACTGTCATAGGTAGTGACTCCACGGGTGTCACAGTTGCTCTAGACGACTGTCTTATCTTTCTTCTACAACGGTCTCTGTGTGTGCCGGGCACACGTAGAAACGGTGGATGTCGGGAGAGACTTAAGGATGAAAATTACTCAGGATCCAAATCGGACACTTATTGTGTCAACCGAACAAACGAACATATAATTTTCCCGATTAGACAACTCACATTCATAAATTTTTATGTGGCGTTACCGGGACAAAACTGTAGATAAAAGTATATGACCTTTGGAACTTTTTAAACTTTACCGGTACTGGGGGGAGACTTTTCTAAGAGGAAGAGAGAGGTTCGGGGGTCTGGGAACTGACGGGGGACGGATCGGGGTTTGGAACTCCGTGTCTCGGAGAGTCTTTGAGAGGGTTAGAAGGGAGTTCTGTGGAGGTACCATCCGATCACTCAACCCCAATAGCCCCTGGGGTAAAGAGTACGAACCCCAGAAGTCTAGCAGGAAGACGAGTCCTGGGGAGCTACGGACCTCGACTAAAACGAATACCTTTCCTCAATTGGACTGTTCAATCCTCGGAAAGGTTCCATCCTTTGACCTCGACACCCAAAAGAGAAAAATAATTGTAAGAAGGAAGGGATCTCGCACCGAAAAAGGGTAAACACTGGTCTCTCGGTTACAATTGGAAATACCGGGTAAATTCATTACCGTCTCCGTTCAGTGCACCCGGGTAATTGAGGGGGTCCGGGGGCTTCAAGGGTGTCTTACTTGTTAGAGTTCCGGACCTACACTTTGTGATACCTTATTATGAGTCGAACCAAAAAAACACCCCAAAAAAAGGGGGAAAAGAAGAAAACGATCTAGAAAGGGAATCGACACCAAACTAATAAAAATTGTAACGAAGGACTGAACGAAAAATTAAACGTTCTTTGTCACTCTATCTTTCCCTTCTCCCTTTCTTGGATGTCTCTTGTTCGTCAACCACACATGAAGGACCTTTGTAGTCGCACCAAAGACCCATGTGAGACGTGTTCTCGCGGTCCTTTGGCGTGTGGACTTCCCGGCTACGACACCCCGATTGTCCGTGAGCCAGTGGACCGGAGGACGAGGGGCGTCTGGACGGGGGTTCGTCAGGGGTGGTGGCAGTTTCGACATGAAGAGATGGACCTAAGTAGAATGACACAGGAAACACTCAAAACAGAGTTCCGTGGGTCGACTTATCACAGACGAACCTCTCGTCCCTGGTCGAGGATTTGAACCACAGAGATCCAATGGTCTGGTGTCTTCCTGGTACGGTCAGGTAACTGACTAGATTGGAGTCCAGTACGACCTTGGGGTCTTATTAACGTCGATCTAAGATTAATAGGTAAACAGTCTTTCCGTGAAAGACCGACAATCTCCCTTTGGTCTTCACCGAAAGTCGGACGTAAGTAGGTAGACAAGTAAGTAAGTTACTCGTAAAAAACTCGTGGATGACACACGGTCCGTGACACGACCGTCGACCCCTGAGTCGTTATTTATTCTGTCTCAGAGATGAGAGGACCTTGTACACAAGGGTACGCTGTCTCTGGTCTGACATAGGTCCTATTACCTTTACCTGTTCCACTACGATTCACAAGATTTAGTTTTACTTCGTTCCATTTCCCAATATCACATTTCTCCTACGACGACCTACAAACCCGTCCGGGCCTCCAGTTACTCCGTCCCTTTCGAGATCCTACACCTGGACAGTCTTTGGTGTCCTGTTTATAGTATACTATGACGAATATCCATCTTAGGTTTTTATGCCATGTTTACTTGAATAAATGTTGTCTTTATCTCAGTGTCTACATCTTTTGTTTGGATACCAATGGTTCCCCCTTTCCCTTCCCTTATTTAACCCTCTAACCCTACTATATAGGTGTGATGATATATATTTTATCTATTGATTATTCCTGGATGATATATCGTGTACTTTGAGACGAGTTATAAAACACTGCTAAATTACCCTTTTCTTAGATACTGTCTCATATACACATACATATTGACTAAGTGAGACGATATGTCATCGTTGATTGTGTAACATTTCGTTGATATGCGGTTATTTTTAATTAAAATTTTTTTTAGTGTCCAGTTTGCCGGACCATATCTCTGGGACACTGGTTCGTCGGGGGGAGGGAAGCAGTCAAAAATGACCTTAGTCCCGGGGACCCGACGGATTTCTCTTGCACTCAGTAGCAGAAACCTTCGGTTCCCTGTCTCCTTTCCCGGGGCCCAGATGTCGTCCCTCTCGCAGGGCCCATTCTTTGCAAGGTAAGTGCAGCAGTTACCTTGCAACAAGAACGGACTACGACTTTTCTCTTTCCCCTGGAAGGGAAGACCAAGCCCCCCTTCTTACCCCGAGGACACCCCTCTCTTTGGACGAGACCAAAGTCTTTTCTTTGGGGTCGTACCGAACATCCCGACGGGTTTTCCTCATACCTGGCATGGTCGTCGGTAGACAAACCTACCCGAGTCTACGTCTATCACGTGTGTGCCCAGAGGTCTTGTGAGTAGAGGGGGTGGAGGAAAAGAAAAAAAAGTGGTTTACGGACGTCTTGTCCACTACCAAGTTGTGCCCCACTTGACTCGTGTTCCTTCGAGAGAACTCGGGTCGATTGACTTCACCGGTAGTGTTGAGTCGGGGACTTTTTACTTCGCTAGTGTGTCTTAAGGTGACAACTACGGGTCCTTATTACTGTTTGTAAAAGACCCTGATTCGTACTCCGCGATCCGTTTCGTACGAGACACCTCACTGAGGTACTTAAGAGTGCGGTCGGAAGTCGCCATCCGATGTCTGTACGGGTAAAATGTCTACTTCTTTGATTCCGAGGACTCAGCTCCGGGTACGGTTCCAGGATGTCGACCCTTCACTACCTCGACGCTAAATTTCTAGTCACCACCCCACTGAAGTCGGGTACTAAATTACAGACACGAGAACAGTCAGTTCGGGTCGGGATGTGCTGTCGTCCTTTTCTGTCCTCATACACGAAGTCCCCATGTTTGTGGGACCTTGTGTTGGCTCGACCATATCGGGTTCCTACAGTGTGGTGGGGGTCTCGTAGTCCGACACACGAATCTGGACAAAAGTGAGTTCAATAAGTCTATTCCCTTTAATGGACCTTTCAATGTCTGTGGTTTGAAGGGGTCTCTTTTACAGGGGTTATAAGTAAGTCCATCAACTACGTTATGTCTAATCAGGAATGTCTTACACGTCTCTCAGCGTCTCAGGTGAAGTTTTCACCCCCTTGGGGACCTCGTCCAAATATCCTTTTTCGGACATCGGTAAAAATCGTATTTGTATTGGATGACGAAATAATTGTCAGTGGGAGGGTCGGGACCCCGGTCGTTACTAAGTCTTCCAGTATCGTAAACCGCTTCCATTCCGAGTTTACTCTTTTTTCTGAGTCATCCCGTGGACTGTAAACTTACATTCATGAGGGCAGTAAGAAGAGCAATAAAATTTCTACGGACGATTAAGGTCAAAAGAAACGAGTCACACAACGAACATTACATGTTCAGTTGACGTTGACACCAAATCGACGTTTAACGATCTTCGGTGACATTAGCTTGGGGGAACCCATGCACCGATGAAACTGGTCTCGCTGCGACGAGAGACTAAGCAACTTTAGTAAACACCAGACACACCAGACGTTCCGTCATCCACTACGAGTACTTGGAGACATATAGTGAGTCTGAACCTGAAAAGACCACCGAGTCTGTTATTTCTTAGGTGGACGTTACGTCCTCTGGACCCAAACTTGGGATCCAACCCTTCTAGGGGACCTCTTCCCTTACCGGTCTTGAGAACGGACCTCTTAAGGTAACTGTCTCCTCGGACTGTCCGATACCAGGTACCCCAATGTTCGTTACTGATTGTGAAAGTACCATCCGAAATAAACAAGATTGATAGACTGTTGCAGGTCAAGTTACCTAAGACGTCTACTTCACGAGGGTTGTGTAGATTGGTACCTTTGCTGTACAAGTAAATAATGACAACATAAACCCGCCACCCCCTCCCCCCTCCTACACCCAGAAAAACACAAATCCTTCACCACTATCAAACGAAATTAGTCTGGAGACAGAGGACACAGACAGACGAATATCTCTCTGTCATGTTGTCCCGTCGACACTCGTGTCGATGACCCAGTGTGACAGACCTAAGGTTAGGACCCAGAGGGGACCCTCGAATGTATTCCTTGAATTCGGAAGGTGTGAAGTCAAAAGAAAAGAGAAAAGACATTCTACCTTTACTATCATAGTGGACGAAGGACTCCAACGATACTTCTAATCCACTAAGTCATATGTTTTTCGTGAAGCAGGGAGTAAAAAATTTCTTGTCCAGGGTGTAAAAGTAAAAAGTGACCTGGGTTTTTTGACTACGTTGGACAGGAGAGACGTCGGGTGGAGATCTTTTGATTTGGTTCACGAACGCCGATGTACTATATACAAGACTTGAAAACGTGTTCCTCTTTTCAAAATGAAACGATGGATGATTTTTTCCTCTTTCTCACCTAAACATCAATTTAAATTTGTAAGTTTAAATTTACGACGGGAGTCTCGTACGACCCCAAGGCGTCACCAGTCGACTGGGTGCACGAGTTCCAGTCGTCGTACCGGTTACACACAAGACCTCCTGTCGTGAATTTCCTTTTATTCCTTGAGTAGGGTAACAAATACCAAGGATGGTAAACGGGGGGTCCCGAAGAGAACACCGAGTCAGGGAATTCATAAAGGACGTTAAGCTCTCTGGGTTCAAGTAAGGGACCCAGTCCTTTTAGGGGACCTCGTCCTTTACCGTTGGTGAGGTCATAAGAACGGACCTCTTCGGGTACCTGTCTCCACAGACCACCCGATGTCAGGTACCCCAGAGTTTCTCAACCTATGGTGACTCTTTGATTATGAAAATGATAGTGGTAAACGGGTAAAGAGGTTTAAATAATTGAATTAGACCCCAACAATTAGAATACAAATAAAGTTTTTTATTACTTTCCCTAGGAAGATTTTGTCTTGTTATTTGTTCGTTTCGTGAGTCCTATCACAGACCGTTTATTATTCGTGAGGTGTTCACAATCGATAATAATAATATAAAGAGACAGAAGGGTAGTTGGTGGAGGTGATGTTAGGTCGGCCTCATTCCCTCATTTGCGTATGCACGTCCGCGCGTACGCACACACACACACACACACACACACACGCACGCACGCACACACACACACACACACACACACCGAAGACTGTTGTGGAAAACAACAACAAAGGAAAACAAAAAGTTATACGATTTATTTTGTACCAACGTCTGAGTAAAAAATTTTTTCTTGAGGTCTGTCACGATCGCAGTACCCAACTTATTACAGGGGGTAAGTGGGTCCTGGAGTTCCACACTAGAATAAATCTTTATCCTAGAAACTTCTACACTAGTCAATCATTTCTTCTGTACCCCAGTGGAACCCTTCTTCCGGTGCACTACTCTCTCCGTCTCCTGTCTCGTTACGTTCGGTTCCTTCTGGGTCCTGGGGGTCCTTTGACCTTCTTCGTCCTTCGTCGGAAGGGGTCTCTGAAACCTCCCTCGGGGCGGGAGACTGTGGCGGCAACACCTGAAAGTCGGAGGTCTTGACACTCTCTTATGTAAGGAGGTCGAACACCTGTAGACAGTATAGTCGACATCCTTTACTTGGGTCGGTCGTTTAGAGCGCTATGGGATTCCCTGTGCGGGGGGGTTGGGGGGGTAGGTACAGGGAAGAGGGCGGTCTCACAGTAAAATAATGGAAAGGTCCGGAAAAGGGTACTCAGACCGTATAAAGTAGATCAACTGTTGTCGCATACCGCTTCCACCGATTTGACGGGAATGACGTAAGACGTCGGAACTAACCCCGTCCCGCCAACCTGGTGGAAGTCCTACTCCTCTCGACTCAACGGAGAGGGTCCCCTGGGAGAGGACACAGAGGGTACTCGTGACGGAGACTTACTGTTGGTAACTTTCTGTTCTCTTAGGAGACCTTGTTACGGAGCAAAAAGTAAAAAAATCGTGAGAGGGGTGGTGCTGGTGTGTCGTACACCCTACAATCAAGGGGTCGGCCCATAGCTTGGGTCCGGGGGACGTTTCCTTGACGTCTCAGAATTGGTGACCTGGTGGTCGAATTGGTGACCTGGCGGGTCCTTCAGGGTCACAGAGGAAAAAGTATTAAGAGTACGGGAGTCCCCAGTAAAATTGTTGGGATGAAGGAGAAAGAATACGTCCAATGTGAAAACAGATGAACTCAGTAGAAGGTGTCTACTGATTTTACCCAAATAAATTATAATTATACTCAGGTACGAGACATTCTTGACCTTCAACGGTAAACTTCTCACGTACACCCGGAGTAGAAGGTCGACACTCGTATATATATCAATAGTCAATGTACTTTTCCATAGAAGTGTCTGTTTTCAAAGTTCACCTTTCTTAATATCTTTCGAGGAATGAAAAATTCCCAAACCCCCAATGTCGGGGGAAAACTCCTGGACTATTTCTACGGTCAGGGGAAGGGACTTGATACGTGGTTCGTATAGTTGTCCTTAGAGTCCGACCAGGAACACGGGTCCAATTTCAGGGGGAGTAAAATGTCGACTCTTTTTAGTCTGAGACTTTGTACTTCGTTTTTTACAGAGTCTTCCTCAACCACCGTCTGGGTCCTGTTCTTGGATTTGAGGGGGACTGGGTGGTGGAGGGACTCTGAGAGAGTCCTCTGGGGACTCAGTCGTCCATCCCCTGGTTCCACCCCTTGTCCTGTAACACCCTTCCTTCGGGGTCTAGCGTCCTCGGCTACCAACCTCCGTCCCCTCGCTCAGGTTCTAGAGATGTGTCTGACACCGGTCCTGTGGCGTCATCTAAGGAACCTGTACCGTGAAGAGGTCCAAAGTCGTTCCGGTTCTGTTTTCTTGAAATATAATTTCGTCGTTTCGAAATCTATTGTGTTCCCTTAAAACAAGATTCATTGATAGAAACGTATAGATTTTCTTCAAATATATGACAGGAGACGTTCGGAGAAGTTTTTATCTTATCGTAGAGTAGATAGATTCTACTAAACTTACATCTGTCAATACCTCCGTTTTCCGACCAGTCCTTGCAATTTATACAACAGACCCGTGTGTGGTGAAGACGGGGGATGAGGGTTCGTCTGTAGTAAACGGGAGTAACATGATAAAGATTTGACTATGGTCCACACCGGGATCTCAGGAAGTGTCGAGTCAAGGAGGGTCGACCGTTACTCCAGACGTTGGACATACGGTAGGAGACCGATTTACTGGAAGGTTACAACAAGGATTAGAGAACACTACTGCCTTGTAAGTGACCTTCGACTTTTAGATTATGATACCGGTGGACTACGTTTCTTGACTGAATAACCCTTTCTGGGACTACGATCCTTTCTAACTTCCGTCCTCCTTTTCCCCTGCTGTCTCCTACTCTACAAACCTACCGTAGTGACTGAGTTACCTGTACTCAAACTCATTTGAGGCCTTCAACCACTACCTGTCCCTCCGGACCACACGACGTCAGGTACCCCAGCGTTTCTGAGCTTGTGTTGCTGATTCGCTGACTTGACTGGACTTGACACTACTGCCTAAAAGGACAGCAGGACAAATTTGAAAGACTACCGAAATGAACCGAGTCGTCTCCGGATCCCTAGAGAATAAAGATCCCGTCCTCAGAGGGGATCCTAAAAAAAAGGATTATCGACAAGAGAATGTAAGGGTCAGTACACTTTACAAACTCTCGGGATTCTTAGGAACGAATACAAATGTATCCCGGGGGGTCTACTGAGTCACCAATTTCTTGGACGGACGGTTGTATCCTTTATGTTCTCTACACCTAAACTAGGGACCCAACCCTCCTAGGGGACCTCCTCCTTTACCGTGGGGTGAGGTAATAAGAACAAACCTCTTAGAGTACCTGTCTCCTCGGACCGTCCGATGTCAGGTACCCCAGTGTTTTCCCAGTCTGTGTTGACTCGTGTGTAACCACGAACGATTGTATCAGTCAAGAAATTTTGATAATAACGGTGTCCCGAACACAGAACTAAAGTTTTGGGAGAAAACATAGTCACTAGTTAGAGAGAGAGAGGGAAAGAGAGGTGCTGTAGGGCTTACGATCTAAAACCTCTTCTTTGTTCCTCTGACTGTGTTTAGATTCGACGCAGCCCTCCAAGTTTCTGTTACTGTTGACTCCACGTCACACCCCAAAATGCGGAGAAGTGACATTTATAGGTTTTCCTCGAGACATAGATACTGCAGTCAATCTATGTAACTCTCATCTCGGGTTACGCCCCGGGGAAAGAACGGAAAGAAGAAACGAACGTAGTGGTTCGGAAGGTCTTGATCGAGACCTTTCAAGGTTGGAACATAGACGGAGTCACGGGGAACTGAACTACTGAGCAAAGACACTATGTCGCCACGACAGGGGCTTCCTTGTTGGCTCGATCGAATACAGAGTACGAAGAGTGGGTACACGATCCGTACAACGGCGGACACTACCCTCCCACCCTTTCGAGAAAGACGTTCTCTCCCCGACTTGTCCTCCAGGGTGACACGAACAGAAACTAAAAGATAAAAAGTCAGACTACATTTGGTTCTCCCAAAATTTATAAAAGATTACAGTGAAATTCTTTAGGACACCAGAGGGACGAAGGTGTAAAGAGAACGAGAGACGACAGGTAAGAGGTGGTCCATGTTCCTCCAGGAAAATTTGTCCTTCAACGTGGGTCGTATAACGATGAGGTCCAGGACATTGCGGACGGGGGTGGAAGCAGGAGGGGAAGATGTTCCGAGACGGAGAAAGAGAGAGACGGACCGGTAAGAGTGGAAGGGCAGAGGAACCCATCTGCGGTCCGAGAACGGACCCCGGAAATGAGATCGACGACGGAGACAAAAATTCCGTCTATCGACCGATTGAGTGAGTGGAGAGAGGTAGAGTGAAAGAGTTGTTCCGGATAGATCTACTGGGATAAATTACACCGTTGGACGGAGGGTGTGTATGTGAGGGGTTAGGAGGTAGAGGAATTTGAACGAGAGGAAAAGTAAATACACAAAATGAGAAAGGACTGGCGAATGTTTGAAGGACCTATGTCATAACAAGAGTGAATGGTACAAACAACAACTAATAGAGTGACAGAGGGTGTTCCTACATTCGAGGTCCTGCGATTAATAGGAAAAGTGATTACATAACCTCCACGGAACTAAACACGATCCATTAAACCCACGAGTCAATTGTCAACTAATTTATTTACCAACTTACTTATTTCACTTATATTAGAAACAAGACCCTACTGACGACTAACCATCGTTTATAAATCTTTGGTGCAGATTGTCAAAGATTGCCTTCGTCCTTTTACCCTACCCCCTTAGTTGTAACATCTTTTCCCACTTGTGTCTACTAGCTATCGTAAAAAAAAAGGTGAATTATATTTGAGTGACCACCACAACTGGATAAAAATATCTTCGTTTTGACTGTGTTGAAGGTCGTCCATCAAAACTGTCATTAAAGTAAATTAAAATAAAATGTTTTCTTTCCACGTCGTCAAGAGACCCAGAAAGACCGTTTTATGTTTACCATCGGACCTGATGAGATCATCGTGAAGTCTAAAAGGAAGCAATCTCTGTCTCGTCTTTACGTACACGTCCCTTCAATGAATTTTTCGTATTTATAAAACGGTTTTCTTTCTACGAAAACACCAACTCACTACCTTATTAAATACGATTGATGGAGAGTCGTAGAGATTAAAACGTACGTTTCCACTCGAGTACACTAATCAATTAGTCTCATCGAGTCAATACAGGTTGAGAAACGTTAAGGTACCCGATATGTTAAGTGCCTTAAGAGGTCCTGTCTTATGACGTCACCCATCGAAAAGGGAAGAGGTCCCCTAGAAGGGTTGGGTCCCTTCTAGCTTGGGTCCTAGTTTGGGTTGAGAGGGGGTAACGTCCGCCTAAGAAACGGTCGACTCGGTATTCCTTTCGGGTTCTTATGACCTCACCCATCGGATCGGGAAGAGGTCGTCTAGAAGGACTGGGTCCTTAGTTTATCCCCAGAGGACGTAACGTCCGCCTAAGAAGTGGTCGACTCGCTAGTCCCTTCGGGGATTACAATGACTGTCTTTCATTCACTTTCGACGAGTGCACTAATCCTCGGTTTTTCGGAATCATTCTGTACGAGAGCCTGTCAATTACTTTTCCGTCTGGGTTCCCATTGTGGCTCCGTCACATTATGTAGTAGTAGCTTATTGGTAGTATGGTAGGTTAATTGAAAACGTCTCCTTCGTTGGAACTTAGATTTACGATTGTTATGTCCCGACATTTTCTATGTCTTACTAAGGTGACTTTTCTTTCAACTGGGACCTCCGGAGTACTTTAGTACAGGTATTTTGAGACGTAACCTCTCGCCTCTACGTTTTATTCTATTGTTTCCTTTACATGTAACTCAGACAGACGAAACCTTCCTTTTACACGTAAGAATACCGTTAGACTCAAAGTTTCTAACTTCCCACAGATAACAAAGGAAGTTACATGAAACACCGTCACGAAAAGTGTCAGATTTACGGTTACACTAATTAATTTGTACGTGTGTTACTGTAAGATGACACACTCGAATCTTTTTAACGTTCCGATTGGAAAAATTTTTCATACGGATTAACGATTCGGGACTAACCCCCCATTGTGGTTTACTTTCTGAAAGTCTACTTAGAGACCAACTTCAGTTTCCAGTGGTCGTAAAACACCAGACTCTTCCCCAATTTGAACCAAAGAAAAAAAAAAAAAAAGAAAACAATTAGTAAAATAAATAAGTGAGACGACCCAGAACCCACGGCACTCCCGAAAAGAGATCAACACCGTTTACTCCCGATGAGATGTAACGTTACAATCCCGAAAAGTACCACCACCGAGGAGAACAACCCCAGATTCCCAAGATCCCGAGTCATCGACGACAAGGGTCCGAGATCTCATGGTTGAGTTCCCAACACCGGACGTCCGAACGAACGAGGTGTACACCCTAGAAGGGGCTGGTCCCTAACTTGGGGACAGAGGACGCAACCGTCCGTCCAAGAAATGGTGACTCGGTGGTCCCCTCGGGATTGGAACTAAAGATTCGGTTCATTACCGTGGGGTGAGATCATGAGAACGGACCTTTTAGGGTACCTACCTCCTTTGACCATCCGATGTCAGGTACCCCAGCGTTTCTCAGTCTGTACTCACTCGCTCAAGTAAAATAGAAGGATTCCTTTGTTACACCTTTTGAACCGGAGACACCTGACTACAGTTTAGTTTAGAGTCTTTGTCTCAAGACCTACTTCATCTTTTATTATCGAAATAACGAAACGGTCCGTTTCCCCCTACTTCGTCCTAGTACGGGACTTTTAGACACACAGGGTTGGACCCTCCTATATCGGCTCAAACTCCCGTCTCAACGACTATTTCTAGCCCCACACACGTTCCGGACGGGAGGAAATTAGTCCATCACAGGATTACTCGAAGAGTTCCAATAGCTTGACACTGTAAGAGAGACCTTGTAGAAGGTAAACCACCCCCAAAATAATTGTCGAGACTTCTTCTCGAACTTGTACGATGCTACACATAACGAACTCCACCTTGGTCCTGGGACGGGGTTCCGACGTGATAACAAAGAACTGACGAGGAGGGAACAGAGACGTGGGGAAGGGAAGGGACTAACGTTGACAACTTTCCGAAGGCACGGGTCCTCGGGGCGTTCACAAGACGAACCAAAGTTTGGGTCCGGTACCTAAAGTCATACCGGAGTCAAGTCAAGTCAAGTCAAGTAATTGAGTCAGCACAGGTTGAGAAACACTAGGATACCTGACGTCGTACGGTCCGGAAGGACAGGTAGTGGTCGAGGACCTCAAATGAGTTTGAGTACAGATAACTCAACCACTATGGTAGGTTGGTAGAGTAAGAGACAGCATGGGAAGAGAAGGGTGGAAGTTAGAAAGGACGATTCAGTGAAGTCAGCACAGACTGAGACACACTAGGGTATCTACCGTCGGGTGGTCCGAGGAGACAGGGACCCTAAGAGGTCCGTTCTTGTGACCTCACCCAACGGTAAAGGAAGAGGTTACGTACTTTCACTTTTTACTTTCCCTTCAGCGAGTCAGCACAGGTTGAGAATCGATGGGGTACCTGGCGTCGGATGGTCCGAGGAGACAGGTACCCTAAAAGGTCCGTTCTCATGACCTCATTCCACGGTAGACCTTGGGAGGAAGAATGACGGAAGTGTTAGTTATCTGTAGTCGACCCGAGTCACGGTCCGACAAGAGACACTGGACAGACACAGGTGACCCCGTTGGAACGGGGAGAACGGGAAAGTTGGGATTTGCAAAAGTGGTGTGTCCCAAAGAGAGGCTGACACGGAGAAGAGAAATGTACCGAAGAAGAACCCTCTCCTCCTAGGATGTAAAAGGAAGTAGAAGAGACAAAGACACCACGAAGGGTAGTAGGGATATGGAGAGTGGGCTATAGGGTAGAGAAGTTTAACGAGGGGGGATGTCTGCGAGAGAGGGGAGGGGTTTCTTCCTCGGTGTCTTAGGATTCTACTTACACGGGATTGTAATGGATTGTATGGAGGTACACGGGATTGTATGGAGGGATTGTATGGACGGGATTGTATGGAGGTGGACGGGTCCGGAACACGTAGGTGACTCACTGAACCGGGAGGTTTAGGGAGTCCTAAGGATCCACGGGAGGATCGGTAGTAGTAGTAGTCATTTTCGAAGGACAGAGGTCCCTTTTGTTTATCTGTTATTGGTCAAGACACGAGTCCAATACTCAACTTCAAGTCCTCGGTCCGACGAACCTAGATCAGGGACGAGACTAGGGGTTTGTAGGTACCCCGAACCCCAAGTAGTGGAACTGAGAGTCCCGAAGTGGGAAGAGAAACGTCTTATTCCTATTGTTGTGATTGGTACAGTCCCCTACATAATTTACTCTATTATGTATGTTTCACAAAACTTGTCACTAAGTATGTAACAACAATAAATCAGTGATTCACCACAGACTGACGTTGGGGTACCTGACATCGGACGGTCCGAGGAGACAGGCACCTTAAAGGTCCGTTCTTACGACCTCACCCAACGGTAAAGGAAGAAGTCCCCTAGAAGGACTGGGTCCAAAGTTTGGGTGTAGAGGACGTAGCCGTCTGTCTAAGAAATAGAGACTCAATGGTTTTTTAGGACTAACTATGTATGACTACGACTTCGGAGTTGTAGATACGTGGTAATGACTTAGTTTAAAATCTCTGTCTCAAAACCTATTTCTCTTTTTTCGAAATAACGAAACGGTCCACTTCCCCCTGTATCACCCGAAGTTTTAGATACACAGGGGTGGGTCCTCCAAAACTACTCCTCAATCGTTACCTGAAGGAACCACCGAGTCTACCATTTCACAGACGGATGTTACACCCTCTGGGCCTAAGTTAGGGACCCAGCCCTTCTAGAGAACCTCTTTCTTTACCGTTGGGTGAGGTCATAAGAACGGACCTTTTAGGGTATCTACCTCTTCGGACCATCCGATGTCAGGTACCCCTACGTTTCCTGTACTGACTCGCTGAAGTGAAAGTGATATGTCGTTATCAAGTTCCAACCCCAACGACTATTCTAGTCATACACACGTCCCAAACGTCAGGAAATTAAAGCAGAGTCCACCGTCCAGAAGATTGGGACCACTCGAAGAGACCAGGGACATTAGAACGGAGTCCACCAAAGAACCGGTGGGGAGGGAACTAATCGTTGACAATCTTAGACGGGAAACCTTGAGGCCTTACCAGGACCTCCGACCTCCGAACAGACGTTTTTACTCGTTACTCACTGTCTTTCCGAAGGCACGAGTCCTTGGGGTGTCACAGGACTAGTCAGAGTCGTGATCGGTAAACGATGGTACAAGAAGTTTCCGTCTTCGATAAAATAGGAAGTTCGGAGTCCGGTCTAAAATTAGAAGACACTTCTTAAAGATCTAAAAAAAAGTTGGTCTACACTACTAGGAACAAATCAATAAACTTGGAAACAGTATGATCCAAACACGAATAGAATAGGGGAACCTTTCTATGCTGAATGATCCATTGATCTATGCAGTCCGTGACTCGAGTCCTGAAGTACACATAACAGAATAAACGGATAAACAAAAAGTCAGCGATTCAACACAGACTTAGAAACGGTAGAGTACCTGACGTCGTGCGGTCCGGAGGGACAGGTAGTGGTTGAGGGCCTCAAATGAGTTTGAGTACGGGTAACTCAACCACTGTGGTAGGTTGGTAGAGTAAGTAGGAGACAGCAGGGGAAGAGGAGGACGGAAGCTAGAAAAGGTCGTAGTCCCAGAAAAGGTTACTCGGTCGAGAAGCGTAGTCCACTAGTTTCATAACCTCGAGGTCGAAGGTGAATGTAAAGTGTCTACCTCTTTGGGTGGGAGTGTCTTTGATTCGATTAAAAGGTCTAAGTGTTTCGTTTACACTGATTTGAGAAAATAGGAGAATTCAAGTAAAGATCTCACTTACGAGAGACTTCCGTTTCAGTCGTATAGAAAGAGTTGAAACATGTGGGATACGGAGTCTACTCTTCCCCAAGTATGAGGTTCATAACGACTAGACTTCACTTTCGTGTCAAACCTATGGTGTCAGACCCCTACATTATTTT
The DNA here is from genome assembly GCA_006410555.1 of Capra ibex. NCBI lineage: Eukaryota > Metazoa > Chordata > Mammalia > Artiodactyla > Bovidae > Capra > Capra ibex. The sequence goes on from SJYO01016970.1 coordinate 17,390,120, forward strand.
TGTTTACCGTGAATGTTTCGTGATATGTGAAACGTCACGCAAAAGTGTACGGAATAGAGTAATTCTGGAGTGGTGTTAAGACCTTCTGTACATAATAACGACAGAGGCAAAGAGTTCATCTTCTGACCCTCCGTCTCTTCGATTAACCGACAGGAGTTTGGTTTGCTGGTTAGTGTCGTCTCGCTGCTGAGTGTAAGCCCGCAGGTAGACATACGACGGGAAATCCTGTGAAAATGAAAAGGGGGTCACGGTAGACTCTGGGTCGGTTACCGTGTCATAGTAACACCTCCGTTTTCTTTGAAATGTACTGAGAACTTGCGACGTTTTCTCCGTTCCTGGTGTCTACTCGTCTTTTGGCCTTTACTAGACGGTCTCAAGTGAAGAAGTCTTCCTTCTTCCGCCTATCTGGGTCTCGGTTCGGTTTAAGTTCTTTAAAGTAGGAGTAGGACACCCTTCTTTATCAGTCGAGTCTCTCGAGGAAATTAAGTTGCTACCTAAATATATTTCATTGTTCGGTCGTCCACAAATCCTTGAGACCTCCGACTTGTAAGAGTACAATTCTTAAGTCAAACCCTCGTAAGAAGGAAAAGAAAGTCTTTCCACTTCGTACAGTAGAGTTGTGCAGGGACCGTCACCATCGGAATGTTTCCCCAACCCGATCCATTACATCGGCAAAAATATAATAATTTATACTTTCGTGTCCAACCACACAATATGTTGTCACTTTCTTTTCCTTACCGACTCAGAAATCATTGTTCGGGGTAAAGTTCTTTGTGGGTCCCAAATACTCTCAAAAAAGTGATGTCTTTCCATCTTTCTTACCTTCGTTTTTACGACTGTACGTAAACGTTTCCCCTGCTAACGTTGGAATTAGGTCCCTCAACTTGACATTGGTCTGAAACAGAAAGAAGTTGGACTGTCCCACCTCTTCTCGAACGGACGTAATAGAACGGTTGGTCTTCTTGAAGGAGTCCCACCTTGGTCTATACCTGAGCCATACATTTTCAGAAAATAACTTGTACACTAGACTTGCGTTACATGTTTCAGGACTCGGTGTACTATACCCTTTACGTTGTTCCTTGGTCTTTGTATAAGAGGGAAGTCTCCCAAAGGACCTTTTACCCTTTCCTTCGTATTTTTTGGAATTTCGTTCTGTCTTACACTTCACAGTACTCTCGACACTCTATTATTACATCAGGTTTCTTTTCACTCTGAGGGAACCAGACCTTCTTATTCCCTTTCCTATGAAGTACCTCCTCCTCCGTCAACTCTACCCGTCCTAAGCCTTCCGTGCATCGGCACCCTTCTTTCTTGTAGGGTCCGTCTCCTTTGTTGGGTCCGACTCCGACTTTCGTCCTATAGGTCCTCCGTCTGGGTCTTGTCTCTTAAATCAAACAAGTACTACGTCCTACGAACGTCCACTTTGAAGAAAATTGTCATTGAAGACAATGTCCGAATCTTTAGTAAGACCCCGACAGTAAGTGAAATAATCTCTTTCAAAAGAGTCATTCGGCCAATGGACCCACTCGGAGAGAACTGTTAGGTTCATCTTCTTCTACAAAAGTCTGTATATTTCGATGCACCTACCTCGTCGGTCACCCGGTCCGTAGGGTGCTTCCTTCGTAAAGCACCTTATTATCAATCACAAATGTTGGTTTATGGACAGGAACCGAGCATATTATACTTTTCAAGACGTCCGATGTCTCTTTGAGCATTTTAGGTCTGAGGGAAGAAATGTCTTGAACGATTCCGTCGGTAAACTAAAATTCACAAGTTCCCTTGTAATTGTCACACATTATGAACGTGACTGTGTAGGTACGGAGTACGAGCTAAAGTGTTAGGTCTACACAACTTAGTTGAAAAGACTATGTGTACTTGTGACATTAAAATTTTTTTTCTTCTTTTGCCTTCCTTTCTTTCCCCCCTCCCCTCCCTTACCAAAGGAAAAACGGAGTTTCACAGTTAAAGACGTAAAGTATTAAGACGACTTAGATCCTTCGTATCACACTACTGAACGGGTTTTTCCTTTCTTTCGTGAAAGGACGGTTTGACTTACATATCTAAACCGACACTAAAAAAATTCGGTGGACCGTTGTATAAAGTTCTCGAGAGGAAAACACTGACATAGAATCGAGGTAGATACATGTTTACACACGACTTGAACTTATGTTATTTTTTCCTACTGAAAAATAAAGTAGACTTAGTAATTGTAAAAGACGGAATACTTTTTACATGTGACGTTACAACACGAACCGGGTTCGATGATTTTTTCTAGAAAGAGGTCCTCTTCGACTGGGCCAAGGGTAACAAAAGAGTCGTACAAAAGTCGTAGCCGTGTAACTAATACGACAGTAATCGGTCTTATGACTCTGTCCTTTCTCTAGATAATCTAGTAGTTTCAGGTAAGGACCTCGTCCGGATCCAGAGGACCCTCTCTGTCTGTGTAGTAGAATGTTTTGAGATCTCCGCAGACTTTACAAAGGGAGATGGCAAAAATTAAAAACTCACAAAGACTTTATTGAGGGTCTCTGACAAGTTCTTTGTTACTGTACCGATTTAAATCCAGTCACCAAGAGTTGACCCCCGTACAACCCAGGGGTCCTCTGTAAACCGTTATAGACCTCTGGAAAAACTAGTAGTGTTGAGTCCTCTCCCACCCCACGATGGTCGTAGGTCACCCAACTCCGGTCCCAACACCGATTTGTGGGATGTAACGTGTTCAGTCGGAGGGTCGTTACTTCTTAACAGACCGGAGTTGACAGTCATCAGGGGTTCAACTCTTTGAGACCAAATCCAGAAAAAGATTGAGAAAAAAGGACTTCAAATCGATAAATGAGTCGAGGTTTGTTCCTCTCAACGAACTGATATACCGTGGTTTCTTGTATACGATAAGGTCTTACTTGATAAAGTTTACTTTAAGAATGATTGAGACCAAGAAAAAGTCTTGTATTCGTTCATAACTGTTAGTATCTCTCTTTTGTTTTCGAGGAAAAGATCAATAAAGTTCTCAATCTGACCCCCCTGAAGGGACCACCAGATCACCGTTTCTGAGACACGAGGGTTTCGTCCCCCGGACCCAAGTCAGGGACCAGTCCCTTGATCTAAGGTGTACGGTCTTGATTCTGTCTATTTGTTCATTCATGATCCTCAAAATCTGACACAGTTTAAAATTTTCTGAGGTCTAGGTCATTCATTGTAAGGTCTCTGAAATCCTTTTCCTTGGCAATATCCGAATTCCTTTTTCTTTGGTGGTATAAAAGGATTTGGTAATCATAGAATGACAAGTAATCTTCGAATATAAAAAGAAAGATGTGTAAGAAGTTTCAAAATATCCGTCTGATTTAGAAATTTGAGTTTTGGAATCCACTTTACCAGAAGGGGAAATGAAAATTAATATATTATGGGAGAAATAGAGATCACTACAAGAAACGAGACTTCAGATGAAGGACACTATAACGGTATCGGCGAGGACGAAAAGAAACTGATTAGAAATGTACTACACAAAAAAGGTAGGAAGATGAAAGTTACGAACATAGTAATACACACTTCATTCAAAGAACATTCTCGTACATCAACCCAGTACAAAGAATTATGTTTGATGGTTAGAGATAGATTCAACAACACAAATCCGGTAATTAATTTTTCCATCACTAATTTGGACCGTAAAATACCAGTAAAAGAGTGAGAAGACAAAAAAAAAAAAAAAGGATAGAAATACACCCAATGGACTTATAAAAAATCTTAGGGTCAAACTAAATAGGTATAAAGAAACTCATATAGAGAGAAAGATCGGAAAATTTACAAAGAGATCCCCAATGTAATGTATCCTTTTAATAGTGGTAGATGACCACAACAGTAGATTGGGTATACTTGTTTCACCTCTTGGGGTTGGAGTAAAATGTAGGTAAAGTGAGGGACAAATGTAATAATAGAATTTATAACGGAGATATACGTAATTCTTGGTATAATCTGTGACAATATTAAAAACGAATAAGACTTTTCGTATTAAATCTTTTGAGTTCTCCCATCCAGTTCGGACAAAAAAAGTTAGGTATCAAAACAAATACTACAAGAAAGAAGGAATTCACGGTTCCAGGGATAAAAATAGTAAAAGAGGGAAATCAGTAAGGAACTCCTATCCAGACGACCGTTGATTCAGAGAATCTAAAGAAAGTAGACTCCTATACAGAACTAAAGGGGAAATAAAGACTTCCTATAAAAACTATCTATATCCTGAACGCTAACTGTCAAGAAAAGAAAGTTGTGAACTTTTTGTAACACGGAGAAGGAAGATAGAAGGCACCAAAGACCACTGTTTATAGGACGGAACGTTTAATATATAGGGGATGTCCATAACACAGTAAAGAGAGACCGACGAAAGTTCTGAATTAATATTACGTGGCACCTAAAGAAACCCAGATAGGATAAACCCTAAGTCAGTCGAAGAGCTTAGTCATCCAAATGCGAGGAACGGTTTAAACCTCTCAAAAGTCGGTGATAAAGAAGTTCATAAAAATCAGGACGAAAGAAAGAGGAAGGGAAGGGCCTGAGGTTACCGCACTCACATCTTAGAAAACAATATCAAGGTTTCCTAGGAATCCGAGACAAGTAAGTAAGAAGTTAGCTAAAACAGAGACGATAGGTTTAACCTAGTAAAGAGAAAGAAAGAAGTAAAATAAAACGGACGTGCTCCAGAAACGGCTCGTACGTCCGAAAGAGATCAAGAGAACAACGTCACCCAAGGGAACAACGTCATGTACCCGAGATCTCGTGCGCCCGAGTCATCGACACACGCGTCCGAATCAACGGCACATCATACACCCTAGAATCAAAGGGTTGGTCCCTAGTTTGAGCGTAGTGGACAAAACTTTCCACCTAAGAATTGGTGGTCTGATGGTCCCTTCAGGATTTAAACCAGTAAAGACACAAGTTTACATGTCAAGTGTCTAAAAATAGGGAGATTAAGGAGGTAAGACACCAATTTAGTACCTGAACCCTAAAAATTTTGTTAAAAGTTAGTAACGTCAAAAGGGAAGATCTTTAACATAAACTAAGAGGAAATAGAAAAGATTTAGACTTTTGCAGACAAAGAAAGATCTCCGAGAGAAACAGGAGTAAACAAAGTACACACAATCATTAACGAACGACAACGGGTCATACTACTCTTCAAAGGATAGTCTGAAAAACACAATACAACACTTCGAGACCTAGTGTATATTTGAAAGACGAGATCGTCTGAAAGACACTATGACCCTTCCGTTCCCTTCTCCCCTACGGTGGAGTGACACGGTTCACCTCTGTTGACAGGTCCAAGAGTAATCCAAACGTACCGATGGACTCTGTCTCCAAGGAACAATGACGACCAGTGTCCACCCCAAGACCGAGGTGGTTGAGAAGTGTCCTAACACCTCCCCTCCTCACCGAGTACGGACGACCCGACCACACATTCAGGATTGAGGGATGAACCGGAAGAGACTGTGGTACGGTCACCCCAAGACCCGTACACCAATGTCGAGTGTTCCTACTCTCAGATTTGAGGGATCAGTTAGAAATGACGGACCTTTACCCACTTCTATTCTCATGTCAAAAGTTATACCTCGAACCGACCCTATCTCGTCAATAACAGATTTGCATAATGTAAAACAATCCGACAGGGAAAGGTCCAGGAAACCGACCTCTTCTAAAACAACCCTATAAAAAAAGATACGAAAAACCGTAAAAGTCCAATTGTTGACGAAGTTAAGATTCAGACGAAGACATACGTTGTCTTTCTTTTGAGTCTCTTGCATGGTGTGACAATAAAGAACCGGGACTCGAAGAATCGTCAAGACGGAAGAGGAATCGAAAGTCTCAGAAAAATACAAACAAAACGTGTATTAAAGATCCCGAAAATCAATGTGAGTCACTCCCCTAATCCCTTTTAATGTGTATGGGGTTTGAGATTCAAAGTAATCAAAATTCCTTTATTTTACAACACCAAGGACAGTTGTAAAGAAACATTTAGAATATATTAGAATACTAGAAAAGAGGATGAATTACATAGACAGTATAAACAAAAATAAAAGTGTATCTCCGTAAAAATTACCAAATTTCCAAAAGTACAGTATAGATTGTGTTTTACTTAGTTTTTACCTAGTATCCGAATTTACATTTTGTATTGAAATATTTTGAAAAACTTTTGTTGTGTAATCAGTTACATAAGAATCTATACTACGTTTATCATTACTAGGAATATTTTTTAATTATTTGACCTGAAGTAGTTGTAATTGTCCAAAACAGGAGACTTTCTGTAGAAATCCTCCTACTTGTCGTTTAGTATGTAGACTGTTTCCTAAAGATATATCTGATATATCACTTTCACTTTCACATTCACAATCAGTGATTAAACACAGGTTGAGAAACGTTGGGGTACCAGACATCGGGTGGTCCGAGGAGACAGGTACCTTAAGAGGTCCGTTCTTATGGCCTCACCCATCGGCGAGGGAAGGGGTCCCCTAGAAGGGTTAGGTACCTGACTTGGACCCAGAGGATTTAACGTCCGTCTAGGAAGTGGTAGACTCGGTATATTTCTTAAGAGTTTAAAGTTGTTTATTACGTTAAAAATTTTACGCGTTTTCTAAGCTTTTTTTTAAGAAGTGGTTCTTCTATACGGTTGTACGTTTCCACAATTTTTACAATCATCAACCTTTTTGAGATTAATTTGGTGTCACTTTATAATGATATGTTTCCAGGTATCTCAGTTCCAATACCAAAAAGGTCATCAGTACATACCTACACTCTCAACCTGACATTTCTATTGACTCGCGACTTTTTAACTATGAAAACTTGACACCACAACCTCTTCTGAGAACTCTCAGGGAACCTGACGTTCCTCTAGGTTGGTCAGGTAGGATTTCCTTTAGTCGAGACTTATAAGTAACCTTCCTGACTACGACTTCGACTTTGAGGTTAGGAAACCCGTGGACTACGTTTCTTGACTGAGTAACCTTATCTGGGACTACGACCCTTTCTAACTCCCACCCTCCTCTTCCCCTGTTGTCTCCTACTCTACCAACCTACCGTAGTAGTTGAGTTACCTGTACTCAAACCCATTTGAGTCCCTCAACCACTACCTGTGCCTCCGGACCGCACGACGTCAGGTACCCCAGCGTTTCTTAACCTGTACTGACTACTGACTTGACTTGACTTGACTTATTATTTTACTTTTAAACTGGTACGGTACTGACCATTCCTACAGTTCGTCGATTTTGACAATATATCAGCAATACTTTTTGTACCGTCAAAGAATATCTCACTTTGTACAAATGGTGTACTAGGTCGTTAAGGTGAAGATGTAAAAATGAATTCCCTTTCCTTTTGGATACAAGTGTGTTTTTGTACATACGTTTACAAATGTCGTCGAAATGAATAGTAACAGTTTTTGACTTTTATTGGAATTTCAGAGAACAGAACCCTGACCTATTCGCTTGGTTCCAGACAGATGGGTTACCTCATGACGAATTGTTACTTTTTTCTATAACCATGTGAGTCACTGAACCTACCTAACGTTTCCGTAATACAACTCACCCTTTTTTTTTTTTTCGGTCAAAGTTTTCCAATATGACAGACACTAAGGTAAAAATACTGTAGGACCTTTTCCGATATCACTGTCGAATATTTAGTCACCGACGGTCTCTCAGTCTCGTCAAATCCCCTTGTTCCATTCCAACTGACAGAGCTCCATGGTGTTCTCTTGCACACGTACACACACACACTCTACTTTGGGAAGAGACAGAGCTAATACCACCATCACACATAAACACACGTAAACAGTTTTGAGTGTCTTGACTTAAAATGACATACGATGATTTTACGTTCCTCTTTTGCATGTACTGACAACAGAAGGAAGACATTGGAGATTAAATGAGTAGTAACAAAATATAGGTCTGGATGGAGAAAGAAGTATGATCCTTTTAAGATCATACATCTTCTAACGTAAGGTTCACTATCTTTATAATTCTTGTTTCTAAGTCTTAACTACACTGGGATCTCGGTAAATACGTGAACTAAGATTTTACTCTTTTGCAGTAATTTACCTCGTCCAAGGCCTACTAGGGACCCCTTGTAGTGAAACTGTGCTTCCAACTGTCTCCAATAGGTAGTGTTCGGTAACTGAGACTGGAATTTTCGACATTAAGCGTTTTCCACTTAGGAAGGTTCCCTGGAGTCGACAAAGTTACAATTCACTTTTTGTACTCCTTGGTCAGAGATGTAAGAGACATTAAACAAAAAACAGGTCAGGACACTTTTAGTTTAAATAAACAGGTATGACGGAACCTTTTTCACACGTTATTTAAGATCAGGACAAAATAGTTGATTTATTCACCTACTACAGTTCCTCAGTAAATTGAGGAGTCTCAGCGAAAGGAGAAGGAAAACGTCGACGCAACACAATTTAATAAACTTCAGAGAAGGTGGATATTTCATGGTATCTTATAATTACTTTGGAGACTTCGTAGGTTAACAGGTAAGTTGACAGACTGCACAGAGTCCTTCAATAGATCCACGGAATCTATGTGTGCTCAGGGACGAACTCACACCTGTTGGCGTCCCGGTATCATGTTACCAAACCAACCAGTTCCAGAACCCCCTCTTAGTCATCCTCTCGTTAAGTACTTACTCTTACGGTTCATTCGTAGGTCTGTGAGGGTCTAACTGACGACGAAGAGACGAGAGGGGCAGACTAAAATAAACTCTTTCTTTCCTCCACCCGAAAGGAGACGAAAGGAACCAGACAGGTACCGACATTTCCTTATTCTTCGATGTCTGAGAGTTTGATCAATATCAGGTCGACATATAGGAGAGTCCAGAAGTAAAGAATAAATTGATCTGTATATTACTTTCGTAGATTTGAACCTCCCAGGAGTCATTTACACTTCGAGATTTTCGAAAGGGTCACTACTCATTCGTAAATCTTAGACCAACAAAACTACCAAAAATAAAAAAACCACTCACCATTGTCGGATCGAAACTCTTTATACACATCGTGTAAAAGGGTGTGAAGACGATTTCTTTGTCGTTTTATTTTATTCATAAGACCTTCTACTAAAATTTCTTACTTGTATTGAGGACGGGTAATTAATGGTGTACTAACCTAAGATCCTTACAAGTAAATTTTTTGTCAATTGGGTCTTCAAATTTACTGTTCCTTTTAATGACACCATTTTTCGATTACCATATAACTATGTTAGAGTGAACATACACCTTTTTATATTTTTAATTTACACCTTATTTAGAATGTAATTAAAGTCCTTATATAAACAGTTTCTACTTTGACCTAAAGACATATATGATCTTTTCGAGATAATTAGTCTTTCGAAGGTAAGTACAAATTTATCCTACGTCCTTAAAAAAAATTGTGAAAAGGTAGATAACAACTTTGGTAACCATTTTATATATTCGAAAGGAGTGAAAGAAAAAAAAAAAAAGGAGTGAAAGACTCGTGTCGTCTCAGTAGTTTCAACTCAATTGGGAACTTCTCTCCGTAACTTTGTAGGCACTACTACCAATTATGTCAGCTTCGGTCCTGACTTCTGGTCTGGAGTCTTGGAGTCCACTTGGGATCTCTTATGAAAACCTCTCTACTTAAAGACTGAGTCGAAATTTCGTAACTCAAGAGAGGAAAGTGGTGCAACATCCCTCGGTTTTGCCTCTCAAATCGTTTCCTATTGTACAGGTGAAACAACTGTGACCGGTTGACTCTAAAATGACAGAAATCTCTTATTTCAAATACTCAGCTCTATGATTTATTACATGACCTAGAGTTTCTTATAAGGGAGGTTTATGAAAAATTACTGTTTCCGATTTTACCGTTTGAAAAGTCACTCCTTTGGACGTTCTATGGAATTGGTTTACTAGTTTCTATTGGAAGTCGTTACCTTATTTTTGATGTCGTACATGGAGGACTATCTCAGTTGATGTTTACCCGTGAACGGTACCCGTGAACGGTAGATGGAGAGGTTCCTAATTTAGTGCACGACGACGTCGACGACTAACGTTGTAACCGACTTTCCTCAAGTCCCACCTCTCGTCTTTACTCCGTGAGACACAAACCCCTTTTCGACCGTCTTGTACAGAAATCAATAAAAGTCCTCGACTAAATACTCGGGTCAAGAATATAAAGGAGGATAGATCTTTTCGTGATTTTAGGAAGTACCACTACTAACAAAGAGACCTGATCGTCTGTCGAAGTACTCTGATCGTCTTTGGAAGACCCTTTTATACACGAACTAACGTACATGAGAGGGAAGTGGTTTTAGTGTATATATGACTGGAAGGGGGGACGTAGAAACCTCACCAAAGAGTTTCGGCAGACTCCACGACAGAGTATCTACAGTCAGGAGCAAGATGGGGGTTATTTTGAATTGACCGTTGAGAGTGCAACACTAAAAAGAAAAAAAAAAAATTTAGTTGTCGTCCCACGAGATCCTTCTTGGGTCGTAGGGATGACACTTTAAGAACGGATTTCAAGTCGTTGAATTAGATCAGTACTCCTTTATCGGTTGTTTAGGTTCACCTTCCTACTAGACGTTTCGTTGTACCCTGAGACGAGAAGTTTTTACGGTTACACTCTTTCTTTCTCGGTCCTTTGTAGGGTCTAGCGTCCTCTGGTTTCCCTGTTCTACTGCCTTAAGTTCGTAACGTAACAAATTCTATTTTAGAATTATTCCAGACATCTAATCTATCATCGTAATAAAATCATAATTAGAGGAATAAAAACTAGTGACAGGACACCAGTACGTTCTTTTAAATTCTTTTATGTTTGTTCATAAAACATTTGTATCCCTCATTTTCTAGTAGTATAGATTTGAATGAGAAGGACTATCGAGTCAACCATTTCTTAGATGGACGTTATGTCCTCTGGGCTCAAGTTAAAGACTCATCTTTTCCAGGTGACCTCTTCCCGATCCGATGGGTGAGGTCATAAGAACCGGAAAGGAACACCGAGTCGACCATTTCTTAGACGGATGTTACACCCTCTAGACCCAAGCTAGGAACCCAACCCTTTTAGGGGACCTCTTCCCTTTCCGATGGGTGAGGTCATAGGACCGGATCTCTTAAGGTACCTGATATGACAGGTACCCCATTGTTTCTCAGCCTGTACCGACTCGCTGAAAGTAAAAACGAAAGTTTCAATAAGAATCTACCCGCAATCTCTTGAAAGACCGACTGTTTTTTCGAGGTATAGAACTGACGTCACCACCAATGTTCCCAATATATTTACATAAATAAACGGTTTACAGAGTTTGAATTCACGTACTTAAAATAACAAACATTGGTACAGAGATATTTATGTCTACTAAAAATTTCGACGACAAGTGAAACTATAACGTATTCCAACAAACACTTTATCAATGTATTCATTATACCTGATTCGAGGACAACAAAAAATACACATGTCAAAGTTTTACTAACTAACTAACTAACGGACTACGTACTTTAAGTTATTCTGACAGTGATGTGAAAGTGTTTAAATGAGAGAGGTAATAGTAAAATAGACTAGATAAAATTCATCAAACATTGATGTGTCCATTTAAGAATAAGATTAGAGTGAGTGAAAAATTTCTCGACGTTTATAAAAGACAGATTTTCGTACAAAAGAACAGTTAGTTTCTATAGGGACTATATTTTGTTAAGAATATAAAACATAATATATTTTCGTTTTTTTCTTCTTTCCGTACAACCGACGAAGTTTCCTTTACTTTTGATCCTGACCCCGGTAAAGACTACTGATTTATTATCCTAAAGTCAACGAGACACAGGGTGTCCTCGAATCGATAATTGAGTTGAATCCTTTTCCTAACGTTTTGCCTGACGAAGGACAACACTTATCTAAGACTCCGGAAATGTAACGTAATGGTTTCCGAGCTTCTTTCCACTTGTCAGTCCCAGTCGTTTATGGTGTCTTTAACCGAGAGTTGGGAGTCCTCACTTTCTGATAATCATGTTCATCTTCGCTAAGACTGGGTGTGCACCTAAGTCTGGACTGGGTGTAATCGTTCTGTCCTCCTCCGACGGCCGACGGAGGTCCCCGGTCTCGGGTTGTCTTTTCACTCGACCCTCACACTTCCGAAAAGAATCGGGACGACGTAGTCTAGTCGGGTCCCAGGAACATGTACAAGGAAGAGACCCCGAGTCAAAGGGAAGGAGTAGACGTTCTACTTTCCGATGGTGTTTACAAAAAATTCTCGTTTGTAGGATATATTAAGACTTAGGCCCATAGAGACCACACCTCGTGACTCCAGAAGAGACGAAGGAGTGAAGACGGAAAAGAAACGGACACCGAATGGTTTAGACTGTTGTCACAGGGTAGGCGACAGATGTCTCGACGAATACCGTAAGGACCCTACGTCCTTTGTAACTTTAACAAAGGTGACACGGGAAACGCCTCCCCTCTATCTATTACAAAGAGAGAGAGAGGAAAAGGGGTGATTAAGGACCCTTATAGGTATTTTGGGAGGTGTTCTACATATCGGTACCCAACCTGTGTCAATTATTTATCTTTATAAAGTACACACGAATTGAATGTAGAGGTCTTTAAAGATTTCTTGACGTATTAGGATAGGTCGTCCATCATTATTCTAGAGACACTTCCTCGTTGATGTTTAACCGTGAACGGTGCCCGTGAACGGTAGATGGAGATGTCCCTAATTTAGTACACGACGGCGTCGACGACTGGAAGTTGGGGGGACTTCCCTCAAGTCCCACCTCTCGTCTTTTCTCCGTGCGACACCACCCCACCCATCGTCCCCCTTGACCGTTCTGTCCAGGAGTCTATCAATGTATAAAAACCTCAGTTAAAATACTCGGGTTCAGAAACATAAAGGAGCATAGATCCTTTTATGATTTTAGGAAGGACCACTACTGACAAAGAGTACTGGTCGTCTTTCGAAGTACTCAGATCGTCTTTTGAAGACCTTCTTAAATACGAACTAAGTTCGTACATGGGAGGGAAGTGATCTTAGTGTATATATGACCGGAAGGACGGATGGAGAAACCTCGTCAAGGAGTTTCGATAGACTCCACGACAGAGGACCCGACGTCAGGAGTAAACCGGAGTTAAGTTTGAATTGAACGTTGAGAGTGTAACACGAAAAAAGAAATTTCAGTTGTCTCGGATAACAACAACAAGTCAACGATGTAGTACAGACTGAAACTCTAGGGTACCTGACGTTGTGCGGTCCGAAGGGACAGGACGTGGTAGAGGGTCTCAAACGAATTTGAGTACAGGTAACTCAGTCTCTACCGTGAGTTGGTAGAGTAGGAGACAGTAGAGGGAGGGGAGGACGGAAGTCGGAAAGGGTCGTAGTCCCAGAAAAGGTTACTCAGTCAAGGAACGTAGTCCACCGGTTTCATAACCTCGAAGTCGAAGTCGTAGTCAGGAGGGTCGCTTATAAGTCCCGGATATATCTATCTCGTACATCCAAGAAATTAGTAGTAAATATTTAATTACCTAAGACCTAAATTTTTACTCAACGAATTACATCCTTATAAGAAAAGTATCTTATATTAGTTCTTTACGTATCCTTTTTTTTTTTTTGGTAAGGTCGGTTGTATTCTCTCGTTAATTTTGTAGTCGGAGCTGAAGGATAGCGAGATGGATTACGACTTTTACCGACGAAAGTTATGCCTGGTCTAAAACTTCGACTTTTCACGACTTTCCATAGTTTTAGACGGTGGGGGTTTGGAGAAACCGTACACCTAATAAAATTCTTGTCGTCTACGTCCCTTTTGTCCCGTATGTCGAAGGAAAACATTTCTTTTAAAGGTGAATATCTCTACAAAGGAGAGGACATAGTAATTCTCCTCCTGAGTTGAAAATAGCCACCTCTTCCGTGGTATTATTTACGATGATTGTCGGGAGTACATGGCGTACAAAGGACCAATGAGAACAACGACAACAAATCAGTGAGTCCACATAGACTGAGAACACTGGGGTACCTGACGTCGGGTCGTCAGAGGGGAGAGGTATCCTAAAGGGTCCATTCTTTTTACCACACCCAACGGTAAAAGATGAGGTCCCCTTAGAAGGACTGAGTCCCTAGCTTGGACACAGAGGACAATCCCTCCACCTAAGAAATGGTGACTCGTTGAAACCTTCGGATCAGACGGAGTGGTATTGAACAGAGAGGACGTGTCTTCGGGTTCTGGGGAAAAGGAGCCAAACAGGATGTCCCCAAATATTCGGTTCAAGAGTGGTAGGGAAACCCAGCGAGGAGTGACCCACGAGAGTATATGTACATACTTCGTGTTCAGTTATTTGAAGACAAACGACAGAGAACAAGTAGACAGAAACCGGTCTGATAAAAGAAAACCGGTCTAAATGAAAAGGTAGGGATGTCACGATCTTATAATCTGATTTTAGATTCTTATATTTGTAAAAATGGAATTTCTTCTCTTTACACGGGTCTCTTCACCTTCTTCGGTGGAAAGTAAGGAAAACACTAACGTGCCCCCGTGACAAACAGGTTCACAGAAGGACTCTTGTTACCAGTACCTTCTGTCCACATGTCTCTTTTTCTGAGACTCTAGCTCCACCATCTCTTTATGACGGACGAGATCAGTGATACCCTCTTAGGTTAGGTGAATTGGTTCAGAGCCTCTACAAGACCGACGTAATTTTGTGCTAATTGAAATAGTAATTGAACTCGTAAAGTTTGGGTTCACTGGAGTCTTGTGAAATAGGCGGATTTAGAAAGAACAAATCGTCCTGTGTGAAACCCTTTGGATCGGGCATCCCAAGTCAAATGACTACTTCTCAGGTGAATTCTAAACCATTTCTTTTATTCTCTTTTCTCCCAACGAGTACCTTAAGCTCCAACCCTGGACTCGCCCGAGACGAAAAAATGGGAAAACTTTCCGTATATAATGTTAGACCCTTATACAGTTTTTAACTCGAATTAAAAGAAACATTATAACGAGGAAGACAAGGAGAGGGGGCGGGGTGGGAGGACCTGGGGGNAATTAAAAGAAACACTATAACGAGGAAGACAAGGAGAGGGGGCGGGGTGGGAGGACCTGGGGGAGTGGGTCGGGGTGAAGAGGGGATTTGGTCTTTGGACTCACGACCACACGTTGAGAGGTCTTTAGTTTCTCCTAGGAATATATGTAAATAATCCTCGAAAAGACCATTTTTCTTACACACCCCGGAAGGGACCGTCAGGTCACCAACTCTGAGGTTCGAAGGCGACGTCCCCCGTACCCAAACTAAGGACCAGCCCCTTGATTCTAGGTCTTTCGGTACACCACTTTGGTCTGCATCTTGACCGTGGCTTCGGGAGTTTGAGTCACAAGGAGTCCCAAGGTGTTCGTCCATGTACGTATTATGGGTCCACCTACGGAGACACGGTAGGGTCACCCTACACTCTCCCTCTTGGTTGTGTTATAGTACAAGTACGAACCACATGATATTCATTGTTTTAGAATTTTTCTCTTTCTTGCATGTCGTGTGTTAAATGTTTATATCATTTTATATGACACTAGAAATGACATTTAAGGTACACCGGACCCCTGAAGGGACCACCGAGTCAGTCATTTCTTAGACGAACGTTACGTCCCCTAAACCCAAGTTGGGGTCCCAGTCCATCTAGGGGGTCTCTTCCCTTACCGTTGCGTGAGATCATAAGAACGGACCCTTTAGGGTACCTGTCTCCTCGGACCTCCCCAAATCGGCCACCCCAGTGTTCTCAGTCCGTACTGAGTCGCTGATTTTGTGGCGTTGGTGTGTGGTGCACCGGATGACTACGAACACGTACGCACGATTCAGCGAAATCAGTACAGACTGAGAAACACTGGAGGTACCTGACATCGGAGGGTCCAAGGAGACAGGCTCCCGAAGAGGTCCGTTCTTCTGACTTCACCCAACGGTACCGGAGGAGACCCCCTTAGAAGGGCTGGGTCCCTAACTTGGACCCAGAGACCGTAACGTCCATCTAAGAAATGGTGATCGGTGGACCCTTCGGGTAGTTACGAATGATTTACGAAAGTGACTACAAAGGATCGAAGAACATTAGTGTCGGTAGGATACCACGTTGACGACTTCCTAACACCGGAATAGTGGGTACAATACGTCGGCTCCGGGGACCACGTCTTTGACAAAAAAGAAAGAAACAAGCAAAAGAATTGATATGTCTGATCAACATAAAATAGTCGTCATACTGTGTTTCCGGACTCTGTTTTGGTCCGACGTACCTGATTTAGGATCTGGCACCCGTTTCATTCGATTTCCGGTGGTTAAGGAACGAAACGAAATAGAGAGATAAAGGTATGGTTGGGGACTTTCTACTTCCTGTGACCGGAACGAAATAAAGACACAAACAAAAGTTTTCATGGACCGTAAACCGTCTCTACGAAACGACGTCATGAAACTCTCTATATGTGAAACTCTTTATATCCTACCAGTTGACGGAGTCGGGAAGAGACCGGAATAGTGTCCTTACGTGGACACGTCCACTTTGGACGTCCACAGCCTCTCAATGGAGACGAAGAAACAGTACGATGATAGAGGTGGGTTTCCCTCTTAAACGTGAGACCATCCGTGTTAAACACGGTGTGCGTTTCCTCACACCTTCTGACACTCACGGGCAAAGGATCTCGGGACTAGTGGACAGACGGAGGATTGAGAAGCCAAGTCAAGTCAGCGAGTCGACACAAGTTGAGATATACTGGGGTACCGGACGTCGTGCGGTCCGGAGGGACAGGTAGTGGTTGAAACCTCGAATAAGTTTAAGTACAGGTAACTCAGTCATTACGATAGGTTGGTAGAGTAGAAGACAGCAGGGGAAGAAGAGGACTGAAGTTAGAAAGGGTCGTAGTCCCAGAAAAGATTACTCAGTCAAGAAGCGTAGCTCACCGGTTTCGTAACCTCAAAGTCGAAGTCGTAGTCAGGAAGGTTACTTATCAGTCCTGACTAAAAGAAATCCTACCTGACCAACCTAGAGAAACGTTAGGTTCCCTGAGAGTTCTCAGAAGAGGTTGTGGTGTCAAGTCTTCGTAGTTAAGAAGCCGCAAGTCGAAAGAAATGTCAGGTTGAGAGTGTAGGTATGTACTCGTGACCTTTTTGGTATCGGAACTGGTCTACCTGGAAACAACCGTTTCATTACAGAGACGAAAAATTATACGACAGATCCAACCAGTATTGAAAAGGAGATTCCTCGTTCGTAGAAAAGTAAAGTACCGACGTCAGTGGTAGACATCACTAAAAATCTCGGGGGGTTTTAATAAAAAACCCCCGAGGATTGAGAATTTTAAGGGAATGACGGAGCGGTGGAGGAGTCAAACCTCTCTTCCACGAAGATCTTGTATTCGAGGGAGAAAGATAAAAGACCGATAACTTATTTTCGGACAGAACGAACGTGGTTTGAGTCAGTAACCGTCACGCTTTGACTCGTCCTTTCTTGGAGGACTGGTTTGGTCCCCCAGAACCAGGTTAAACTATTGTCGGGGTTTTGTCTACAACCGAGTACAAAAACAAATATTATCACTTATACTTCGTCTTCTGTACATAATCTTGAAGTAAACAAGTAGTCACTACGTTCACTGAAGAGTCGACTTAGTCTACTGTCTAGAGTTATAACCTTCTCAAATAAAGGAGTCCAAAAATGTGATAATACAGGATCGACATCTGTATTTTGAGAAATTTCGTATTGAATGTAATAATTGTGAAAGAGGTCTTGAAAGATCTGATTTCATCCTCAACCGTTTGTTATCAAACACTCGTATTTTGGTTTTGTTTTTTTGACCGACGACGGATAAAATTTTTTGAAAAATAAAGCATAACCTCATGTCGACTAATTGGTTTCAACACTATCGAAGTCCACTTCTCCCTTCCCTGAGTCGGCATATACATGTACATAGGTGAGAGGGGGTTTGAGGGAAGGGTGGGACCCATGGTGTATTGTAGTTCGTCTCAAGGGCCACGGTATGTCATCCTTGAACAACCAATAGGTAAAAATTTATATCGTCACACAAATGTAGGAGTGTGGTCAGTCTTACTGATAATAGTTTTTTAAGTATTTGTTACTTACGACCTCTCCCACATCTCTCTTCTCTTTAGAAGCCATGACAACCACCCTTATATTTAACCATGTCGGTGATACCTCTTGTCATACCTTACGCACGATTCAGCGAAGTCAGTACGGACTGAGATGTACTGGGATACCTGATATCGGACGGTCTGAAGAGACAGGTTCCCTAAAGGGTCCGTTCTTATGACCTCACCCAACGGTAAAGGAAGAGGTTCCCTAGAAGGTCTGGGTCCCTAACTTGAGTACAGAGGACGTAACCGTCCACCCAAGTAATGGTGATTACGGTGGACCCTTCGGGTCTTGTTATACCTCCAAGGACTTTTTCAATTTTTATCGTGAACGGGTGACGCTACCGGGTGTGAGATACGTCACACGAAGAGAGGCATAAACTTATTTAGGTGAAGAATGGATAATTTTTTTTTATCTCGATGGTATACTAGGACGTTAGGGTGAGAACTTGTATATAAGTCTCTTTTTGCACTAGGTTTCCTATGTACGGATAAAAGTAGTTATTTTACACTAGTCTTGTGTTATCGTGAGTACCAAATGCTAAAAGACACCGACGAAGGTGACCTGTTGTCGTGTTAATTTACCGACACAATCCTTGACACACCGGGTCTTTCGGGGTCTACAAAAGAGAGACCGAGAAGTATCAGCTCCAAACGACTGGGGACTCGATCTTTTATTGTTTTGTTGTTTGTCGGGATTAAACATCGGAACTGGTTGAAGACACAAACATGTAAGGACGGTACCGTCCAAAGTTCAATGACCCCCACTACCATCTCTCTCTACGACTTTACGGGATGATTTACCATACAGGTAATCTGTCTATGTCGTCTACATTTATTGGAGGTCTCGAACCCTTTCTCATTCTACATCACTCTATTAATCCTTCACTACTGAAAACTCTTACGTAATGGTAACGAAAGTTGTTTTACATAGAATAACATTTACATATATTAAACTAAAACATTACCGTTGCATTAAATGGTAGCGTAGAGGACGGCGAAGAACGTCCAGGGAATACAGTCGCGTAGTTTAAACAGGGGTCCAGGATATTAAAGTAGGGATTCGGAGACATTACAAACAAAAGGGAGGAGTCACGATTACACACACACACACACACACACACACACACAAAAATTGGAGACCTGTAGAACAGAGAACGGGTCTGATAATATTATGAAAGACTCTAGGAGAGAACTGAAGTCTTGTGTGCGGAGGTTAGGTAGAACATCTGTTACCAAGAATTTGTCGCTACGCGTAGACTCAGTAGTCCTAAGAATAATTTTACGTCTAAGACTAAGTCAGCCAGACCCTCCTCAGACTCCGAGACGTAGAGGTTGTTCGAGGGTCCGCTACGACGACAAGCTCCAAGAGCCCAGTGTGAAATTCCTTGTTCCGACGATTTCAGAGGACATTTTTACACTTAGAGTGGCACAATGAGGGGACATATTTTGATAAATACCAAGGGGTTTATATTGTCCGACAAAGTGTGGAGACCCGAAATAATTATAACGAGGGTGACGGTCTTTAGCGAGGGCGAGGGAAAGCGTAGACGGGTCCTTTGCGGAAGAAAAGAACGTTTCGGGTCGACACGCTGTCGGAGAAGACTGCAGGAGGTAATCTTTACTCGTGGTGGGGGGCGGGGGTAGCCAAGGACGATGTTACGCAGTCGTGTTGGTAGAGGACTGTGACGACATAAATAAACAAACGTACTGAAAGAGGGAGGAATTTGACAACAGTTGGTTTTAAGAGATTCGGAATAAGACTGTAGTCGAGTTTACAGTAAAGGAGTCTCAAAAAGACTACAGGGGTTCTTCAGAAAGTGGGGATTGGAACAATGAGAAAAAATTTAAATAAAAGTGATCTCATATCAACAAAATGTTACAACACAATCAAAGACGACATATCGTTTCACTTGATCGGTATGTATATAGAGGAAAAGAAAAAAAAAAAATTAAAGAAAGGGTATACCAGTGGTGTCTCGTAACTCGTCTCAAGGGACACGATATGTCATCCAAGAGTAATCCATAGACAAAATATGTATCATAGTTATCATATACATGGAGTCAGAGTCAGAGGGTTAAGTAGGGGAGTAGAACCATAGGTATGTAAACAGGAGATCAGACACAGAGATAAAGGCGTAACGTTTATTCTAGTAATGGAGTAGTGAGAAGTGTGGGACTCACACAGAAGGTCTTACAGTAAGTCTAGGACACTAATAAAACCAAATTAAACATCATCTACGTCGGAATAAACTGAGTCGACTGTGGTCATCTCCCATTCAGCTAATATTTAATCTGTGACTTTAACCCCTTAGTATTTTTCACTATAAATAACTACAATTTATAAAAATACCTTTATATTTATTTCCGTGTCAACAAATGGAGCCAAAATTGAGTCTCTGTTTTCGTAGTAAAACTTACACAAACAACTAAGTTCAAGTCATAGTAGAAAGATTGTATTTAATATCGGGGTTTCATAGTAGATGTTAAAGGTCGAAGTCAAAGAAAGTTCACCACGCACTTGTATTCCTTTGAACATTTTCGTTCTAACTTTTTCTTAAAAAAGACGTAGAAAATGTTAATCCAAAACGGATGCGGATTAAATTGTCGTAACAAATTTTTGTTGGATGGTAATAGATTAGAAGGTTTCGTACATTAAATCAAAAAATTTTTTTGTTTGTAAAATAAACTCCTATTAAAATCTGAATGCCTATTCAACGTTTCTATCGTGTCTCAAGGACTAATGGGGAGTGGGTCAAGAGGGACAGGAATGGTAGACGTAAACAGTTTTAATTCCTTGGTTGTAACGATGTAATAATAATTGACGTCCGAAGGAAACCTGAAATGGTGAAAAAGACATCAGGGAAAGATAAGGTACTAGATTAGGTCCCACGGTGTAACGTAGGCCAGAGGAGACCGGATACTGTCAAAGAGAAAGGAATAAAAAGTACTGGGACTGTCAGAACTCTTCATGAGTGGTCCATAAACATCTTACAGAGGGGGTGTTTATACTACAGATTTGGTCATTAACACTCTCCTCCTCTCATGTTTACGGCCTATAGACTTTACGTGAACTTTAATTCTCTAGTCGTTGAATTTTGTTAGTACATACACACACACACATATATATATATATATATCTGTCTCTCTCTCTGACGATATAATTTTGAAGTACCATTAACGTTTGGCTTTCAGATATTATCTATATGTGTGTTGTTTCCTCCTCCTTAAGTTTGTGTCGTGTCTTCTCAGTAGTTTAGTGATTCATATTTTCTCCTTCCCTCCTTTTTTCTGGGTGTTTTTGTTTTGGTGACTGGTGTACCGTTATTCTTACATGTATAGTTATTAATGGAATTGATATTTCTCGAATTTATTAGGTTCGTTTACTGTATCTGACTGACTCACTCATGTTTTTTGTTCTGACATAGGTATGTCAGATACTCTGTGGGTGAACCCTCGACCTCTGTGTATGTCTGACTTTCACTCCCCTACCTTTTTCATAAGGTGCGTTTACCTTTAGTCTTCTTTTGACCTCACCGTCATGAATATAGTCTGTTTTACGTGAAATTTTATTTTCAGGTAAATTTTATTTCTGACATCTTACAGAGGGTTATAGACTATAAAAAAAGTACTAATCTGACGTCAATATCTAAACATCTTTCTTGTGTGTCTACTTTACGAGGAGAGTCTATGTATTATAGAAGAACACAGTGATAACGAACATTGTCAATTCAAGTTAGTGAGTCAGTATAGGTCGAGAAACGTTGCGGTACCTGACGTCGTACGGTCCGGACGGACAGGTAGTGGTTGAGGGTCTCAAATGAGTTTGAGTACAGGTAACAGTCACTACGGTAGGTTGGTAGAGTAGGAGACAGTAGGGGGAGAGGAGGACGGGAGTTAGAAAGGGTCGTAGTCAGAAAAGTTTACTCAACGAACATTGTTGGAAGTATATTAAATCAAAATTGTTTCATTACAAGTAGGAAAATGTAAAATAACCAAATGTATATTAAAGTAACTTATTATATTAGTCTTTACATTTATGTTTACCGTCTGTGTCCTGACCCTTGTTCGTGTTGACTGAGAACTAATCACACCCAAAGGTGATCACCCTCGTCTCGCAAACGGTCGTATTAACAGTCGGACTGTCCCTGTAGATAATCACTCCGAATATACTACTACATCCCTCGTTACCGATGAAGTCATAATGTTTAAGTGACTCCTTGATTTACTCGTAATTCGTAAATGTAATCTTTAACTCTCAAATTTAAAGAGGGACGTCATTGACCTTCACCCATTTTCTAAAGTATACGAACAATTAACGTAAATAGAGACGGGGGAATTTATGTTCCTCAAACAGACCGAACAAGTAGTGTCGTAGGGGTCCGGACTCGTGACACGGACCGTGGGTCACTCTTGAGTGATGTAACAACAACTTACTTGTATACTTGTCTCGTTTGGAATACTTATTCAGTCAGTCCAAGGTCACTTCTTTATCAACTTAACTCTTCCGAATTAACAATTACTTCATGTTTAGACACCCGATCTTTGGTCTTCACCGTTTTAATAATCCCTTCATCGTATAATAATCCCTTCACCGTTGTCATCCTTTACCGATACTGGGGATCCCGAACCTCTCGTT
The DNA here is from genome assembly GCA_006410555.1 of Capra ibex. Classification (NCBI taxonomy): domain Eukaryota; kingdom Metazoa; phylum Chordata; class Mammalia; order Artiodactyla; family Bovidae; genus Capra; species Capra ibex. Next base: position 17,412,832 of record SJYO01016970.1, read on the forward strand.
TCTCCAACTTTACTAACTTTGAATCTACGAACTTCCTTTTTGGGGTGTCTCGACGTTTGGTTTGGTAGGTTCTCCTCACGGTCGACCAACCACGACTACAGAGACTTCCCCACACTCCTCTGGTAGAGACATTCGCAACCTTTATGACGTTTGACCTAAACCACCAACGGTACCCGTCCTTGACGACGACGACCTCACTTCTACACAACGGACCTACAACGGGGGTCCTCGTTCTTCACCAGTCCTTCCTTATACTCAAAGAGGTAGAAGGTACGTCTGAGGGAATCGTAGTCAGAACGTCCGTGTCGGAAAGTCTTTGGTTGAGATTTCGCTTTTGCACCAAGCATCTCTGGGTCGGGGTCTTAGGCCTCTTCCGTTACCGTGGGGTGAGGTCATGAGAACAGACCTTTTATGGTACCTGCCTCCTCGGACCATCCGACGTCAGGTACCCCAGTGATTCTCAGCCTGTACTGACTTCGCTGAATCGTCGTCATCATCGTCGTCGTCGGGGTCTTAGTGTTTCGGTTTACCTCCAAACCCAAATCTCGACTCTCTTCTATCGACCCACCAGTGGGTGCCCATTTGACCTAACGTCATTAACAATTAAGTAGTAAAGTGATGGAGTCAAAGGAGAAGGATGGGTATGATGACGTCCCGTAGTCGAGGATACAGAACCGAGGAAAGGGAAGATCACCCAGACGATCCACACAGAGTTGTTGTCATTCTTCCAGAAAGTACTCGTCTAAAGTTGAGACGGGGACAAAGATTCCGTTACTGTTCCTATACTTCTAGGATCGGTCAGAGTAGAGGAAGGAGGGTGACGTCTCTCCAAGGTGGAGAAGACCTAAGACGAGAGAATTTACTCAACAAACCTGGGTCCTACATTGTACCAATCGGTGTGGTAAGACGATTAAAATATATTCCAAGAAAGGAGGGGCCCGGTAACTGTGTGGAGATGAAAGACCGACCCAGTCCACATCCGAGTTCCAGTCCACTGAGGTCTAAATTCTGGATGAACCAAAGACCTTGAGACGTAAGTCTACGAATATAGAAAGGAAAAGAGGAAACGAAAAGCGGAGAGAAGAAAAGTGTCGACAAACATTCCGGAGGGGTCTGTCGGTAAAACGAAAAAACGTAAAGAAAAGGTACCCCTACCAGAACTAGGGACAGAGGACATGTTACAGTGCTTGGAGTAAGGTATCAAGTAGTCCGTGAGATAGATAGTCTAGATCCGGGAATTAAGATAAAGAGTGAAGGTGACATATTAGTATTCCCTAAACTAAATCCAGTATGGACTTACCAGATCGCCGAAAGGGAGGAAAGAAGTTAAACTCAGACTTAAACCATTATTCCTCAAGTACTAGACTCGGTGTAGTCGAGGACCAGAACAAAAACAATTGACATATGTCGAAGAGGAAGAAACCGACGTTTCTTATATTAGTTAGACTAAAACCACAACTGGTAGACCACTACAGGTACACATCTCAGAAGAGAACACAACAACCTTCTCCCACAAACGATACTGGTCACGTAAAAGACCGTTTTGAGATAATCGGAAACGGGACGAAGTAAGACGTAAGGTTCCGGTTTAAACGGACAATGAGGTCCACGAAGGACTGAAGGATGTAAACGTAAGGTCAGGGGATATTACTTTTCCTGTAGAAAAAACCCACAATCAAGATTTTCCAGAACATCCAGAAGTATTATACGTCTCATGTAGTACTCTTTGCGACCTGACCTTCTTCGTGTTCGACCTTAGTTCTAACGGTCCTCTTTATAGTTATTGGAGTCTATACGTCTACTGTCGTGGGAATACCGTCTTTCACTTCTCCTCTATTTTTCGGAGAACTACTTTCACTTTCTCCTCTCGCTTTTTCAACCGAACTTCGAGTTGTAAGTCTTTTGCTTCTAGTACCGTACACCAGGGTAGTGAAGTACCCTTTATCTACCCCTTTGTCATCTTTGTCACAATCTGAAATAAAACCCCCCGAGGTTTTAGTGACGTCTACCACTGACGTCGGTACTTTAATTTTCTGTAAATGAGGAACCTTCTTTTCAATACTGGTTGGATCTATCGTATAACTTTTCTTCTCTGTAATGAAACGGCGGATTCCAGGCAGATCAGTTCCGATACCAAAAAGGACACCAGTACATACCTACACTCTCAACCTGACACTTCTTCCGACTCGTGGCTTCTTAACTACGAAAACTTGACACCATAACCTCTTCTGAGAACTCTCAGGGAACCTGACGTTCCTCTACGTTGGTCAGGTAAGACTTCCTCTAGTCGGGACCCACAAGAAACCTTCCTGACTACGATTTCGACTTCGAGGTCATGAAACCGGTGGAGTACGCTTCTCAACTGAGTAACCTTTTCTGAGACTACGACCCTCCCTAACCCCTGTCCTCCTCTTCCCCTGCTGGCTCCTACTCTACCGACCTACCGTAGTGGCTGAGCTACCTGCACTCAGACTCACTTGAGGCCCTCTACCACTACCTGTCCCTCCGGACCGCACGACGTTAAGTACCCCAGCGTTTCTCAACCTGTACTGACTCGCTGACTTGACTTGACCAAAAACCTATTTTCAGTGTTTAACTCGTCTGACGTCAACTTACGAATGACAGATGGGGTGAAAACCTTCAGACAAGTTTGGTACTTAGACATCTGTAAATAAAACTGTCATTTTATTTTAAGTTCACCTATGTAAACATTTGTCAATTCTTACACTTGGGTGTGTAAATTATCGTTTCGACAAACCCGTTAATAAAAAACCTCCTCTAAAAAGAATTAACTCTACAAGATTATATACTTAGGTCTCTTCCGTTACCGTGGGGTGAGGTCACAAGAACGGACCTCTTAGGGTCCCTGCCCCCTCGGACCACCCGACGGTGGATACCCCAACGTAGTCTGTGCTGACTTCACTGAATCGTCGTCGTCGTCGTCTTATATATTTAGGTCATCTGAAACTTACCTTCTAGGGAGAGAAATGACCATTTAGACGAGTCGTTTATGTCGACAATCAGTAACGTTGTTCCTGTAAGTGTAACTTAAAACCACCGAGTCTACCATTTCTTAGCGGACGTCACGTCCTCTGGACTCAAGTTAGGGACCCAACCCTTCTAGGAACCTCTTCCCTTACCGATGGGTGAGATCATAATAACGGACCTCTTAAGTTACCTGTCTCCTCGGACCGTCCGATATCAGGTACCCCAGTGTTTNCCTGTAAGTGTAACTTAAAACCACCGAGTCTACCATTTCTTAGCGGACGTCACGTCCTCTGGACTCAAGTTAGGGACCCAACCCTTCTAGGAACCTCTTCCCTTACCGATGGGTGAGATCATAATAACGGACCTCTTAAGTTACCTGTCTCCTAGGACCGTCCGATATCAGGTACCCCAGTGTTTCTCAACCTGTGCTGATTCGCTGATTGTAAAAGAACTTTTTTTTTTTCCCCCCCCCCTTCACATAACAGTTACAAAACTCGTGAGTTCTACAGATCTATGAAACTTACCATTTACTACGTTCTTCCCTAACCTCCCCCTATCATGATTAAGGTAGTTCAAGGTACCGAAGTGATCAGAGAGGGAGAGACACAAACCGGTCCGGATACCGGACATCCTAAAATCAACGGACTGGTCCTTACCTTTTAACAGGGGGACGTAACCCTCGTACCTCAGAATAGGTGACTTGGTGGTCCCATCAGGCGAGTGATTAGGGATCGTTCGATAAAGTTGTTCCAATTGACTGATTACTTACAGTTTCACAATCTACGAATCAGCACAGAAACGTTGGGGTACCTAACATCGGGTAGTCCGAGGAGACAGGTACCTTAAGAGGTCCGTTTTTATGACCTGATCCCATGGTAAAGAAAGAGGTTCCCTAGAATTGACGGATTACGATGAACTATTAGAATCATTGAAAACCTCCTCTAGAAGATACAAGGGTATAGTCTTAGACGTCAAAGGGAGACTTGAGACTACACTATGGTGGACTAAGTGTAAAATTTTACTAGTTTAACCGGAAATAAACCCGATGTTTGTAAACTGACTCCGAAAAGAATTGGTAAACTTTCAATTTTTTTAACTACGATTATCCGTCTTGTGTCTCCTAAAAATCTCGTCACTGGGATGAGACATACTACCTTAGTACCACCTACACATAGTCAGTCAGTAAAGTCATCAAGTCAGCACAGGCTGATAAACGCTGGAGTACCCGACGTCGGGCGGTCCGGAAGGACAGGTAGTGGTTGAGGGTCTCGAACGAGTTTGGGTACAAGTAGCTCAGTCACTACGGTAGGTTGGTAGAGTAGGAAACAGCAGGGGAAGAGGAGGACGAAAATTAGAAAGGGTCGTAGTCCCAGAAAAGGTAACTCGGTCAAGAAGTGCAGTCCACCGACTTCATAACCTAGTAACTTTCACTTCAACGAATCAACACAGACTGAGAAACGCTCGGGTACCTGACATCGGATGGTCCGAGGTTCCAGGTACCTTAAAAGATCCGTTCTCATGACCTCACCCAACGGTAATGGGTAAATGGTTTTTGGTATCTTACATGTTGTGGTTCTCACTTAGGATTACATTTGCTACCTAAAACCTACTACTATTACAAAGTCACGTCCAAGTAACTAATATTGTTTACTCGGCTTACCTCACCCTAAAACTATCACTCCCTCCGACACATATACATCCCCGTCCCCATATACTCTTCATAGAAATGAAAGACGAGTTAAACGTTAAAACGACACTTATCTTTTGACGGAATTTTTTCAGATGTGGGATAACATTTAGTCGATATGAGGTTATTTTTAAAAAGTTGCTAATTTTTTATTTTTTGAAAATGCTTTTGATTTTTTATTTTATTAAAGAAACGACTTTAGCAAAGAACCAAAATTCCATAGGTGGTACTACTACAAAAAGAGGATTCCTTGACATACCAAAGGGAAAATTAAATCCCAGATAACAAGTGGAAGTGGGAAGGTTCGGTGTAAGTGGTCTGGATCCTTCCTCACCACTCCCTCTTCCCAATACTTATAACCCCGAAACCAGTGGTCTGTTTGAAATCGAAAACTGTAAGTCCTTGGGTCTAGTGATAACCGAAAAGTTCCCGTCTCCGGTCCAGCCTGAATAGAACTAAAAGGGTCGAGGATTGTCACGGGCCGTGTATAGTGAACGAATTATTTACAAATAGTTGACTGACTTATGTACTTGTTTGCTCTTTTTGTTTACCTTTAAGTTCTCAGCTCATCTTCGTAAATCACCTCTCTTTCGAAACTTATTTTTTCTTGTCTCTCTACTGTTTCGAATATAAAAATCATAGGAAAGAAGACAAGGAACCGTTGAGACTACACTTGTGGCTGTCTCCAACTCAGTCCTTTGGAGTGACTTCCAAATCTTTTGTAACAGTCCCACTATCTCTTTTTAGATCAGGGTAGGAAGGACGACGGGATCGAGTCGGACTAAGGAACGATTCAGCGAAATCACCACAGACTGAGAAACGATGGCATACCTGCCATCGGGTGGTCTCAGAGGAGATAAGTACCCTAAAAGGTGCTTTCTTATGACCTCACCCAACGGTACAGGCAGAGGTCCCCTTAGAAAGGCTGGGTTCCTAGTTTTGAACGTAGAGAATACAGAAGACGTGACCGTTCGTCCAAGAAATGACGATCGTGGTGGTGGTGGGACTACGGAGTGAACCCTTCCGTGCCGAGTCTTCGACTCGAATCTCTTGGGGTTCTTGAAGTCAGAGGTCTTTATTTCCCCTCTTTCTCTTTGACCCATACTCTGACCTACTCAGTCTATGTCTGTGATTTTATGTGTGCCCGTCTGGGGTGGGACTTCGCTCCAAAACTTTACCTGTTACTACTCGTGTGTACTCAAGTCTCGCTAAAACTGGAAGTTGAAACGTTCTGTCCCACCGGTCCCTTCCTCACTATTTGACTCTCGAATACCGACCTAGGTCGGGTATCTGTTTTTTTTTTTACAGACCACATCCATCCCAAACAAAAAAAAAATTACATTACGTAACGATTCTAAATCTGTAACCCTTTAAAGTCTAGTTTAGACCTTAAGGTCGAAGAGCACTATTTCGTCTACACCCTTGGCGTCCGGGCTCTAAGGAGCCTGTCACACGACCACCCCCTCCGTCGAAAGAGGTGGACTTACCGGAACGAGAACTTGGGTCGTCGGACCGGAACACCTGTTACCGCACACGTGTGTGTGGACGGGGGTGGAGGGACCTGTGATGGGTCTTCCCGGAAGGACCCTTTCTTCGACTACCACACCCGTCTACATACACTACATAAAGAAGAAGAAATTTTTTAAATAAATAAATAAGTAAATAAAAATCGACGTGACCCAGAAGCAACGACGCGTCCAAAAAGAGATCAACACCGCTGGAGGTCAACGCCACGTGTGCGCAGAGAAACGTAACCGAAGAGTAACGCCTCGTGCCCGGTATCCCGAAGTCACCAACACCCGGGACCTGAGATCTCGTGTCCTAGTTTTAGAATCGACGAGACTCCGTACACCCTAGAAGGGTCTACCCTCTGACTTGGGTACAGAGGACGTAACGTCTGTCTAAGAAAGGGTGACTCGGTAGACCCTTCGGGACACACTACATGAAGACTTTCCTATTACAATGTGACTACTCGGTAAGACGACTCATCCTTAGCTTTAAAGGGTCTCGGAAAGCTAATATTTGAGTTTGTCTCCGACAGTGTTCCGACGTGGACCTATCCCACTAACTTTCTATGCTTCCAGTTTAAAACATTTCTCCTACCGACCGAGGAGAGAAACGAGACCGCGTAAGTCGGCCAAGATTTGCCGTCCTTCTTACGGAAGTAAAAAGATAGTGTAGATATGGGCCCGGGTTCCAGGTTTATTTACTTTCATTCACAGAATATGTAACTCGTAAGACGAGAGTGAGTCTAATTCCGTTTTAACGACACTATTTATCATATTCGTTAACCGACTTAATACTTTAAATGTGAATAAACTTTATGGCAAAGGATGACTGTAAAGGGAAGGCCGACGGAACCGTAATTACATTCTTAATAAATACTGAGTCGTAAAGGGGTGTCGTCGACGGGTGCCCTGTCTCGTACTTGGCTACTTTTACTTTCTTAGTCGACTGAGCCGAGAGAGCTGGCTGTTCTCTGGTGCGCGGGGTCCCCGGTCCCGTGTCCGAAGTGCCCCCGGTTTGACCCAAGTTTGGGACCGAACCCTTACTTGGTCGAGACACTGGGACTTCGACAACAGATGTCGGTCCCAGTCGGTTGTAAAAGGTATTTCCCGGTCGATTGTCTACAAAAGGTGAAACGGGTGACGACATTAAAGAGTTGAGAATCGTTGAGGGTATCAGGGGTTTGTCGGTCTGTATTATACAATTAGAGGATGTCACCGGTACGACTTCATTGTGTCCGACTCACCGACTTTGTTGTCTTTCAACAAGAGAGTGTCAAGACCTCTGATTTACAGGTTCTGGCTCCACAACCCCCCAACCAGAGAGGACTGCGGTGGGACACGCCGAACATCTTCCGGTACACAGAAGCGTCCCTTCGGGTAGAGACAGACACACCAGACACAGGATTAGAGGAGAAAAATGTTACTGTGGTCAGTATAACTTAATCCTGAGTGTGATCACTCGGGTAAAATTGAAACGGCACAGAAATTCCCGGGATTGAGGGCCACGTCAGTGTAAGTCTCTGCGACCCCAAGTCTGAAGTCGTATCTTAACCCATACACCACCTCCACCAACAACAAGTCAGCGATTCAGTACAAACTGAAAAACCCTGGAGTACTTGATACCGGACGGTCCGAGGAGACAGGTACCCTAAAGGGTGCGTTCTTATGACCTCACCCAACGGTAAAGGAAGAGGTCCCCTAGAAGGGTTGGGTCCCTAGCTTAGACACAGAGGACCTAACCGTCCGTCTAAGAAATGGTGAGTCGGTGGTCCCTTCGGGTACCACACAAGTCGGGTATTGTTTATCATTCATACACCTACTCATCCCCTGACACAAGGACACTTTCAAAGACCTTGGCCCGGACGCCGGACTAAACCCGGCACCTGGGTCCAACCGTCGACCGACCAGAGGTGACCGAAGGAGGGGAGGGAAGGGTGGGTGAGACTTGGTCGAGAGTGACCTGAGCGCGTGTAGTAAGGCAGATATTCCAGTGGGTACCGGGGTCGAGGGAACCGAGGTCGTGACAGTAAAGGGGGTCCACTGAAGGATCACTCAGAAAGGGGGGACCTGAAATCGTTCCGCTGTAAGGAACCTGAGGAAGGGGGGTAGACGAAAAGACCAAGGAGGAGAATAAAGGCCGGTGAGTTACGGTCATGAAGTCGGTGGAGTACACTTCTCAACTGAGTAACCTTTTCTGAGACTACGACCCTCCCTAACCCCCGTCCTCCTCTTCCCCTGTTGACTCCTACTCTACCGACCTACCATAGTGGCTGAGCTACCTGCACTCAGACTCACTTGAGGCCCTCTACCACTACTTGTCCCTCCGGACCGCACGACGTTAAGTACCCCAGCGTTTCTCAGTCTGTGCTGACTCGCTGACTTGACTTGACGTACGATCTGACAGAATTTCGAGTCACGACCGAGGGAAGGGAAGAAGGTTCCACTAGAGTAGTTGTGGGGGCTAAAGTTCATAGAAGACATTCGACTTCTGAAGGTTTATATATCGGGGTCGGGAGTAAGGAAGAATCACGAGGACGGGTGCTTGGATTGCTGGAGGAAATGTAAAGGAGAACAGTCACAAAGACATTAAAAACACAACACACAGGACAAATGAATGACAAACAAAAAGAAAGTGTTACTATAAGAGGTCCCACTTAATTAAAACAAGATTTTAATAAAGGTACCCGATTGGAAGGGACTGGACGGAGGGACAGGGTGTCAGATCCAGTCTTGGGAGAACATGGACGGGACGTTCGTGTGACATATAAAGAAGGAGTAAGAAGTCGGACATTAGTCTTTAAATACACGCAAACAAAAGAGACCTCCTGCTGTCATTTGGGTACTCTCCGATTCTAGGATAGACGACAGGAGACTCGTGAATCGTGTCTTGGTAAATGTATATGCTCCCGAAGTCACTTATGTATACCTTACTACCTTCTTGAAATTCATTTACTTAATTTGAGAGACTCTATCACTCTTAACAGACTAAAACCAAGTTTTATAAAACCTAATCTGACACGAGTCAAGTCAAGGCAAGTCAAGTCAACGAGTCAGCACAGACTGAGAAACGCTGGGGTACTTAACGTCGTGCGGTCCGGAGGGACAGGTAGTGGTTGAGGGCCTCAAGTGAGTCTGAGTACAGGTAGCTCAGACACTACGGTAAGTTGGTAGAGTAGGAGCTAGCAGGGGAAGAGGAGGACGGGGGTCAGGGAGGGTCGTAGTCTCAGAAAAGGTTACTCAGTTGAGAAACGTACTTCACCGGTTTCATAACCTCAAAGTCGAAATCGTAGTCAGGAAGGTTTCTTGTGGGTCCCGACTAGAGGAAATCTTACCTGACCAACCTAGAGGAACGTCAGGTTCCCTGGGAGTTCTCAGAAGAGGTTGTGGTGTCAAGTTTTCGTAGTAAGAAGTCACGAGTCGAAAGAAGTGTCAGGTTGAGAGTGTAGGTATGTACTGGTGACCTTTTTGATAACGGAACTGATGTACCTGGAAACAACCGTTTCATTACAGAGACTAAAAATTATACGATAGATCCAACCAGTATTCAAAAGAAGGTTCCTCATTCACATAAAATTAAAGACCGACGTTAATGGTAGACTCCACTAAAACCTCGGGGTTTTTTATTTCAGACTGTGACAAAGGTGATAAAGGGGTAGATTAAGGGTACGACGACAACGACGACGAAGACGATTCAGCGAAGTCAACACAGGCTGAGACACGCTGGGGTATCTGCCGTCGGGTGGTCCGAGGGGGTAGGGACCCTAAGAGGTCCGTTCTTGTGACCTCACCCAACGGTAAGGGAAGAGGTCACGTACTTTCACTTTTCACTTTCCCTTCCACGAACGCAGGCTGAGAATCGCTGGGGTACCTGACGTCGGATAGTCCGAGGAGGTAGGTACCCTAAAAGGTCCGTTCTCATGACCTCACCCCACGGTAACGGAAGAGGGTACGATAAAATCAAATTTGGACTGAGAGTAGTACCAAGAGGATCAAAGGATTGAATCAAAGTTACATATAAGACGGTAAGGAAGGTAAAAGGATGTAACATGAGTACGTCTTTTGATTCCAGTAAACTTCTCACTTGCGTGAGCGTCAGAGACATGTAGAAATCAAAAACACATATCCTCTTCCCTGTCTCGGGATCTCCGTCTGTAAGGACCAAGTTTAAGGTTCGACTGAGACGTACTTGACATACTGGAACTCATTCACCGAATTGGAGTACTGAGGAGTAAAAGAAGTGGACATCTTTCTACTTCGACTATGAGTGAACACAATTCACACGTCACACACCTGTCCCGGACTGGGTCACGACCGTAATCATCGCAAAGGAATAAACGAGTTGTTTATAAAAAATACACGGGTGTTTACCCCGTCCGTGACAAAATCCGTGACCCTCTTATCGTCATTCACTTAGTCTGGTTAAGATACGAACGCCCCCCGAGTGTATGACCAACCCCTTTGTCCGTCATTTCTGTTTCGGTTCACTCCCATATCTCTAACTGACACTCCCCGTCTTCAACCCCCCTCGGAGTGGTTCGGAGGTGTCACTCCACCTAGGTTCATCTCTACTCTTACTTTACGCAGAGGTGCTTCGTGGTGCGAAACGGGAAAGACGAGATAGCGTCCCTCCTGCGGACGGGATGGTCCAATGACCCCTCCTCCAAAATGAGATTGGACTAGGTAGACTCACCCTCGCCGTGGTTGTCTTTATTCCCCATCCTAAGTCCCGTGAGACCCGACAATACACGCATCTATAAGGTAAGGTGAGTCGACCCCCTAGTTATAGTTCCGAAACCAACGTCTAAGGTATTTTTAACAATACGTTTACGCTAGTCCATGACTCTTTACGAAGGCACCTTACTTTGAAGACGAACCTCTTGTTGTCTAGTTTGTGGTTCTTTTGGGTACAGGGGAGGGAGGACTTGGAGGGAGGGTATGGATACCGACTCAGTACAACTACAAACTGTAATTTGTTTTTTTAAGACATTTCGTTAATAGGAAGTCAAATTTTTATTTAAGTAATTTTATTTTTTCTTTCTTTAGGGTACAGAGCAAGTCACTTAGACTCCATCCTCAACCGTGCAAACAAAAACGGAACCGAACGGACCCTTGATCTACTCAGTTTTGTGTCAGTGTTGTCTTATTGGTCTTGGAATCCGGATATGGCCCTTCAGAGTTCCTAATGAGTCCGGGGTCCCCCAGATGTGAACTAGAATTGGTTTTGCACCTCTTCAGTCAGTCAGGATTTCCTTTAGTCAGGACTTATAAGTAACCTTCCTGACTACGACTTCGACTTCAAGGTCATGAAACCGGTGGACTACGCTTCTTGACTGAGTAACCTTTTCTGGGACTACGACCTTTTCTAACTTCCGACCTCTTCCCCTATTGTTTCCTACTCTACCAACCTACCATAGTGGCCGAACTACCTATACTCAAACTCGTTCGAGACCCTCAACCACTACCTGTCCTTTTGGAACGTCTCTCAGTCTGTACTGAGTCGTTGACTTGACTTGACTTGTCCACAGATTCTTCCGTCACCCCAATCAAACCGACACGGGGTCCGTATCGACGAACAGTAAAGTAAGGTGTGGACACGGAAGAACTCCTTCTAACCGAACCACCTCAATAAATGACGGGACCTCATAAGTTGAACCTACTATAACCTTTCTGAGTTGTAGAAAGGTGAGGTAGTAAAGAGGAGCCCTCCAGGATGTGTGAAAGAGAAGGTGTCAGTGGTTTCCCTTACTTCTTCTTTCTTGGTGTAGGGGCAACTCCTGATGTCCATATAAAATATAGTAATTTATTTAGGTTTCCTTTCCTAAAGGGAAGACAGAGGCCCTAAGGAGGGGTCGAAGTACTGGACGTTGTTGTTCCTCCGCCCCGAGATACTACACTCTCTATATAACCCGACGACGTTCCGTGGTTTTTATAGTTGGAAAGTCACCTATAAAGTAAAGTCAGTCTACTCACTGACTTGGTGTCGTCTCCGACTATTTAATCAGTCTCATAACTATGTTATTTTAGAGCCTTCGACTTTGAAAAAAATCTTCGTAAAATAACCAGTGGTCCAGTGTTCATAACCCAACCGGTTTTTCGAGTCTACCTAAAAAGGTATTGTAGAGTGTCTTCTGGGTTCCTTGAAAAACCAGTTGGGGTATCAATCTCGAAAGGTCCATTTCTTAAACGACTACTACGTCTTCTGGACCCAAGTTAGGAACCCAACCCTTCGAGGGGACCTCCTCCTATACCGTGGGATGAGGTCATAAGAACGGACCTCTTAGGGTATCTGTCTCCTCGGACCACCCGATGTCAGGTACCTCAATGTTTCTCAACCGTACTGACTCGTTGATTGTGAAAGGTCTGGGTTGTGTCGTCCTCCACCCCCTCCCCCGGACATATGTGTTCTCAGGGGAAGTGAGGTGTCTGACTCCTCCCCTTAAACTTTCGTAGACTCCGTTTAGGGATCCGTTCCTTTAGTCTGAAGAGAGAGTCTGTAGTTTTTCATGGGTCGTTTTAGTTAAGCCACTGGTCCATAGAACGTTAGATCTAGTTTCACTTATTAACATTAATTTTTACTATTTTATTTTATTGTCATGTACGATATTTTTAAATAAAAAATTAAACAACGGAATACTATCAGTTGTAAATTCCTTCCGGATGAAACATATCCAAATAGAAGATCTACGATATCTCGTTAATTTGCTGTTTAACGTGGGTGAGGACCGGACCTCTCGAAAGGGAATCCGCACCATCCTCCACCTCATCCCGTTTCTCTTTCTATTCACTGTGTAAAGGACCGGACTCGCGACTGGAGACCGTTCTTCGACTCGTCTGGACGACACACCTCCACCCCGATCCGGTCCGGACAAGTAACTTCTAGTCCGGTGAGTTGGTCGACGACATCAAGGTCGGGTAAACTTCGAAGTCCTCGTTTTGTCCACACAGGAGGTCTGGGGGCTAAGGGACCTGACAAATTATACGGGGTTCACCTCCCTCCAAGTCCTCTCTCCCCTGTATGCACATGGACACCGACTAAATACAACTACGTAGCGTCTCTGGTTGTATTGCGACACTTTGTTAATAGGAGGCTAATTTTTTTTCTTTTATTTGTATGGAGTTCTCTGGTTCCCAGGGGAGAACCTCATACCGATCCACCTAGAGGTCGATCGAACAGGGAACCCAAAATTATTGTTTTCTTGAGTAGAATTTTTTTAGACAAGAGAGGAAAAGTTCTTAACTCCGGGATGGGAGGCAAAGTTTCCCTATACTCATCGTCGGTTTTGATTCTTTACTACTTGACCTGTAATTCTCTATTCATTGCACGACATAGTTCACATTCAGTCCTTCCCTATTTAATCCTTAAACCCTAATTGTCTATATACGATGACACATACTCTGTCTTTTGGTTGTTTCTGTATGACATATCAAGTCCCTTGAGACAAGTTATAAGACACTGTTGGATATACCCTTTTCTTAGACTTTTTCTTACTTATATACATACACATAGTGACTTAGTGATACGTCATGGGGGACTTTGATTGTGTTGTAACATTTGGTTAATATAAGGTTAATTTTTTTTCTTTTCTTTGAACGGGATAGTTTGACGTCTCATGGATTTTGCGAAGGTCTGGTTAATGTTCAAGTCAGTGTAAAGATAATTTCGTTATTTTCCTTTGTGGTTTGTTTACTGTTCCAGATCGAAGTCCCGAAAGTAACCTGTTGGGTAAAACTATGTAAATTGTAAATATATAACCAAAGTCTTAAGTAGACTTAATCCCTAATCTTTTTCAATGAAAGTCTTCGGGATACTTCTTACGTGCACATGTGCGAGTCAGCGATTCAGCACAGGCTGAGAAGACCCTGGGGTACCTGACATCGGGGGGTCCGAGGAGACAAGTACCCTAAGAGGTCCGTTCTTATGACCTCACCCAACGATAAAGGAGGAGGTCTCTTAGAAGACTGGGTCCCTAGTTTGGACGCAGAGGACACAACCGTCCGTCTAAGAAATGGTGACTCAGTGGACCCTCCGGGTATACTTCTTAGAGAGACGATTAAATATACCTCTGGTGAAGATCCTTCTGCTTTCTGGACGGAGACAGAAAGGACCCTTGGTCCACGGACCCTTTGTCCTCATCCCTATACCTCAAAAGAGGGGACAAGAGTGTAAACTTGAAAAACTTAAACATGGTACACATGAGTTTTTATTCATAAAAAATAATGTGTACTTATTTCACGACAGGATAAATAAAAACAGTACTTCAGTGATGGATGGTGGTGAAAGGGAGATTTCTTTAAGAGAGTTTCGGACTCCTTTTACTACTTAATTTGAAAAGGACTGTCCTTTCTGTTTCAGACTTTTAATACGGACTACCTCTCTTCCTTCTTAGGACCGGTGTCTGTGCCGCGACTGTCGGCTTCTTTTTGTGCAGACTGTCTTAAACCTAACAAGTGGGTTCGACTCGATCTTGGTCTTTCGATTTGTACAAATCTTACTATAGCGGGTAGAATCGTAGTTAAATGAGTTGGTTAGTTGCGGAAGACCTTAGTCCCGTTGGATCAGAGGCAGGTATAGGTGGATGGGTGCCTCAAGATCAAAGTAAAGAAGACTTGACTACCTGCATTTTCAACTCAAGGTGAAAACCAACCTTCGTGTCACGACAGTCCGAGTTTAAAAGTGCCGTAACGTCAAGGGTCACGGGGCCCCGCTCCCCACTCGACACTTGTGGTGACAGAGTCCTTTGACCTTCTACCTCGTTACGTTGTCTTTCATCTTCTTTCCCTATCATCGTCTTAACGGGTAACGTTGTGTTCCGCCCTCCTCTTTCCATGTGAAAAGGGCCTGGCGGACCGTCTTTACATACTCCAAACACAAAGTCCAGTGTCGATTGCGGACAGAGACGACCCGAGAAACTAGGAAAAACCTTCTTACGATGGTTACTGTTTGGGACTTGAACTTGTACGTGTGGACCTTGAACTTGAGTCTTCTCTGTCGTTCGGTCCACGACCCGTAGTGTCCCGGAATACTTGAAACACCAACGTTGTAAGTACTTACTACTTTCCCAAAAGTGTCCCTTCCAAGCACCACGATGGTAGGTTATCCACTATACACACACTTCCTCCCCCCTACCAAACACATTGTCGACATCGACGAAGGGTAAAGGAGTCTAGGGTTAAAAAGTTTATCTATTACCGACTCGTCCGAGACCGAAGAGAGGATCGAGTCAAACATTACTTAGGTGGACGTTACGTCCTCTGGGGTCAAACTAAGGACTCAACCCCTCTAGGGGACCTCTTCCCTATCCGATGGGTCATAAGAACCCGAAGGGAACACCGAGTCGACCATTTCTTAGACGGACGTTACACCCTCTGGACCCAAGCTAGGGATCCAATCCCATGTTTGTTCGACCGTGACTCTATTTTGTCCTGCGGTACCAGTCCCTAGACTTCATCGGCAGTAGAGGGGGTTGTCACAGTACAACATGTCTTACATCTCGACACATGTTTCGCAATCTCGCGCGAAGACCAATTTATTCAATCTCGAGACATGTTTCGCTATCTCGAGCGAAGACCAATTTATCCATGTCGAAGTACCTTCTCCTTCACCCGTAGCAAGTGAAACAGCAACAAGTCAGCGATTCAGTACAGACCGAGAAACACTGGCGTACCTGACGTCGTACGGTCCGAGGAACAGGAGGTGATAGAGGGTCTCAAACGAGTTTAAGTATAGGTAACTCAGCCACCACGGTAGGTTGGTGGAGTAGGAGACAACGGGGGAAGAGGAAGGAGGGAGTTAGAAAGGGTCGTAGTCTTAGGAAAGGTTACTCAGTCGAGAAACGTAGTCCACCGGTTTCATAACCTCGAAGTCGAAGTCGTAGTCAGGAAGGTCACTTATAGTGAAACAACTCATTTCTGGGTTCAGTAAACTTACGTTTGTCCGGTCCGGTCTCTGGTAGAGGTACCGTTACTGCTTTGCGAAGGTCGTGGGGAAAGTAAACCCTCTTCCGACAACGTTAGAGGTGAGAGGTGATCTGACAGTCTAGTTGACGTCGGTCTACCATAGAGATTTTTACACCGGACGTCGGTACGAACCCTCAACTTACACACTGAGCGTAAGAGAGCGTCTTATTCTTATGTATTACATCGGATTAATTTACGAAAACACATCGTTTCCTTTGGTAGCCGTTTTACTTTTTTGTTGGATGACTTACCCTTTTGTAAAAGCGTTTACTGTACTGACTATTCCCTAGTGATAGGTTTTATACATTTGTTGACTATGTTGGGTTGGAGTTTTTGTGTTTGTTGGGGTAATTTTTTCCCGTCTGTGGACTTCTCTGTAAAAAGGTTTCTTCTGTATGTCGACCGGTTCGTCCGTGTCCTTTTCTACAAGACGTAGTGATTAATAATCTCTTTACGTTTAGTTTTGGTGTTGCTCTATGGTGACTTGTGGTCAGTCGTAACGACAATAAGTCATCAAGTGAACACAAAATGAAAAACACTGAGGTACTTGACATCGGGTGGGCCGAGGAGACAGGTCCCCTAAAGGGTCCGTTCGTATGACCTCACCCAACAGTAAAAGAAGAAGCCCCCTAGGAGAGCCTAGTTCCTAGCTTGGACGTAGAAGACGGAACCGTCCTTCCACGAAATGGTGACTCGGTGGTCCCTTCGGGGTGGACAGTCTTACCGGTAGTAGTTTTTCTGGTGTTTATTGTTGTCAACCTCTCCTACACCTCTTTTCCTTTCCTACACATGTGACAACCACCCCTACATTTAAACACGTCAGTGACACCTTTTGTTATACTTACAAGAAGTTTTTTTGTTTTAATTCAACTGGTATTATGGGTGGTCAAGATGTGTTACTTTTGTGATTAAGTTTTTCTGTGTACGTGGGGTGACAAGTGTCTTCGTAATGACTAAGTGTCACAATGATACAATATATGGACATTGAAAACAGCATAACATTTAGTTGCTATCGAGACAATTATTTTTTCTTTTTTCCTACCTATTACATTTACCACGACCAACCCCGGTCGACTCTTTCTTTTCTATTGTTCTACCCTTGTGACTTACAAAGACTTCAATTACTAAACACAGGACAAACGCGCAAGGAGAGAGGATAACCTCTCTTTCGAAATCCACCAATCCCGGTCCCGACAGGCTGAGTCCCGACAAACTCAGGGTTCCGAGTCCGGATCGTGTATCGTGTACGCGTCATTCAAAGGGTGTTTACTTCCTCCCTGAAAGAGTCCTATTCCAAAGACACTAGTCCATAGCTCTGCCCCGGCTGAGAGACGTCAGAACTTCAGACTGAAAAGACTTATAGGGGTGTTCCGGCACAGAGATGGTGGTAACACTCGTATCTAACGACGTGTCTGTCGCGGTACTAAGATTTGTGTTCTTACGCTTAAGGAGGGGTCGAGGACGGTCCGACAGAGGAACGCGACTGAAATACAACCCCGGGGAAACTAATTCAAATCCCGGTTAGAACGGGGAGCTCTTAGATAAAATACTTAGGGACAATCCAGGCCCTCAATTGGGCCTATACCGACGTCTCCCACTTGCAGAGCGGGAACGGGTCCAACTGAGGATTCGTGTGTGGCGGGGGAACACAGATACTACGTAAACTGTTGCATCGAAGGTTGTCGACGATTTCGAGTCGGTTCACTGCGGTAAGTACGTCTTTCTGGAGTCATAACTCCTCCTCCGTCTCGTTTGTGTAGGTTAACGGGACTTACAGGTCTTATCGGGTCTTACGAAACTTCTACCGTGATTGATGGGTTGGGTCTCGAGACTTTTACTTTTGTTTTTTAGTCCGTCCTATTTTAGGTTTAGGTTCTCAAGTCTCTGTCTTTTAAGATGAAAGATTACCTCGACTTGTAAAGGTATTTGACTTTAATACTTAATCTTTTACTTCTACATGAGGATCCAAGAAGTATAAGGTTAAGTAACGGAACTTCGTGAAAGTTTAAGAAAAAAACCCTCCCACTCAACGTAACAGGTAAGTGTCGTGTGTGTGGGTGTATACGTTTGTCACACTCCATGTTTATATGGGTACGGGACCCAAACATGAGAGTAAGTGTTACATTCTGACAAGTAGAAGGAGTGTGTGGAACCGAACCTCTCTCTCTTGGGACTTAGAGATGGGACCGGTCAGGAGAAGAGAGGTTGGTAAAGTCGTCTACGTTCCACTCGAAGACCGTGTCGTCTTTTTGTAGACCTAGACTTTTCGGGTACAAGTGACCGGGTCTCGTCACACCTACTCTGAGCACTGGACTCGGAGATAAGATAAAGAAAGATTTCGTCTCTGATCTTACTTTCTGTGAAGGTGTCAACTGTAATTTTTTAATAGAGGGTTTGTGAGTTTGCACACAACAGGACGTGTCAATTTTTCTGTGACATCTTTAAACGTAACATCCTTACATACAAGATACCGATGTAGAGAGTCTGTTCACGTGAAGTAGAAGTCTTTTAACGTCAATCTCGGAGACGTCCTCTGGGACCGACACTTTATTTGTAAAAAAGTCTCCACACGGTACGTATTGGACTGGTAGGAATACTTCATCGGGAGTATTTTATGGAAGAGGTGTTTTCTCGTGTCTACAAGTCTGATTCGGAGGTTTTGGGATAAAACGAACGTGTTCACGATTCAGAAGCCCTTTCGTCATGTGACAGACATGTGACAGTGGGACGAATAAATTGAATATACGTCTTATGTAGTCCACTTTACGGTCCGACCTACTTCGTGTTCGACCCTAGTTCTAAAGGCCCTCTTTATAGTTACTAGAGTCTATGGTGGGAATACCGTCTTTCGTTTCTTGATTTCTCGGGAAACTACTTTCACTTTCTCCTCTCACTTTTTCAACCGAATTTTGAGTTATAAGTCTTTTGATTCTAGTACCATAGAACAGAGTAGTGATGTACCGTTTATCTACCCCTTTGTTACCTTTATCACTGTCTAAAATAAAAGAACCCGAGGTTTTAGTGACGTCTTCCACTGAGGTCGGTACTTTAATTTTCTACGAACGGGGAACCTTCTTTTCGATACTGGTTGGATCTCTCGTATAATTTTTCGTCTCTGTAATGAAACGGTTGTTTCCAGGCAGATCAGTTCCGATACCAAAAAGGTCATCAGTACATACCTACACTCTCAACCTGATATTTCTTTCGACTTACGACTTCTGGACTACGAAAACTTGACACCACAACCTCTTCTGAGAACTCTCAGGGAACCTGACGTTCCTCTAGGTTGATCAGGTAGGATTTCTTTTAGTCAGGACTGATAAGTAACCTTCCTGACTACGACTTCGACTTCGAGGTTAGGAAACCGATGGACTACACTTCTCGACTAAGTGACCTTTTCTGGACTACGACCCTTTCTAACTTCCGTCCTCCTCTTCCCCTACTGTCTCCTACTCTACCAACCTACCGTAGTGGTTGAACTACCTGTACTCACATTCGTTCGAAGCCCTCGACCAGTACCTGTCCCTTCGGACCGCACACGTACCCCAACGTTTAACAGCCTGTACTGACTCGCTGACTTGACTTGACTAGTCCGAACCCGAAAGGATAGAGAGGAGAACCTAAGAGAAAAAGAAAAAAAATTAAAATTGAGAATTTAAAATTTAAATAAAAATAAATAATATAACCCCCTGACTCAACCCAGAAACAACACCCCGTTCCCGAGAAGTGACCCCGGGTGTCCGAAAGAGAGTAAAGTCGTGCACCCTCGAAGAGAACCACTCGACGCGCCCGGGGAGAACCTAAGAGTAAGGTGGTAATGACACGAAAAGGGACAGCCGCTAATACGGAGGAGGTAGGAGACAGGAAGCTCCACGTGGACAAAAATTACCAATGTGTTAGGGAATGAAGTCCCTTGTTTCGAGACGACTCTTTGAATGTCTGGTACAATCACTGGTCCTCGACTCCGTCCATAAACCCATCGTACTGTAAAGATTATCGGGAAATTCGTCCGAAAGACACAGACACAAACAGTAGAGACACTTTTCTCCGAAGAGCGAAGAGAGAGAGAGAGAAATGAGAGTGACTAGTTTCCAGGTTAACACAGGTCGATGGTCTTATTTAGACTGGAAACGGAGGTCCCCGAGGTTGTCCGTCACCACTAGTGTCGTCAGATGGATCGTATCCACCTCACAACAAACGAGACACGATTAATAAGGCCATTAATAAAAAAGACTAAAAGAGAAGTCGCATTTAACTCTAATTACCATTTCCCGTCCCGAGAACCCAAGTGTCAAAAGAAGACATTTTCCCTATTCTAATTTCTAATTTGTGTATTGTTGACACAGAGACCCGGCCGAGGATTCCCACATCCTACGGGTCAGTCTAACTAGCTAACCTCAAAGTCTCACTAAGGACTTCTGTAAAGGGAAAAGACTCCGGACTCTATTCCGAGAAGAACCAACCTCTTAGGTTCTCTTTAGAGTCACATTGCGGGCGGAGGTAAAAAGTCGGGTGAGATTGCCTCGGACAGTGTCGTAAGGCACCGGGAAGGAACGGCAGGTACAACGACCTACGAAACGCGGTACAGGTCGGACGGGGTAGGGACACGAGAGTCGGGTTGACCGGAAGGGTCATAGTGAGTGGGAGAGGACTTCATGGAAAAAAAGAACCGTGGACGTCTGGTGGTGAGACCAAAAGGACGGTGAGGAAGACACCGGGGATGTCCCCGATGGGGTGGAACCAGGAAAAGACCAAGGTCCAGACAGGAAGGGTGTCGGACTGTAGAGGTACAACTGTTACGTACCCATAAAGGTTAGGATGTGTTTCCTGCCCACACCTTACCTCCCGATTTGTCCTTCACTCTCCGGACCCGTCCTTCAGTAGTGTCCTTCAGTGTTAGAACGGGAGTAAGTTTTGGTGGGGTTGTTGCTTCAGTGAAGGGTGTGGACCAGTGAGGCTTGGACCTCGGTAGAACTGGCGCGGGGAGGGAGGAAATGGACAGGAGGATTTGTATACGAATTAGGTAAGTGAAAAAAGGCGTCGGTAAAGATGGGGATATAGGTTAGGTAGGGTGGACGAGCGGATAGTATCACCGAAGGAGTAACAGAGAGGTAGAGAAAGGTTGGGTGAGAGGTGTGTCGTCGTTTCCCTGGTAAGTGACGGGACGGTTCTCATATGGACGACAGGGTCCTCTTTCCCCTGAGGGGTCCACCACGATTGCCATTTCTTGGACGGACGGTCACGTTCTCTGTGTTCTCTACACCCAAGTTAGGGACCCAGTCTCTCTAGGGACCTCATCCTTTACCGTTGGGTGAGGTCATGAGAAGGGACCTTTTAAGGTACCTGTCTCTTCGGACCACTCGATGTCAGGTACCCCAGTGTTTCTCAACTCGTATTGACTCGTGTGTGTGTGTGTGTGTGTGTGTGTGTGTGTGTGCGTGTGTGTGCGTAAGGTCCTCTTCCTAGTCCTAAGAGTGACCAGGACGATACGACCTATTCTGAACGAGGAACGATGGGGACGTCAGAGTAACGTTCGTAGAGGGAAAGAAAAAGGCGTCAGGCATTAGAGGTCGAAAGGGAGTTCAGGAGACTAAGATCTTGTAAGGATGGAGCCAAAGACAAGAACAGAAACGGACCTTACGAGAGTGAAAGTGTACAACTCACGGTCGAGGACAAGTCTGAAATCGAACATCAACAGAGGAGGTCTCCTTGGAAGGACTTGGATGTTTAAACCAATTCGAGGGTGACAGATTTGTAGAGGAAGTGGGGGGGTGGGGGCGTTTACACACGGAACGTCTGAACCCCGTCTCCCCCCGTACCTCACCTCCCGATTTGTCCTTCACCCGCCCTTCTGCGTCTTCACCGGTCCCACCTCCCGTCCGACCCACCTAAGGTGGGACCTGAGGAGAAAGGAGTCTTACTCGACCGGAGCCCAACTGTATAAAATACATACATTATAATGTCGTTTTCGACATTTACAATGGAACCTTTAAGAGGTTCTAGTTAGTAATCGACTATTAGGTAGGTTACAAGGGTTTATCCACGATAATTCCGTATAAATATCGATTAGACACATAAGGATCCATGTGGACCTATCATATTTAGGGTCCTCCTACTGCCTCCACTTATGTTGTAGTTTGTCAGTAACCAAGGAGTTCCGGATGAGGTGACCGAATACATAGAGACAAAATAGTCAAAAACCTTTTAGAGGTCTTGTTATTAGTACGAAAGAATTAATTCTTTTTTCAGAATCAAAGTAAGATTAGTTAGTTCATTTGGTGTTTCGTCAGATTCCCTTCAATCTGGAAATCTCGTCGCGGTGTTTGAAAAGGACAGTTCCCCGTCCATCATTTAACCAATCCGAAACACCACTAGATGGTAGAGACTACCCGTAAAAATGAAAGTGTTATATTTTTATTAAGACTTATCCCCTGTCATGTTTTGGTCCGGTTCCTGTCTTGACCGGACCCCGGTATCAAACGACAGGGAAAGACATCTCATTCCTCTTTATCACTATCATGGTCATGATAGACCAGACCCTCATGGTCTGGTGGACCGAAGGGTCCACCGTGTCACCATTTCTTAGGCGGACAGTTACGTCCTTGGCGCCTTCTGTCCGTCTAGGGAATCTCATCCCGTGCCTTTGGGTGAGGTCATGAGAACGGACCCCTTACGGTACCTGTCTCCTCGGACCACCCGAGGTCAGGTACCCCAGCGTTTCTCAGTCTGTGCTGGCTCGTTGATCGGCATATGTGTCATGGTCTAGTGTGAAAAACTACGGGACCCTTCTCCGTAGTCTACCCCTCCGACTCGGAGTCTCTACATTTTGTTTAGGACCTCAAGGCATTGGTCTTTTCCGTCTTGGATCTAAGTTTGAAGTAGAGACGGGTGGTTATGGAAGGTCCCGAGGAGAGAGGTACTTCGACACTCACTGTCTGGGATTTCCTACTAGTCCACCCTGAGAGTCGGTGGTGTTCGTGTTCGTCTTCAGAACGTCCACTCGTTCGTAGGTCTGTTTCCTACCTCTCAACTACTCTTGCGTCTTCCTCCGGCAGTGTTAGGTGCGACAAGAGTGTCACCCAGGTGGTACGAGTGAACAGAACCTTTCGGTCGGGACTGATAGACCTGACGACACAATTATCTTAGGAAGATCTACACCGTCACTCCTTCCCCATCTCCTTCCTGTGACAAAGAGGACAAAGACGAGATACCGTCCGTGACAACACTCGGGATCCAGATGTGTCACTCAAGTCCCAGATGTTCCCACGTCCTGGATTACACACATGTCTCAGAGATCCACACGGACACACGTACGAGTCAACGAGTCAGCACAGGTTGAAAAACACTAGGGTACCTGACATCGGGCGACACGAGGAGAACGTACCTTAAAAGGTCCGTTCTTGTGACCTCGCCCAACGGTAAAGGAGGAGGTCCTCTAGAAGGACTGGGTCCCTAGCTTAGGTGGAGAGAACACAAAGGAATATATCGTGACGTTAAAATATATATGTATACATCACCACCTTCTGTCTTTTATGTGTTCCTTTTTATATACTAGTAAATCCGATAATGATTATTGAATGTACGTCTCATGTAGTACGTTTTACTACCAAACCTACTTCGTATCCGACCTTAGATCTAACGATCCTCTTTATAGTTATTGGAGTCTATACGTCTACTGTAGTGGGAATACCGTCTTTCACTTCTCCTTGATTTGTGGGAAAACTACTTCCACTTTCTCCTCTCACTTTTTCAACCGAATTTTGAGTTGTAAATTTTTTGATTCTAGTACCGTAGACCAGAACAGAGAAGTACAGTTTATCTACCCCTTTGTTACCTTTGTCACTGTCTGAAATAAAAGGACCCGAGGTTTTAGTGACATCTGTCTCTTACTTCGGTACTTTAATTTTCTACGAACGAGGAGCCTTCTTTTCGACACTGGGTGGATCTGTCGTATAATTTTTCGTCTCTGTAATGAAACGACTGTTTCCAGACATATCAGTTTCGGTACCAAAAAGGTCATCAGTACATACCTACACTCTCGACCTGACATTTCTTTCAACTCGTGCTTTATTAACACCTTTTCTGAGAACTCTCAGGAAACCTGTCGTTCCTCTAGTTTGGTCAGTTAGGATTTCCTTTAGTTGAGACTTATAAGTAACCTTTCTGACTACGACTTCGAGGTTATGAAACCGGTGGACTACGCTTCTCGGATGAGTAATCTTTTCTGGGACTACGACCCTTTCTAACTTCCGTCCTCCTCTTCCCCTGATGTCTCATACTCTACCAACCTACCGTAGTAGTTGAGTTACCTGTACTCAAACTCATTCGAGGTCCTCTACTACTTCCTGTCCCTTCGGACCGTACGACGTCAGGTACTCCAACGTTTCTCAGTCTGTACTGACTCACTGAACTTGACTTGACTTGATTCAAGACTTCCTTCAGTCCTGAAGATTCGTTCTTAACGACCCACTCCCTCCCCAATTTCTGAGATCTTTCGACTAACCTACTCTTCTCTCCCGGAGACCCGACCACCCGACTTCGTCTTCCTTGTAGACAACCAACAAGAGAAAGTCGAAGTCGGGGTTTGGGGTAAGGGGTTGGGAGGTGGTTTCCACGATCTTCCGGCCCTTGACAAAGGGCGTGGTGGGTACCGTGACACCCTCCTCCGGTCTGTCCCGGTATACGAGGAGGAGCCCCGTCCCAAACCAGAAAGTACACGACGTCGAGTTATAGGGACGGTCAGCGGTGAAACCGTCAACATGGGTAGTCGTCGT
Organism: Capra ibex; assembly: GCA_006410555.1. Taxonomy (NCBI): domain Eukaryota; kingdom Metazoa; phylum Chordata; class Mammalia; order Artiodactyla; family Bovidae; genus Capra; species Capra ibex. The sequence continues at coordinate 17,437,746 of SJYO01016970.1, forward strand.
CAAGGGACTCGAGGTATCCTGGTACTACGAGCTAACGTAGACGTTTCGATTAGGAAAGATTAGGAAAGTCGGTTGTGTAACCTAGGGGATTTACCGTAAAAAGGGAGGAAGTTTTCGTTAGTAATCTCACCGAAGAGAAAAGGAATAAGTTAAGGTCGACTATATGTGGTACTGACGTCTCAAGACTCCACCCTTGGGTACATAACCTCTTTCTCTCGGGCTACCCCGACCTCCTTCCCTTTTACCACGTCATCACCTCTCTGACGTGTGGGATTCTTACCGGAACACTTTGTGGTATCCAGACCTAAAATAAGACTTTCGAGACTCTTTCGTGACCCCTCAATTCTACTCCCTCTCTTAATTTATCCTTTCCCCCTTTTACCCGTTCTGACTTAACTTCTTTTTCTTGATTCCTTCATATTTATTCATGGATCTCCCCACCCTACCTCCCTCCAACCCTCCTCCGAACTCTCCTTCCCCTATATACAAATGTATATCGACTAAGTATACCTACCAACATGTCGTCTTTAATTGTGTTGTAACATTTCGTTGATATAAGGTTAATTACTTAATTTTAAATTTAATTTTTTTCTCTCTGAACTAATACTAGGTTCGGAGATCCGTACCGGTTTCCAAGACCTCTCTTTATTAAACTCGTGAATAATCCAGTGTCGACGACCTCGTTCCTACCAAAAGGTTCCCATAATGTTTCATTTGTCGAGCAATTGAAATTTTCTTCATTCATTTATTTATTCGATTTATTACTCCGATACTTATTGTACAAGATCTTTTCTTTTCTTTTACCGATTTTCCATCAACGATTCAGCACAAGCTGAGAACACTGGGGTACCTGACATCGGACGGTCTGAGGACATAGGTACCCTAAGAGGTCCTTTGTTATGACCTCACCCAACGGTAAAGGAAGAGGTCCCCTAGAAGGGCTGGGTCCAGAGGACGTGACGTCCGTCTAAGAAATGGTTGACTCGATACTCCCTTCGGGTTATATCATTGATAAACAGTTGTAGACTTCCCGAGAAAAATTAAAGAACGTAAACGGTCTACAAAAGGTAGATAAGGTTTCTGTCTCCTTTTGGTCTGAGTTTCATGTCTTCACAAATCCAATCACTGTACGTCTTTTTTTTTTTTTTAGGACTAAAGTCTTTCTCAAACTTGTGGGAGAAAAGAACCCTTAGATATATTTGTTCTATCTGTTGATCACTAAAAATCACCCTACTTTAGATTAAACTTCTGTTATGTCGCACAAGGATCGTCAACCTAGACGTGTTAATACCTATTAAACCAGAGTACAAATTTAAGTGAGGACCTTTAAAACCGGAGTTAAGATTATGACATACTAATGGAAGACACACGAGTCTTTCCGACCAAAGAGGTAGAAGGTATTTTCTATCAGAAACACAATCTCTTTGTTTCAGATCTTTAATGGAATATTATAACAGTATATCATATAGTGATGTAATTGTCACTATTCTTTAGTGCTCAGTAACGCAGAACTTGTACACTATCCCGACACCGTCCTTGGGTCCATTGCCCCGTTCCCCTGGGTATCCGTCCGTCTCTAATTCCTTTGTCCCGTCGGTGTCAGACATTACTGGTCGGTCGAGTGGGTGACTGCGTCCGTGAGGCGACTTCAACGATTCCAGTTCCAAAGTCGATTAGTGCTACTACAGTGTCCTTGTCTTATACTTTGTACTGTAGGTCGTGAGTGTGTCGGAAGTGGACAGTCGAGACCCGGGTCTCCCTCTGGCCAGGTAAACTTAGTCCAGGGTGAACCTGATCACCAGAGAGTGGACCTCAACCCTCGCCACCCCGTACCTCGCACAAAAACGGGACTCCTACCTTTGGACCCTTCGTCTGGATTTTGGTGTAGGACTTAGGACTCCGGTTTAACTCACCCTCCGGGTCCAGACCCTCTCTCCTACTCTATGTCCTTCCCCTTGTTCAGTACCCCTTCCACCCGACCTCGCTACGACGACCACGACGACGGGGAGGGACCGCAGTACGAGTCTTCCCTGCCCCGGACTCGGACTGCAGTGACTCTGGACCGGGTCTTTGGACCGAGATCCAGTGACGAACCCCATACGACCCGTTTCATGAACTGGAAGAACTCAGAGGCATAGGAGAAAAACATTCGCCCTTATGACATCCAGAAGTAATAGGTCCTCATTAACCATACCCCTTTTTTTCGAACTTAGATAGAATCTGTCCTTGACTTCAAAGTGTCGTTTATTAAATCATTGTTCACACTAACTTTAGGTTAGAAATTTTTACTTCGATTTTCATTACGGATTCTTAATAAAACAAAATATCAACCATTTTATATGCAATATTAATGACGACACACGAGTAAAGATCTTGTTCATTCAGTCTAAACTAACGTCCCAACACCGTACAAAAAGGACTACTGTATGGCCTCCCGAGGTAGTAGAAGAGATTCATAGAGACGATTATAAGGGTTTGGAAGGGAGAGACGTTTTGTAAATCTCTAAGACGTGTTTACTTTTTTTTTTGAGGGGAAATTCACATCTCAACTGAGTACTTTTATTTCCGTCGAGAGTCCCATTCTTTACCTTCTTCCGAGATGTTTAAACTGTACGGCGTCGTAAACCAACCCGTTTCCCCTTGACTTCGTCTCTGGTGACAACCTTTACGCCTGGGAGTTTCCCAGTGGGAGTCACTTTCCTCCCGAACCTTTTTTAGGTGGCTCCTGTTTCGCTCGATATATCACAGACGACGTCAAACCCATCACCCCTATACCCTCTAAACGTGTTCATACAAAACAACACATAGAGGATTCTAGAAGAGTCTGTGTACGTACAGACGTACTCAAGGATCGTTTGACAAGACATTAAACGAAAAAAGGAGAAGGAAAATCTCGAGATGGTAACACAGGTATACGTAGATAGATTAAAAGATTATCGACGTCTATCGTGTATCATACCTATACTAAATTACACTTTAATGTTTTCGTATGGTGTAAAGATTAAAAGGAAATGAAAAGGTGACTCAAATCATGAAAGATTACATCAGTTATGAATAGGTAATATAAATAAAAGACAAAGGAGGGTATGAGTGCCTTTATAATTCCCACGTTCCTAAACACAACACAAGTAAGTAACTACCTGGGGTACCCGAAAATCTTGTCCCGGACAGTGTATCATCTAAGAGTTCGTTTGTGAACGACTTACTTAACTTAATTAGTTACTCAATATGAAGTTGGTTAAGGGGTTACTGAATGTATTAAAGTGCTGAGATTTCTTATGATGTTTGTAGTAGTGTACACGAAGACGATATGTTTTGGTGTCAGTCTAGGAGACATAGATTAGACGTGATCTAATCTTTGACACACCTTTTGATGGAACCACCTACTCTCTTGAACGATACTAAAGTGAGTACTAATAAATATCATCTATATATTATTTGTTGAGATAATCTTTATAGTTGTTGGAGTCTATACGTCTACTATGGTGAGATTACCGTCTCTCACTTCTCCTTGGTTTCTCGGAGACCTACTCCCAGTTTCTTCTCTCACTTTTTAGGTCAAATTTTGAGTTGTAAGTTTTTTAATACCGTAGGTCAGGATAGTGAAGTACCATATCTCTTCCCCTTTGTCACCTTCATCACTGTCTGAAATAAAAGAACACGAGATTTTAGTCAAGGATACCACTGATGTCGGTATTTTAATTTTATGTGAACGAGGAACCTTCCTTTTGATACTGTTGAATTTGTCGTATAATTTTTCGTGTCTGTATTGAAACGGTTGTTTCCAGGTATATCAGTTTCGATACCAAAAGGGTCATCAGTACATACCTACACTTTTAACCTGGTATTTCTTCCGACTCGTAACTTTCTTGACTACGAAAGTTTAACACCCCGACCTCTTCTAAGAACTCTCAGGGAATCTGAGAGTTTACTACTAGGATTTCTTGACTAAAGTTACTATAATTAGGATTTCCTTTAGTTGGGACTTATAGTAACCTTCCTGACTACTTCGATTTCGACTTCGATGTAATGAAACCAGTGGACTACGTTTCTCGACTGAGTAACCTTTTCTGGGACTATGACCCTTTCTAACTTCCGTTTTCTTCTCCCACCGTCTCCTACTCTACCAATCTATCGTAGTGGTTGAGTCACCTGTACTTAAACTCGGTTGAGGTCCTTTATCGCTTCCTGTTCTCTTGGACCTCACGACATCAGGTACCCAACGTTTCTCAGCCTGTGTTGAATCGTTGACTTGTTGTTGTTGTTGTGTTACACATTTTATCTATTGATTACTTCTGGATAGTATATCGTGTCTTTTCAGATGAGTTATGGAATATTACTGGAGATACCCTTTTCTTAGATTTTCTCCCACCTATGTACATATTGACTCAGTGGAACGATATGTCGTCTTTTTTGTTGTAACATTTAGTTGATGTGAGGTTATTTTTACAAAAAATTTCGTTACAAATAAAAGACACTCTTTACAAGAGTCTGTTACTTTACACCTTACACTATCTCCTAGTCCCTTACTGGTGGTGTAGTATCGTTGTATTCTACACTTCTTCTTTAAACCACTCATTTTGTGTCCTTCGTTCCTTGGTCGTCTTCGGGTGGTATATCTCCCCGGGGGAACGGAGGACGGAGGGTCACGTAAAAGGATGATATAGTCCTTAAAGTGGGGTTAAAGTGAGAGGTGTTGTAAGGGGACTTCCTATAAGATAGGTAGTCGTAGGGAACTTGTTCGTTCTTTACTGGTCTATAAGATAAAATTTACTATGCAATAAAAAAAAGAATTATAAAAAGACGGAGTCCACGAAGTCTCTCGTCATTGTTTTGGGGTGACGAGATTTTCCCCACGTCGATGTATACTTTCGTCCTAAACGTGACCTGAAGAGGTTTGGGATGGAGGGTAGGAAGTTGACTTCCCCGTGTCGTAGAAGACCAAGGAGAGGGTCCTCCGTACCAAGACTCGTAGGATTGGCTGACGGGACGTCTTCTTGTCAAGTGGAGAAGTGACAATCCCGAAGGAGGAGGGTGTGGAGTTGAAAGCCCCGACGGTCAGGGGTGACCCAGTCGGTCTGTCATTTCTCCCTGAAAGTCCTGAAGGGGCGACCAGGTCACCAATTCTTAGACAGACGGTTACGTCCCTGTGACCAAACTAGGGACCAGGACCTTCTAAGGTGTACGACTCCCCATTGACTCGGACACACGGTGTCGATGACTTCGGGCACTTAGGATGTCGGACACGAGACGTTGTTCTCTTCGGTGGCACTCCTCTTCAGGTCCGTGGTGCTACTCTCTCGCCGGGGGCGAACGACGTTTCCCTCTTTCAGACATCCGTCGTTACTCCTGGATCGTGTCAGTTTTTTTTTTTTTTTTTCTTATTTAATGAAGTTAATTTAACATTTTTGGTCATAATTTTCTTTTTTTCTTACCGGAAAAAGTCCGGAGAAACTGACACCGGGGACGGTGGGGACGAGGAGAGACGAGGAAGGTAAGGTCTATGCGTATGGGACTAACCGGACTCGGACGGGATTAGCGACACATGGAGAAAACATGAACCGAACTTACGAGAGACGAAAACAGACGTACATCGTTTCGGGATTGTAAACGTCCCGACCCTAAACTCTTGTGTACCTTGAAGCCTGACATGTCAGCGTTATGACATTTCGTTATTTAATACGATTCTTTGACGGTATTACACGAAGTAAAAAAACGGACCAGTTTATATCGTAGTATTTTTGGTATATTTTAAACATACGTACACAATGAAAACCGTTTTATAGTTTCTGTTAACTTAAATAAGTGATTACGAAACACAAACCCATAAGACAACTACCCAGTCCTACATCTCTATGTGTATAAAATCGAAATGAATTTATTAAAACTAAATGTTACCAGTAATTAATATTAAACTAAAAGACAGTTAAAACATCCATTAAAACTTCAAAAAAAAAAGAAAAAAAGTTTTTTCAATTCAAAATTCGTACACTTTTTTATGAAACTGGAAACCGGTATAGTACGCCGTGTGTCCTAGAATCAAGGGGTTGGTCCCTAGCTTGGCCATTTGGGATGTCACCTTCACACCTTAGGGTCGGTACCCTGACGGTACCTTCAGAAGTACCCTGAACCGAAATTTGGTCCTGAGTCGAGCACAGTGACTTGACCGAACAAACATGTACTCACGGGTGAGGTCACGTCAGAGAAACTCCTGGACACCGAATTTCGGTTTTAATTAAACATAAAACAACACAAAGTTTGTATTGTGTATAAATTAAACAGTTTACTTTTTAACATAACTGAGACAAAAGGTTGATGAAGACGGACGTACGATTCAGTGTAGTCAGCACAGACTAAGAAACGCCGGGGTACCTGAACATCAGGTGGTCCGAGGAGACGGGTACCTTAAAAGGTCCGTTCTTAGGATCTTACTCCACGGTGCGGGAGGAGGTCCCCTAGAAGAGCTGGGTCCCTAACTTGGGCACAGAAAATACAGAGGACGTAACTGTCCGTCCAAGAAATGGTCATCAGGGTGAACCCTTCGAGGTAGGACAAACACACGGGCCCACCCTTCGGTGGTAAGAGGCCCCTTCTTCTACGAAGGCCAAGGACCCGACTGTCCGAGTCGGCGCCCAGGTAGAGACCTAGAGTAAGAACGACACCCTAGCGTGCACCAAAGACACGTGGTCGACGAGACTTAGGACTGGGACACTGGGTTTCAGGACGCGAAGACTTTCTCAGAAGAAAGACGGACGAAACCTCACTTAGGGAAGAAACATCTTAGATTTGTGATTGGTCCCTGTCATCTTTCGGACCTTTTCTTACCCCTTCTGGGTGTCTAATAAGAAGAGGAAAATATACTCTGTATCCTACAAAACCTTTACATCTGAAACTCCGGAGAATAACCATCTCTGTAGTCGGAGTCTTTCATAAAGAAACGAAGTAGAGAATTTCCTAGTTACTTCTGTGACTTGTTTTCTACCCTTCTAATTTGCAGTGTTAAAATGAGTACAAATACTAAGTGAATTCTGAAGACTCAGTCTGAACGTACCTAACTTGTCTTTTATTTCTATTATCATTATATAAAGTTTGGGAGTATTAGGATAAGATTTATACGGGGATTTTGTTTATTTAAGTCTTGACTTTATTCGATAAAGTACTCCGGTATTCAGGAATTCCTTCATTTGGTCTCCGTGACATTTGAAGAGGGTCCCTTTAACTCTATTTGTTGTGTCTTGATCAGTACACGAACCCAGTTCCGGTTCGGTTTGTCTCATTGTTCCCGAAGGAGGTCGTCTTCCTTCGATCTGGAGGGAGGGGAGGACTCAGAGGGAAGAGTGCAGAGGACTCAGGAGAGATGACTGTGACACCAGACGACACCAACACCTTCAACACCACCCCCGACACCGCCCCCGACACCACTCCCGACACCGTCCCCGGCACCACCCCCGACACCACCCCCGACAC